>JAWNNP010000928.1:0-379667 GCA_035044805.1 Leucophenga maculata
AAAGAAATCAAGATTGGCAGATGAACTTGTAATGGAGGCCTTGTCGCGCTGGAAGTTAGCTAAATGCTTAATGTAATAGACTAAAGGCGATAAGTGCGTGTTACATAAAAATAAAATCCACGTAAATTCTGGGTGCTATAACTATCCCGAACGACCACCACAGCCAATGACAAGGTCAACAACTTGAAGTATTATCTTCTTGTGCGTGAAAACAACACTCGTAAACAATTCAGGGTCCTACCACAAAGGCGGTCAGCGACTTGCAGCAGAGCACCAACGCATGCAACGGATTGCAGCAATTTGTAAACGCGTAAGTTTTTTATTTTATATTATTTATTTGCTAAAAGGAAAAAATTCTGCCTAAAAAAAGAAACGAAACGAATCAGTTATAGGGGATACATAATAATTTTTTATTAATCCCCCATTTGCTAATTTTTTTTCTATAATTATTATTATTATTAATGTGCCTTTATAATCCTAGAATAAGTGTAAACTCACAATGAATTTAATTTTTTTGAGAATTAAGTTAACTTTCTGTATTAAAAATATTGTAATTTCAAATATTATGTATTAATGAATTTACGTAAGCCCGATGCCGATAATAGAATGGTACCTTAGGAAGTGAGTAAGTTTATTTTTTCTTTTTATTTGTAAGTTAACTGCGTGTAATGTAAGTGGTGTAAATAAACATAAGGTAATGTAATATGGTTGCTTTAATAGAAACACCCCGTTGCCGAGGAGCATGGCCGAAACAATTGCGTGCTCCATATTTAATTTTTTGTCTCAACACCAATAACACCCAGCAATGTCATTTGTATACACCCTTGTATTGATACTTTGGGAATTTTATTTTAATTCACAACGCACAATTCATGTTACAAACTTGATGAAGACTCAAGAGATATAACCGCATTCTCTACAGAAAAAGGTTCATTCCATTCTCCAAATTCATTCCAAAGAATGATGACAATAGCATTTGAAGGTTTAACGCCAGCCCAAGCATTTCTGTACATTGACGATTTAGTTGTATTAGGTTGTTCTGAAAATCATATGTTGAATAATCTAACAGATGTCTTTGAGATGAGCCGAAAATCTAAAAATAATCTAAAATTACATCCTGAAAAATGCTCATTTTTCAATCACGAAGTGACTTACCTTGGGCATAAATGTGCAGACAAAGGTATTTTGCCGGATGATAGTAAATTCAAAATTATCATGGAACATCCGATACCAACAAATGCCGACGCAACCAAACGATTTGTTGCATTCTGCATTTATTATAGACGTTTTATTTCTAATTTTGCTTTTAACAAGGCTTTGTAAAAAAAATACTATTATCAAATAGACCAAAGAATTAACTATTTAAAAAAAGCACTAAGAAGTCCAAGAATTCAGCAATATACTGATTTTGAGAAGGAGTTTTGCATTACAACAGATGCTAGTAAAAACGCATGCGGCGCTATGTTAAGTCAGGAATAGGACGGAATTCAGCTACCAGTCGCATATGCTTCAAGGGTTTCACTAAAGATGAAAGCAATAAATCCACAATTGAACAGGAAGTATCCGCAATACACTGGACCATAAAATACTACAGGCCATATGTGTACGGTAAAAATTTTCTAGTAAGAAGCGATCACCGCCCTTTGTCATACCTCTTTGCGATGAAAAACCCATCGTCTAAGCTAACTAGAATGAAACTTGATTTAGATCCACGATTTCACTGTGGAGTACCTGAGGGATAAAGAAAACTATGTCGCAGATGTATTATCGCGCATAGAATTTAAAGATATAATAAAAATTAAAGTAACAAATGCTAACATTTTTAAAACAACAACTAGACTAGTCGTCAAAAGAAATTATAAAAGAAACAAGGAAGGAAATTTCAGTCGGGCGCAACCGACTGTAAGAGGCCCTGTATCAGTTCAGGTCGCCTAACAAACACATTAAATGTTTCCCGAGCTTATGACCAAACACATGACCACTTCTCACTGCGCGAATATGAATGAAAAGAAAAGGGGGGTCGTTCAAATTCAATTGCTTATAAAATCGTCATTTATTATCCGATTTTGATGAACTTTTTTGATTTGGGCTAAGAAGAACGTTAACTTTATACTGGTGTACTCTATTTATTTTGTGCCGAAGAAATTTTTACCTTAAGGGGTGATTTTATGGAGAAAGGGGGTGGAGGGGCAAAATTTTAAAATAAACTTGTAAAATTCCGGAGCAGTCCTAGTCGAATGCAAAAAACACGAAGTCTCTATCTATTACCGTTTCTGAGATCCTTTCGTTCATACGAACGGACAGACTGACGGACATGGCTATATCGACTCTATCACTCCTGACCATAATGGGTGTAACTTTGGGTTTTGACTAAACCCTTAATTGGGATGATGCAATTATCCAGCTGATTGATGTCCTCGAAAGATGCAAAGCTGACATCACCGCAATCTAAAAAATCCAATGGATAGGACAGGGTTGCTCTAAAAAAGCATCCTGTGACATATACTATAGCTGCCATGACGGTACGTGGCCTCGTCTCTAGGTTTACGGAAGAGAAAGACGACGATGCTAAAGATGAGTTCTATGAGCGCTTGGAACGTCTTTACGAGCGCTGCCACAAACACGACGTCAAACGTTCAGCCTGGAGGTCAGACGAAGAATCACTTTTGCAAACAGATGCTTTTTTGGGCTGACCAAGCAAATGAGAAGTAAAGCCGTATCTCGAAAGACAAAAATCAAGATCTATAAGACGCTGATACTCCCGGACCTATTGTGTGGCACAGTGGCATGGACTGTGATTGAGTCGGATGAAACCGCGTTGGAGAGAGCCTGTTCGGCGACGAGCTTAGATCCCGTATGAACTGCGAGCTGTACGATCTATTCGATGAGGATGACATAGTCCAGCGCATAAAATTCCAGCGGTTGCACTGGGCTGGGCACCTCATTCAAATGGATGAAAGAGCTCCTGTACGCATGGCTTACATGGGGGCCCAAACTTGATTGGAGGACGCCGAAATAGAGGACGACCTGGCATGCGTTGGAATGACCAGGTATGGAGAGATCTCATCGTACTTGGCATCCAAAACGACTGGCGCCAGCGCGCACAGGACTATGGAGGCTGGCGTGCCTTCCTAAATGCGGCCAAGGCCGAGAGACGGGTGACGGCCATTCAAAAAAGTAAAAAGGATTGATTCTCTCGATCCCATTAATATTTATGGGGCAATCAAATGGTTTAATGACCAATTTGTGGGGTTTTGTGGTTTAGCGACCAATTTGTGGGAATTAAATGGTTTATCTTGTGGGCGTTTTGTTTACAATAGTTCTTTGATATATTTTTAAGTTCTTAGTTTATATTTAATAACAATTATATTTGTTTTAGTTTTATGGCTATACTCCGACGTAAGCACTTGAACATTGTTCAATTTACAACAACACAACATCGCCACGACTGCCACTTAGCAACACTCGACTTGACGCTACTACGTCCAACTAACAACTATTCTGCCTTTCAACTTGACGCTACGACGTCCTGATCATTTCTGTTCTTTGTTTTGTCTGCTCTGCTGCACTCTATTCTCTCTCTTTTTGCCTCTCTTTCTTGCTTACTCTGTGTGAGAGTAGTTATTTTTGCCAAAATTAAAGGTTTTTTTTCAGGCTTTTTCTAATTTGTTTTTACAATATAAAGCAATACAGCACCAGCCGAAGGCACTTTGCCGATGTTAAAAAACAGTTTTTCGTGTATGTAGCCAGGTGCCAAGTCATCCTTAAAAGTATGGAACGTCGTGCCTGTTTTCGTTTCGTATTTTTATTCAGCCGACTTACCGTGAAGGGCCTAAGGAAGTTTCACTTCACGAAAGGAAACGACATGGTTGTATTTGGTATTGCAGCTCATGATGTCAACAATAAAGCTTCACACAATAAGATGGGAAGATATGTCAGCAGCAATGAGGTGGTTTGGAGCATCTTTTCATGACAGCTAAGAAGGAATTCACTTCTTGGATGCGCCTGGCAGAACTGTTAAAACGTACCTAATTTCATTGAATTTAGCTTCGATCCCTCCCCGTAAGTGAAATAGCGCTGGCCGTAGCATCATCTGGGATCGCTGTTACATTGTTCGAAAAAAGACGAACAGCTCATTTCGCGTTGAAACTGCCATTGAATTTATAAATGATAGATGAACCGTCATGCAACATTGCCAAAAAATCAACAACGCCGAAAATACTACAGAACTGCAAATAATCATTTGGGTTAATGCACAAACGAGCGCATAATTTGTAGCTCTTTCGATCGGATTAATTACCGATCCAGAGGAGTCGGTAATTATATAAAAATTCTCGAGTTCATTGGGTTTGCCAGAAATACCGCCGCACAATTTGTTGTTCAAGATCGGCTCGGTGATGATCATATTACGTTAAAAAGCTGAGGAATTGAAGCAATTCAATGGCGAGAATGTGCTGATTCCAAGAATATCACTGATTTCAACCGACTTGGCGTTTCAATTGAAGTGTGCCCAGTTTCCGGTTCGCCTGACAATTAATAAATCGCAAGGTCAATCGTTGGAAATGTGTTTGCAAAAAAACTTAATTGCCCGCATTGCACGCGACGTGCTCGAGAATTGGTAAACCATTTAAAACAAGTAAGGAAATACAGTCGGGCGTAACCGACTGTAAGAGGCCCTGTACCAGTTCAGGTCGCCTAACAAACATATTAAATGTTTCCCGAGCTTATGACCAAACACATGACCACTTCTCACTGCGCGAATATGAATGAAAAGAAAAGGGGGGTTGTTCAAATTCAATTGCTTATAAAATCGCCATTTATTATCCGATTTTGATGAACTTTTTGGATTTTTGCTTAGAGAGACGTTATCTCTATATTAGTACACTAAATTTTTTTTGTGCCGAAGAAATTTTCACCCTAAGGGGTGATTTTATGGGGAAGGGGGGAGGGGCAAAATTTCAAAATAAACTTGTGAAATTCCGGAGCAATCCTAGTCGAATGCAAAAAACACGAAGTCTCTATCTATTACCGTTTCCGAGATCCTTTCGTTCATACAGACGGACGGACGGACCGGACCGGACAGACGGACATGGCTATATCGACTCCTCTTTCATTCCTGACCATAATGGTGGTAACTTTGGGGGGTCTCCGACCATTATTTCTACCTGTTACATACATTTGCACAAACCCAATAGGCTCTTGTACCTTCGGTACAGGGCCTAAAAATATAAAGTAATAGTGTAACAGGCATCAGGTGGAAAAATAAAAGAGGGCGGTGCATAGCATAAGCCCCAATTTTCACTTGTCATTTAAATGGCCTTCAACCGTCGTTCGGTCTTGGCCGCATTCAGGAAGGCGCGTCATCTTCTGCAATCTTGTGCGCGCTTGTGCCAGTTGTTACGAATGCCAAGTACGGAGAGATCTAACCATAGCTGGTCATTCCAACGCGTGCCCGGTCGTCCTCCATAAAAACCATACGTGCTGGAGCTCTTTCATCCATTCGAATGAGGTGACCAACCTCAACCGGAGAATTTTCCTCTCAAAGACTTCCAACGCCGTTTTGGCTGACTCAATTACGATCCATGCCTCTGTGCCATTCAATACGATCGGTAGTATCAGCGTCTTATAGATCTTGATTTTCGTCTTCCGAAAAAGGGATTTACTTCTAAATTGTTGCTTTTTTATCTATTTGCAAGTGTGAAGTAGGATGTATTCGATCAGTATATTTGCAGACATCGGACGACAGCGCATCACTCTTTCTGAAACCTCTCCTGTTATCAAAGGATTCAAGAAGGCTTTTCCCCACTCTGACAACGTTTTGTATGTGCGATGTCGTCATTATGCAAAAAAGCCGGGCTACCTACTGATAGGGATCTATCCGTAGTTCCGTATATGGCTTCAGCCTATTACATAATACGCGCGGCAGTATCGTGTATCCAATGGAAAAGAGACTTACTCCGCGGTAGCTGGGTTCTCCATTCTTAACGAACACTGAGATCCGACTTATTGGGTATGCGTTCATCGGACCATATCTTGCAAAAAAGTTGGTGCATATTCCTAACCAACTCTTGCCGCCGTTCTTGAATAACTCAGCTGGCAACCCATCAGAGCATGCCGCTTTGTGATTTTTCCGTTTTTTAATAACCGGTGGCTCCACATTAGTGTCATCATTAACGGCAGTTTCGGTGTCATTAGTCTATCGTCGGTATTGTGTGCTTCATCGCCTCCAAGTAGGTTAGAAAAATTTTGCTCCGGACTTAAAACCTTCGGTAAGACGCTTGACCCTCTTGATAAAATTTTCATTTCTGACACATAACCTCTCAACCTCCTTAAACTCTCGCCTTTCTTGCTCATTTTTATTTATCATTTATTTCTCTGCAGTAGCATTGCGACACTCCTCGTCGTACCAAGAATCAGTCACAGGTTTTGTAGAACCAATGACCTCCTTGGCAGTCTTATCCATGGATTGGGTGATATAATTCCACTGCTCACATATATCTTGAGAAGTCGCAGAGTTTTTTGGGCGCAGTCGAGAGAGTGCGTTTGTTATAGCTTCGTCGGTCTTTTTTGATTGTAGCTTGTCGCCGTCTAGCTTTCGCTGCATGTTGAAACTTTGAGCCTAGTGCGAACCATGGCCGCGACCAAATAGTGGTCCGAGTCGATGGTACTGACGAAAAGTATTTTCTCACAGTATTTCTTTTTTTTTTTTTTTTTTATTACAATTTGAATTTACGAGCTATCTTAAGATAATAAATAGATTTACAATTACACTTGATTAAATTACATTTATTGTACTCTTATAGGCACAACATTAATTCTAACCGCTTAGTTTCATTATATGTTTAATAGCTATATACTAATTACTATAAGTTAAGTCTATGGAGGTCTAAAAGGTAGGTCAAGAACATGGAAACGTTTAAGTCTACGTATTTCTTGGCTGTTATCTAGCAGATTTATAGCTAGCGAGTTGCTATGGTTTTCTAATTTTTCTAAGTACTTTGAACTTGCGGACTTTATTTAGTTTTTAACCGTACTAATGTTTAAGTCCTTGTGAATACATTTATTAGTAACAAACCACGATGCTTTACATATCAATCTTAATGTCTTAGATTGGTATCTCTGCAGAATCTCCACGTTGGAATTACTTGCGGTTCCCCATAACTGAATGCCATATGTCCATACAGGCTTTAAAATGGATTTATACAATAGTATTTTGTTTTTCAAGCTTAGTCTGGATTTCGTATTAATCAGCCAATACATTCTTTTAGTTTTGTGCTTGAGCTGATTGACCTTCGCTTTAATATGCGGTTTATATGTCAAACGAAGGTCTAAGTGCATTTCCAGATAGTTAACACAATTGGTAACGGGTATAACTGAGTTGTTTATCGATACACTCGGACAATTATGTCTTCTTGTTGTGAAAGTTATGTGTGTTGACTTGTTTGCGTTAACCTTTAAATTCCATTTGCTAAGCCATTCTTCCATTATGTTTATCTGATCTTGCAGAGTGTTCGAAGCATCAGCAGCAATGTACGATGTAGCTAGGATAGCAGTGTCGTCAGCATAAGTTGCCACAGTAACATCATCATTTATTGGCATGTCTGCAGTATATATCGTGTACAGAACTGGTCCTAATACACTACCTTGGGGTATACCAGCTTTAATTGGACATATATTTGAAAATGAGTCTTTAACCTTTACATAAAAATTCATTTGGGTAAGATACGATTTTAGCATTAAATAAAAAGGAGCTGGAAGAGTCTTTTTAATTTTATACAAAAGTCCATCGTGCCAAACTCTATCAAAAGCCTGTTGGATATCCAAAAATACAGCTGAGCAATAATGCTTCATCTCTAGCATGTGTGTAATAACTTCAACGACTCGGTGACATTGTTCAATAGTGCCATGTCCATTCCTGAAGCCAAATTGAATTTCTGGTATTATATCTCGTTCTTTAAGCACTGGCAATAATCTGCGCAAAAATATTTTCTCAAATATTTTGGAGAATATCGCTAATAGGCTTATAGAACGATAAGCTTTGGAATTAATATAATCTCTGCACATTTCCACTGTGCTGGGAAATGATTGAGACGTAACATCGAGTTGTAGATACATGTAAGAAATATGATTGACTAGCTTTTTACCTGCGACTTCGTCCGCGGATCTTCCGATAAAAAGTAGCATATCTAATTACTTTTCTTATTTTGCCTCATTTCTGAAACTATACGGGGGTGGTGTACCGCCCCTTTAATTTTGACCAAACTTAACCCGTTTACTTCTCATGATCCTCTTAACATGTATACCAAATTTCAACTCTGTACCTTAAATGGTTGCAAAGATATGACAAATTTTGATTATCGCTAATAGGGGTTAGGGGGGCAACACCCCCTCCGATTTTGTTCAAACTTAACAGGTTGACCTATCCTCATCCTCTTAACATGTATACCAAATTTTATTTCTGTACCCTAAATGGATGCAAAGATATGACAAATTTTGATTGTCGCTTATATGGGGGGTGGGGCAACGCCCCCTCTGATTTTGTCCAAACTTAACCGGTTGACTTCTCCTCATCATCTTAACATGTATACCAAATTTTATTTCTGTACCTTAAATGGATGCAAAGATATGACAAATTTTCATTATCGCTTATTGTCAAAACATAGCCTATGTTCTTTTCCATCATCCCATCTATCTCTATTCCAAAATTCAGACGAATTGGTTGAGCGGTTTAGCCGTGAGAGAGGAACATCCATACATCAATACAAACTTTCGCATTTATAATATTAGTAGGATTTCTTACTTAGTGCTTTAATGGCAGCTGGAGATTTTGAGACTTGAAGAGTTTTGATTTCACTTGCTGTTTCTGTAACAGTTACATGTCTTAGTGGGAAGTCCATTTCGTTCTTATCCTCCATTGAGTTATTGTGAAATGGTTCAAAAGTTGCCTCTAAGTGGTTTCCGAAAGCTTTAGCCTTACTTCCATTACTTCTGCACCATATGTTATTAATATCTTTAATAGGCACATTTCTCTTTACTGGACGTTTAATGTAACGTGTTGCTTTCCACAGATTGTACTCATCATATTTTTGAGGACTCATATTTTCCAGATGCTTTCCAATCGCCTCATTCTTTAATTCGAAAAGCTTCGACTTTAGTTCCTTTACTGTTAAGGTTACTTTTGTCCGGTGGATATCTGGTATGCTGCCATATTTTCCTTAGTTTCCGCTTTTTGGAGATAAGCTGCCGTAATTCAACAGGAACTTTGAAATGTGTGCTGAAGTTCGACGAGCAGGGTTTATTTGTTGTAGCAAGGTTAGCTGCTTCGTGAATCAATTGATTAAAATACTCCACAGCTTCTTCGATTTCGTTGCTTGAGTTTGGATAATAATTTAGGTTAATGTTCAAATCAAGGCAAAGTTGGAAAGACTTTATATCTGTATTGTTTGTAAAAATGTTAAGATTTTTTTAATATATTTTTGCGACACTCATATTAATTAGTATTGCTGTGTGGTCCGAACTCAGATCATCGCAAGTGGCTATATCAAAAATATTTGCTGGGATCCCTTTATAAGCGCAGAAATCTAAAAGATCAGAAATTTTTTGTGGATCAGTTGGCCAATATGTTGGACTGCCGGTGGATAATGTTTTAAGTTGGCACTCAGTTATGCATTTGTATAGCTCTCGACCTTTCGGATTAATAAGCCTGGAGCCCCCCCCGAGGATGCTTTGCATTGAAGTCTCCTCCAGCTATAAACTTCTAGCCAAGTTTTTCAAAAAAGTTTTTAAAGTCTTCTTTAAGCAAACTGTATCGTGGAGGAAGGTAGACTGCAGCAATAACAAAATCTCCTGTCGCACACTTGATTTTAATTATTGCTGCTTGCACTGAAGTTGTCCTGATAGACTCCATTTCTTCATACTTTATATTTGATTTGATCAAAATAGCGCTACCAGCATGAGCTCTGTCGTCAGGTTGATTAGCTGTTATAAGATCATATCCTCTTATTTTAAAGAATGATTTAGATGAGAAGTGAGTCTCAGAAATTAATAAAATGTCTACATAAGAAAGTTTTCGACTTCAAGGTAATGGTTACCCAGCCCTTTTGCATTCCAGAAAGTTAATCGTAAATTTACTTGCATAATTTGGACATAAGCATGGACATCATGTTAATTAAATTATTTGTAAGCTCTATTTGTTTGCTTAACATTGATTTAATTTTCATCATTAAATTTTTGTCTTGATTCACTTCGTTCGACTTTACTGCTTCAGCATAAGACATAATGTAGTTTGCATCTATGAACTTTGTATCATTAAAATTTTAGCGTTTTAGTGGTACATAATCAGTTTTTGGAAGGATGTTGCTGGAGTTTGGTTTACTTTTTTTCACTAATTCCTGGTACACTATGCAACCCTTATAGCTTGCTGTGTGGCTTTGAAGGCAATGAACGCACTGTGGTGGCGAATCAGAAGATTTTTTGCACTCAGCTGTTGGATGACTGAGGCCACACTTTACACAACGAAAACGTTTTTTACAATATTGCTTCGTATGGCCAAATTCCTGACAGCGATAGCATTGAACAATTTCACTAGATTTTCTAGGTGGTTCGACGGTAATTATGGCGTTATTCCTATGTCGTAATTCGTAAATATTTTTATTATTTTGATTAGGCTCTAGGTCAATAAAAAACATTAAAAGCGGTTTTTTAGTGATGCGGCGAAGTTCTAGTCGAATGCAAAAAGAACGAGGTCTCAATATATTACAGTTTCCGAAATCCCTTCGTTCACAGACGTACGGGCGGACAGACGGACATGGCTATATCGATCACTCCTGACTATAATGGGGGTAATTTTGGAGATCTCTCACCATTATTTCGACCTATTACATACATTTTCACAAAACCAATAGGCTCTAGTACCCTCGGTACAGGGCCTAAAAATATCAAACTTTAGTTCTGTGTTGCCAGAATTTACGTATTGTGTTGCCACTTTCCGAAATATATATAGTGCCCATCGTATACATTAGACAAGTCACCAACCTATGTAGAGCTGCGGTTGCATGATGAGGACAACTGGGGGCCGCGCTTTTGCACCCTGACTAACTGCCGATACTACGGATCCGAAGCCCTGAATCGTCTGCCATTAAGGACTTTCTAAGGACTTTGTTATTTTACATCAACATGAGGAGGGTCCAGGATGCAAACACACGCAAGAAATATAGTAAAAACCGCTGGGTAATAAGTTTCTAGCGAAACCGATGAAAGTGCCTGCTATATTGGGCTTTTAAAGTGTTCAAATTCTGATCTGGTGGGGTTAAACATATTCAGCAACCCTAAAAATATTTACATGCGTATGAACAGCGGGAATTTAGAGACTATAAAAGATATAGCCTTGGATATTTTGATAATTTGTATTCAATGTGGGTGCCAACCCCATGGCCGAAGGGAGCGTTATCACAAACCTTACGAGCCTCCCACTTCTTCTAAAAATTTGCATGAAAAAATGTAAATTGTTGTTGTTAATTTAGCTATAAATCATTAGAACATATTCCATATATGTAGATCCAGATCGGATCACTAAAGAGGAGTAGCCCTAATGCAAATATGTCCATTTTAATGGGACAAAGTATTAACACATTTTCGTTGTTGTTGTTATTCAGCTAGAAACGATAAATGTTGTGCATTCTAATTCTAATAATATGCTATACAAAAGGCAGGTCTATACAGACATGTCCATCTGGCTCTTCATATGAACATTGATTACTTGGCGATTATAAAAGACTAGCAGAGCCCGCGACTTCGTCCGCGTGGAATAATGACTTTGGGGGATATAGTGACTTTCACGATTTATTTGTTTATTTTAAAACTTCTGTACAATAATAAAATGTACAAAGACTATTTGCCTTAGGCATTCTCTGCCAGTCAACCTTTGTTGAGATAATATGGTAGATTACCAATGGTATATTAAAGTACTTCTGAGTAAACTATATTTTTAGTTTTGTCTTCCTGCAGAAGTAGAAATTGATTTTCACCCGAACCAGATCTCGACAGAGCAACATATAGTTGCCCGTGCGAAAAACTCTCTTGGCGTAAATCTATTCCTACTTACTTAAATGTTTGTCCCTGGGCCCTATTAATTGTTACCGCAAACGATATCTTCACCGGAAATTGAATTCGCTTATAGTTGAAAGGCAAATCCGTTGGTATCATAGGTATGCGAGGTATCAGTACTGTTTGCCCTACTGCTGAATCAGTCAATACTGTAGCACCAATCACGTTATCGCGAAGGAATTTTACTTGGAGTCTCGTTCCGTTGCATAAATTTGGTTGGCCCTTAGCAGCACAATAGGACAGCCAGTTTTCAATTTGAGTAAATGTTAGGGAAGGCCACTCGGATTTATCAATAGACATGTAGTTCACGCTATCTCCTGGAAGTTTACCCAGAACCGTGTTATTGATGTCGTCAATGCTACTATTTCTAGCTGCCAATATTGCTCTTTGACACATTCACTGGTGGTCTTTGTTTTCTATACGGACTACATCTGGGTACACTTTGGAGATTAGTAACTAAAAGTAACTTTGAATGAAATCCTGTACTACTACCACCCAAATGTGCTCTCATATTTGTAAATAGCTTTAGGGTATGAACAAACTTTCATAATGGGGAAGATTTTAAGCAAGACTTTACAATGTTTGACGAAAATCACCAGCAAACATGGAAGAGATTCCACCCATGATTTTGTTAGAGTTTTGATATCTCTAAGAGTCCTATCTAAAGCCTCTACATGAGCTCTATGAATCTATGAATCATAGTGCATTCATCCCATATTATTAAATCGACACCTTGCAAAACTTTTCCCAAAGGTCCATTTTTACGGATCGAGCACACGCTATCTTTCTGCAAAATACAGTCAAAGGCAGTTTAAAAGTTGAATGAGCGGTGCGTCCACCTGCTAATAGAGTCGCTGCGATGCCCGATGATGCTACGGCCAAAGCTAATTTTCCTTGCGAGCTTATATTAGCTAATATTAAATTGGTAACGAACGTTTTGCCGGTTCCTCCAGGGGCATCCAAAAAAATATCTTCCCTTCATTTAAACGAACACTGTTCAAAACACAATTATAAGCTATCAGCTGGTCATTCACTAACTTAGGTTCGTTTTCAGAAATATAATCACTTAATTTATTTACATCATACGGTTTCCGCAATGCTTCTTCCAACGGATCCATATTAATATTTGAATTATTCCTATTTGATGCTGGAAGTCCAAAATCAGTTAAAGATCTCATGAATAATATCTTCCATCATTATAAGTCCTTCATGAAATAATACCATTGACGGTTCTAAGATCTTCAAATGACGTTGAACCGCGAACATGTTGCAATAACATCCTCAAATAAAAGCATTCCGTTTGTGTCGGATGCACATGGTACACACGGTCCAAAGATGTTTCTTTTTTTACACCTGGGAATCCATCAACATCTTGCCCACGTTTCCTTCTGGAAAATGTATTTCTTTCCCATGTGTAATATTGTGGTACTTCTTGATACAAACGAGTTTTAGCAAATTCATCCCTTCTGCACAGATCGAAAAACGCTATAAGTGTTGTCGCAGGAGGATTGTTTATCCGATCTTGGAGATTTTCATTATTATGAAAATATATTCTTTGTCCGTTTTCCAAATGAACTGCTAAATGAATAACTGCAGGGAAGCGTTCATGAATGGAGAATTGGAAAATTATACAAAATGCTTCAGATGAACTAATATAGCGACCATTTAAATATTTTTCTACTTCATCGTTAATATTTTGTAATGAAAGTGTAGCTTGATCAGAACCTTTATGAATATATTTACAAATATATTTAATAGCTTTGACCGATTGACAAAATTCTATGTTTATATGCGTATTGAAACTTCGTGATAAGACTGGATTATAAGGCACCACCCACAAGTTATCCACGCTCATATCTGTTCCTTTGACATGAACAATACCCGTGTTTCCACCATTATCTGGAGACCTGCGCCTATAGGTTGGGTAACCATCATCACCCGTTTGTGTTTCAGAAATAAAATGCCCAGGATACTTTTTAGAACATATGCCTTCTGCCATACATGGTGACGTAGGGTTATGAAATCCACGTGGACCATGAATCATGTTTTTTATGACGGTATTATGAAGTACGGGATCTTGCTGTTTGTCAGGTATTTCAGCCGATATTATTTCATCGATGGAATCCGTTTGTAGTTTGTTTGCTAACCATAATAAAATGTGGGCGTGAGGTAAACCTCTTTTTTGCCATTCAACGCTGTAAACAAAAGCTCGAGTTGATCCAAAGAAATGTTTTTTTGTCAATAGGGCTATCATTTTCTTTAGTTTTAAATGTATAACTCTGGAAACCAAATCATGTCGATCGTATGATTTTTGGTAGGGTAAGAAATCATTTTTTATTTCTGTCCATTCAGGATTACATGTGAATGTAACAAAGAGATCTGGTCTTCCTAACTTTCTGACATATGTCATGGCATCTTGACTTTTTTCGTTCAAGTATCTTGGAGATCCTGTAAATGACGATGGCAATATAACATGCTGACCAATATTAGAAGCGTCTACACTGCCATCATTGATCACGGCATATCTTAAATGTATGTATTCTTCAGCCCTCAATTTTTTTTGATTTCTTTTTATGAAAGCAAGCCTCTCAGATATCATTTTTGCGGCCATATTGACACAATATTGATTAAATAATCCTTTAAAATAATGTAAGCTGTTGAAATCACCTATTCTCACCATGAATCTAAAGGCATAAAACTGCATACATGATACAGTTTTAGATCTAGCAGCACTATTTTGTTGGGGAATGTTTATGCAATACCCGTCATTGCCAGATGGAAACAATAAGGGATATTGAAGTGTGTCGTAAGATCTTGGAAGCTCAGAAACATGTTGAAGTTGACCATCTCTCGCATTCAACACAATATCTCGGGGACCTTTATCCTCGTCTATCAAAAGAACAGCTACTTCGTCTACCATTGGCACATTATACCGACCTCGATGATCGTTGACAGGTTTTACATCGCATGAATTATGAGTTTTAAATCACTCACTGGTCTATTTTCGAGATTGTATTTAAAACTTTGAATATACGTATTATTTTCGTGAAGATATTTTTGTAGCGCATCGATAAGTTCAACTTGTAAGGTCGGGTTTAAATTTGAACGCTAAGATACCTGATCTGCATGAGTAACAAAATATATTTGCAAAAACTCTGGTTGTGCACCTTCATCCGGCCGTAAGTTACCGATTAAATGATAAACTTATCCCTGCACTTTAAATGTGGGCATAAAGTTCCCCCCTCGAATTTCTTTGGCACCAAATGAAGTCATCTGAAAAAGTATATTATATTGCCTTGAATGATTAAAGAAATGTTTTGATGAAGGGTGTGATCCTGATATCAGTTCTTTTAAAACTGATGTAGGTTCAGGGATTTTAGGTATATTTATTTTTCCACCAGCACAACACAGACCAGGAGCTTCAAACTTCCATTTCTTTGCTTGGCATTGATTGCATATTTTATACATTCTCCCAATATCGACATCATTTAGCACAGCAGTCAAGGTGTTGTCTGCGAGTTCTATTCATAGCTGATCTTGCATTTTGTTGACCTAATCGGGAATTCTGTGCAGCCAAACATTGCGAACGTTCATCACTTGTTTTCCGTTCACGGTTTGCTATTGATCGGGAATTTTGTGAGGCCAAACGTTGAGAACTTTCAACACTTGATTCCCGTTGTCGATTCAACGAAGTTCGAGTTGTTTGTGAAACCAAACGTTGCGTTCGTTCAACGCTTGTTTCTCTAGCGCGGTTTCGTTCATCGATTGCTCGTTTAGCCAACCTCTGCCTATTTTCTTCCTCTGTCTCATTGCTGCGTATGAGTCGCAGACGTTTTGCAGTGGCAGACTGTCGATAAAGTTGAGGTCTCTGTCTAGGCATTTCTTTATTTATAAAAAAAAAACTATTATAATTGAAAATCCCAATGAATATTAACAAAATCAAAACTTACTAAATAAGTTAAATAATCAAAACTTATGAGGTATTAAATTGTTACTTAAAAAAAAATTATTATTTTATAATGAGATACTGTAAAAGAATTACCTTAAAATACATCAAAATCTAAGTTATGTGTCTAATTAGACACGGAAATTCTCAAAAAGATTGGGAGATTGGGATTCGTTTGCTCAAGTGCACATTGTGTGGAAAGTTGTTGACTGCCATTCACCTGGGAATGGCCAACAATGATTCTTATGTCAAACGGTCCAAGCAACTCACACGTCCGTTAGGACACGTATCTCCTGGGTAGCCTCTGAACATCTGTTCAGAGGTGAGCTAACGTGAGAAGGCGAAGGGGCCCCCTCTCCTTTAAAAAAGGGTTGGTGCGCTGGGCTTGGGACCCGCCACTTTAAAAAAAAACCCCCCAATGAAAACGAAAAGAAAGCCTCGGATCGGCCCCTTTTATGACGACCCCGGAACAGGATACAAGGATCATGATTTCAGGATATGCACCTGGAATGTCCGCACCCTTAATTGGGATGGTGCAAGTATCCAGCTGGCTGATGTCCTCGAAAAATGCAAGGCTGACATCACCGCAATCCAAGAAATCCGATGGATAGGGCAGGGTTGCTCTAAAAACGCATCCTGTGACATCTACTACAGCTGCCATGCGAGTAAGCGCGAATTTGGATGTGGTTTCGTGGTGAGTAGGAAACTACGTGGCCTCGTCTCTAGGTTCACACCTGTTGACGAGCGTCTAGCCGCGATACGCATCAAGGCTAAATATTTTTATATTAGCCTGATTTGTGCGCATGCCCCGACGGAAGAGAAAGACGACAATGCTAAAGATGAGTTCTATGAGCGCTTGGAACGCCTGTACGAGCGCTGTCGCAAACACGATGTCAAAATCGTGCTTGGCGATTTCAACGCCAAGATTGGGAAGGAAGGAATCTTTGGCCCAACCGTCGGAAAATTTAGCCTTCACGACACTACCTCCAATAATGGAGAGAGGCGAAATCGATTAGCAGGTCGGAACATGGTAGTACCAGATTTCAACATCTTAACATCCACAAGGCTACATGGCTGAGTCCTGATCAAAAAACATGCAACCAAATTGATCATGTTCTGATTGACGGAAGGCGCGCAACGAGCGTGTTGGACGTGCGAACGTTACGTGGTCCCAACATTGACTCGGACCACTATCTTGTCGCAGCCAAGGTACGCACTAGGCTCAGCGTAGTGCATGCCGCACGTTCTAGCATGCAACGAAGGCTAGACGTCGGCAAGCTGCAATCAGAGCAGACCGCCACAGCCTTCTCAAACACACTCTCCCGACTGCTCCGGGAAACCTCTCCGATTTCTCGAGATATATGTGGGCAGTGGACACATATTACCCGCTCCATAGATAGGGCTGCCAAGGATGTCATTGGTTATACAAAACCTGTGAAGAATTCTTGGTACGACGAGGAGTGTCGCAATGCTACTGCAGAGAAGAACGCTTCCTATCAGCGAACTCTGCAGTCGGGAGCAACGCGAGCTGTTAGAGAGCGACATCGAGAGAAACGGAGAGAGGAAAAACGCCTTTTCAGACGCAAGAAAAAGGAGCAAGAAAGGCGGGAGTTTGAGGATGTTGAGATGTTCCGTAACAGAAATGAAGCTCGAAAATTCTACCAAAAGGTCAAGCGTCTGACTGAAGGTTTTAAGCCCGGAGTAACTTTCTGTAAGGATGAGAATGGAAATCTGGTAACGGATGAACAGGAATCACTGAGATTATGGAGGAGTCATTTCTCCAACCTACTCGGCGATGAAGCGCACAATACCGCCGAAAGAGAAATGACACCGGAACCACCACTTAATGATGGCACTATTGTAGAGCCACCGGACTATTACGAGGTCGATTCAGTTATTAAAAAGCTGAAAAATAACAAAGCGGCAGGCTCTGATGGGCTGCCAGCTGAGTTATTTAAGACCGGCGGCGAAGAGTTGGTTAGGAGTATGCACCAGCTTTTATGCAAGATATGGTCCGATGAACGCATACCCAATGACTGGAATCTCAGTGTTCTCTGTCCTATCTTTAAGAAAGGAGACCCCGCTGTTTGCGCCAACTACCGCGGAATAAGTCTCCTTTCCATTGGATATAAGACTTTGTCGGGCGTATTATGTAATAGGCTGAAGCCATATACCGACTCACTGATAGGACGATATCAGTGTGGCTTCAGACCAAAAAGGTCGACCAGTGACCAAATATTCACATTACGCCAAATCTTGGAAAAGACCCGTGAGTTCAACAAAGACACTCACCACCTATTTGTCGATTACAAAGCCGCTTTCGACACGCCGATAAGAGCGAAGTTCTTCGACGCCCTGTCTGCACTAGGTATCCCGGCAAAGATTGTCCGTCTTTGCATGGCGACGCTATCTAACACACAAAGCGTTGTCAGGGTGGGGAAAAACCTCTCCGACCCCTTTGATACCAAGAGAGGTTTCAGGCAGGGTGATGCTCTATCGTGCGATTTTTTCAATCTCCTGATGGAATACATCCTACGCCAATGCCCGTACATACAGAGTATGTCGGGCTCGATCTTCCAAAAGGAAGTGATGCTGCTCGCTTACGCCGATGACATCGATATCATCGGTATGCAGGAACGGCGAGTCAGCAAGGCGTTCTCGGAGATTGAAAAACAGTCTCGGCTCATGGGTCTAGCGGTGAACGAGGACAAGACGAAGTACTTGGTGTCTTCTCGCACTCCGTCAATGCGTCTTGGACGGTCAGTGACGATGGAGAATTTCAACTTCAGTGTTGTAGAAAACTTCGTCTATCTCGGAACAGAGATCACCAGCAACAACAACGTCAGCCTGGAGATCAGGCGAAGAATCACGCTTGCAAACAGATGTTTTTTTGGGCTGAGCAAGCAAATGAGAAGTAAAGCCCTCTCTCGACGGACGAAAATAAAGATATATAAGACGCTGATACTCCCGGTTCTACTGTATGGCGCAGAGGCATGGACCGTGATTGAGTCGGATGAGACAGCGTTGGAAGTCTTCGAGAGGAAGATTCTTCGCAGGATCTTTGGTCCTATTAGAGTCGGCGACGAGTTTAGGTCCCGTATGAACCGCGAGCTGTACGAGCTATTCAATGAGGTTGACATAGCCCAGCGCATAAAATTCCAGCGGCTGCACTGGGCTGGGCACCTCATTCGAATGGACGAAGGAGCTCCAGCACGCATGGTTTACATGGGGGGCCCAAACTTGATTGGTGGACGCCGACATAGAGGACGACCGGGCACTCGATGGAATGACCAGGTATGGAGAGATCTCTCCGTACTTGGCATTCAGAACGACTGGCGCCAGCGCGCACAGGATTATGGAGGCTGGCGCGCTTTCCTGGACGCGGCCATGACCGGTAGACGGTTGACGGCCATTTAACTAACTAACTAACTAACTAATTCTCAAAAATAACTAAACTAAATCAAAACTTAGTATATCTAGAAAGTATTATAAGTATATATCGCCTAATACTACAAAATAAAAAACAATACCCTAAAGATAATTAAATAAAACAAATTCTCATTAAAGTTTTATACGATGATAAGATATCGCCTAATACTCAAAAATCAAACTCTGAAGACAATTATATACTACAAAATCTAATTAGATACTGAAATTGACAGAGTAACCAAAAAAAAATTTTTTTCTGCTGAGAAGTATACAACACTAAAACTTACATTTTAAATATCGCGATATCTTTTGAATGAAACGTATTAATTGAATAATTCAAAAAGTTCTAGTTAGGTATTCAACTCGTCTTGAATATGATTTTTTGATAAGGATTAATACCAAGGTACAAAATAAAGAGTTTTTGAAGCGACGGCATTTTAATTATTTAAAAAAGGAAAAGAAAACACTTATTGTGATATAACCACAATAGTTAGACATATAGTGACGCGATATTTTTTGTAGACAATTATATATTCTGCAAAGTGGTAGTACATTCTTTTGTTCTATAATCAATAGTTTTCGCAGCGCACGCGGAGTAAAGATTTTTTCTGGTCATTTTTTTACACCTTGGGTTACATTATTGGACTTTTAGTAAGGATCTCTAATTTTTTTGAAAAGGTTATATAGCCTATAGCATTCCTCGATAAATATACTATCCAACACTGAAAAAATGTTTTCAAATCGGACCAGCGGTTCCTGAGATTAGCGCGTTCAAGCAAACAAACAAACAAACTCTTCAGCTTTATATATTAGTATAGATTAGTATAGAAGTATATATATAGATATAACCTTTAAGTTTGTATATTTCATGTCTCCTATTCGCTCCTAGTAGTATTTAATGAACGTTGTCTATGGGGTATTAAGCATTAAAACCTATCTCACGGTAAAACTGTCTTAAAAAGGACTCCGTGATCCAAAATTGGCCGGAGAAAGTGTATAGAGGCGTATTCAATAGAGGTTAATTTCATTGTCCTATCAGATTAGTAATTGTTGTTTTGTCGGAAAAATGATATTTTGTTTTAAATTTAGTTAGAAACGTTAAATTTGGTGAATCTTTGAGTGAGCAAAGTTTTGAAAATGATGTTGAGCCTATGAGCTTTTTCATAAGCCTCATATTTTTCCAATTTTTTTAATAAAGGTTTTCCTTTATTCAAAAAATTGGAAAAATATAAATCGACAATTAATTTTTAAAGTTAAGCGTTTATTACGAACAATTTGTTTGTATGCGATATATGTGCGAAGCGATGAACAGCGATGATTGGCATTTGAGCGACAAATTACGACTGAATATAAAGATCAAAGTAAAATGGAACAATAGGGCGTAGACTATATCCCAATCCCAAACAAATGAGTTTCATAAAAATATTCTCTTCAATAACAAACATTATTTTCTATGAAATCAAATTGCTAGCAACAACTTATATATGTAAATGACAGTTTGTACAATCTTAAGAAACATTTCAATTAAAAGCTCTATAATAATATATTTTGACAAAAAGACACCTGAAACTATGCACGACATTGCATGACATTTAAAATCGCAAATTTAAATCAAGTCGAGTCAAAACATTCGAGTACTCACACTGCTGCTTAATTGTTTAGTGTCAAGTAAATACATACAACCCCTCGTGAACAAAGATAATCTCTGAAAAGCAATCAAAAATTAAATGAGTGTCATGTAAGTGAATGAGTGGAAAATAGCTGAGCTACAGATACAAAGCAATAAATAAAGTAAGTAATTGTAAAATAAAAAGCTAAATACGATATACATACATGGAATACTGTTGCTATTTTGGCTTAGAACAATGAATAAACTCAAGTGCTAGAAAATGCAATTTAGGTAACATGTAAACACTTTGTAGTGCAGTGAAACTGAAACGAAAGGAAGCGGAAATGTTGCACGAACAAGCGTGACAGACAGGATGTGTATGTAGGGACGAAGTGTGTATCTAGATACAACTTAGAAAAGCTAAGTAATATGCGCACACTTGGACTGGAACATTGTCACAGACAGAGCAAGTTTGAAGAATGTAGAAGCGAAAGACGAAGCAACAGGAAGTCACCGGATGTAGCACACAGCTGGCAGAGAATAGTAGTAGCTACTATAAACCAAAGGAAAGACCTCAAACAACAACATATACATATGTGGAATGTAGTTACATTGTAAAGCCTGCTTTACTTTTATGAACTTATCTAACAACAGCTGCTTGCTGTTCGGTCACTCGAACACGCAAACAAACAAACAAATGTAAAATAAAGATAAGGAAAAAAAAAAACTACAGATACTATTCGTACAAACAAAAACATGACACAGATAAACAACGACAAAAGGCTTAGAGGATATGTGTCTGTAGTTGTATGCAAGCATGTCCTCAAATTCTCATGAATTGTACATGTCAGCCATATCCATAGTCATGCATAGTTTACAACAAAGCGCATTCTAAACACACTCTAATACAATATATATATATATATATATTGTATATATATATATATATATATATATATATATATAACAAGTATCTACAATATATAATACAATATGTAAGTCAGTTAGTAACACAGAAAGTTTTCCACAATGTTAAAAACTAAAACAACTGCATATTCTATTCATTATTTAGATTTTTCCTCTTGTGACATGCAAAGTTTTCTTATATTCCGATGCTTTTCTATGATGAAATTGATTTAAATACAATTTTATGAGTCAACAATTTCAGATGACTGTGAAACTGCAAAAATTGCTAAAAAATTTGAGGTATTATTCAAATGCAATTTAGAGGATCGAGTCGTTTGCAGAAGTAAGGACTAAGTAATTTGCAATAGGTAATCTCTAAGCACGTCGATGCAGTTTTTTTTCTCAACCAATCTCTCCCGACTGTTGGAAGTTTTATACCTGAATATAATTTTTTTAAAGAAACCGGAAATCTGGTTACAGATACACAGCAATCACTGAGCTTTTTGAGAAGTCAATTTTCTAGCGTACTTGGAAGCGATGAAGGGTACAAAACCACCGAAAGAGAAGCGATGCGAACCACCAGTTACTGATGACTTTATTTCCATCGGCATATATCGACGTCGATTTGTTTATTAAAAAGCTGAAAAATAACAAAGCGACAGGCTCCGATAAGCTGCCAACTGTTTTATTCAAGATTGGTAACGAAGAATTGGTGGGGAGTATGCACTAACTTTTTTTGAAGGATGTAAGCACTTGCCCAACGTTTGCAACCTCAGTATTTTTTTTGGAGAGCCCACTGTTTGGCCAACTACCAAGGAATTGGCTATAAATTTCTGTTGCTAGTACAAAAGGCTGCAGAAATAAATGCAAAAACATGCTCTCTCGAAAGACTAAGATCAAGATCCACAAGACCTCAAGACAAGTCCTACTGTATGGTGCTGAAGCATAGACCGTGTTTTAGTCAGACGAAAGTCTTTGAGAGAAATTCTTTGTAGGATTTCTGATCCTATGAGAGTCGCCAACGTATGAGCCGCGAGCTGTGTGAGCTATTCGACGATGTTGACCTAGTCTAGCGTATGAAACTCCAGTGAATGGGCGAAGGAGCTTCAACACGTATGGCTTAAATGGATTGATGGTATGACCGGTCGATAGTTTGCGGTTATTTAGGTATTTCAAAGTTTACGGGAATTAATTTAGGAAAATGTTTGCATGCAAATCTAGACTGTTTTAGCAAGTCCGCTTTAAACATTGATATTTGGGGATTACACTGCTTAACTGCAAGCGTGGTAGTCTTTTGCAGTATTTCCCGGAAAATAGGCAGAAAATAAGGAAAATAGAAAGAATTTAAGTTGCCATTATTATAGAAAAAGAAATGGTATTTAAATTTTGTAACAATTTTAACCCATTAAAGATAAATTTACATATATTCCTGAATAGCTTGACAAGGCATTATGTTTGTCTGACTTTGCCTAACAAATAACACTGCTCAAGTGTAATACTGGGATCGATTCTATCTTGTAGAGAATCAGAAAATATTTGATACCTATTTTCTCCCAGACATGTTATTTAAGGAAATGAAAAAGGGGGGGATGAAAATCATAAAAGTGCTGAAATGTGCGAAGTTTATGTTTGGAATCTAGAGACCAAGAGACCGTGGGCCGATTTTGATGATTTATACATGAATCGATTTGTCTTATTCTGGCGAGTGTCACTATAGACATATACAGACATAAAATAAAACAATGAGTGCGCCTGGGTCTCACTGTAGAAATGAAACTTTTGAAGGATCGTCGTGTATTGCCAACTGTAGAACTTTGAATATCTCTCCATTCTGATTTCATAGTTGGTATATAGGTGAAAAAAGCAGATTGCAAATAAAATGAAAAATCTTGTATTTTGTTTTTTTATTCATATTCTCTCCTGTACGGAGAGATCTCTCCAGACTTGTTCATTCCAACGCGTGCCTGGTCAACCTCTATTTCAGCGTCCTCCAATCAAGTTTGAGCCCCCCTTTAAACCATGCGTGCTGGAGCTTTTTCATCCATTTGAATGAGGTGCCCAGCCCAGTGCAGCCGCTGGAACTTTATGCGCTGGACTATGTCAGCCTAATCGAATAGCTCGTAAATCGTCGCCGACTCTAATAGGACCGAAAGTCCTATGAAGAAACTTCGTCTCGAAGACTTCTAACGCTGCTTCATCAGACTCAATCACGGTCCATGCCTCTGCGCCATACAATAGGACCGGTAGTATCAGCGTTTTATAGATCTTGATTTTTGTCTTTCGAGAGAGGGCTTCACACAGGATGTTCAAATATAAAGCACAGGTCGTTAAATGTACGATCGACCATAATGTGTTGGTGACGATGACTATGCAGCGCACACATCTTCAGTAAAGAAATAAATATATATCATATACTTGTATATAAAAATAGTTCTCTAATAAAGATGCGAAGTAGTAAAGATTGAATTTAAGTTCGTCTAGAGAATTCCGTGCAGCAGAGTTTATATACAATATCTAGATTGATTACTAGGGAGATTGGGATTCGATTGCTCAAGTTCACATTGTGATAAAAGTTGTTGACAGTCATTCACTTGGGAATAGCCAACAATGATTCTTGTTACAAACGGTCCAAGCAACTCACACGTCCCTTAGGACACGTAGGACACGTGTTGGACACGTGGTCCCAACACTGACTCGGACCACTATCTTGTCGCAGCCAAGGTACGCACTAGGCTCAGCGTACGAAAGCCAGATTTCGGCAAGCTGCAATCAGAACAGACCGCCGAAGCTTTCTCAAACACACTCTCCCCACTGCTCCGGGAAACCTCTCCGTTTTATCAAGATATATGTGAGCAGTGGAAACATATCACACTCTCCATGGATAGGGCTGCCAAGGTTGCCATTCGTTATACAAAACCTGTGAAGAATTCTTGGTACGACGAGGAGTGTCGCAATGCTACTGCAGAGAAGAACGCTTCTTATCAGCGAATTCTGCAGTCGAATGCAACGCGACCTGTTACAGAAACGAAAGAAACGGAGAGAGGAGAAACGCCTTTCCGACGCAAGAAAAAGGAGCAAGAAAGGCGGGAGTTTAAGGAAGTTGAGACGTTACGTGACAGAAAAGAAACTCGAAAATTATATCAAAATGTCAATCGTCTGACCGAAGGTTTTAAACCCGGAGTAACTTTCTGTAAGGATGACAATGAAAGTCTGGTAATGGATGAACAGGAATCACTGAGAGTAATTTTTCTAACCTGCTCGGAGGCGATGAAGTGAGCAATTCCGCCGACACCGGAACCACAAGTTAATGATGGCATTATTGTAGAGCCGCCGGACTATAACGAGGTCGATTCAGTTATTAAAAAGCTGAAAAATAACAAAGCAGCAGGCTCTGATGTGTTGCCTGCCGAGTTATTTAAGACCGGCGGCGAAGAGTTGGCAAAATATGGTCTGATGAACGCATACCCAATGACTGGAATCTCAGTGTTCTCTGTCCTATCTTTAAGAAAGGAGACCCCGCTGTTGTCGCCAACTACCGCGGAATAAGTCTTCTTTCCATCGTATATAAGATTCTGTCGCGCGTATTGTGTAATAGGCTAAAGCCATATACGGATTCACTGATAGGTCTATATCAGTGTGGCTTCAGACCAAAAAGGTCGACTAGTGCCCAAATATTCACATTACGACATATCGTGGACAACACCTATTTGTCGACTATAAAGCCGGTTTCGACAAGCCGATACGATCGAAGTTTTTCGACGCCCTGTCTGCACTAGCTATCCCGGCAAAGATTGTCCGTCATTGCATGACTACGCTATCTCGCGCACAAAGCCGTGTCAGGGTTGGGAAAAACCTCTCCGACCCCATTGATACCAAGAGAGGTTTCAGGCAGGGCGATGCTTTGTCGTCCGATTTTTCAATCTTCTGATGGAATACAAAATACGCCAATGCCGTTATATACAGAGGGTGTCGGGCTTGATCTTCCAAAAGAAACTGATTCTGCTCGCTTACGCCGATCGATATCATCGGAATGACGAGTCAGCAAGGCGTTCTCGGAGATTGAAAAACAGTCTTGGCTCATGGGTCTAGCAGTGAATAAGGAGAAGACGAAGTACTTGGTGTTTCTCGTACTCCGTCATCGCGTATTGGACGGTCAGTCACTATGAAGAATTTCAACTTCAATGTTGTAGAAAACTTCGTCTATATTGGGTCCGAGATATCCAGCAACAACAACTTCAGCCTGTAGATCAGGCGAAGAATCACTTTTGCAAACAGATGCTTTTTTGGGCTGGGCAAGCAAATGAGAAGTAAAGCCCTATCTCAAAAAACGAAAATCAAGATCTATAAGACGCTGATACTCCCGGTCCTATTATATGGCGCAGAGGCATGGACCGTGATTGAGTCGGATGAAACAGCGTTGGAAGTCTTCGAGAGGAAGATTCTTCATAGAATTTTCGGTCTTATTAGATTCGGCGACGAGTTTAGGTCCCATATGAACCGCGAGCTGTACGAGCTATTCAATGAGGTTGACATGGTCCAGCGCATAAAATTCCAGCGGCTGCACTGGGCTGGGCACCTCATTCGAATGGATGAATGATTTGCAGCACGCATGATTTACATGGGGGGCCAAACTTGATTGGAGGTCGCCGAAATAGAGGACAACCGGGCACGCGGTGACCAGGTATGGAGAGATCTCTCTGTACTTGGCATTTAATACGACTGGCACCAGCGCACACTAGACTAAGGAGACTGGCTCGCTTTCTTTAATGCGGCCATGTCCGGAAGACGGTTGACGGCCGTTTAAGTAAGTTTAAGTAAGATTCCATTGCATATTCAAAAAAAATCGGACGACAAAAATGGAGACACGAGGCAAAGTATTTTTCCAATGTTCTGATAGTTCAGTTTTTATTTGTAAGGCAACATTTGACGCTATAAACATATTCGAATCTGAAGCATTTTTATCCCTTGTAACTATTTTTTGATTATAAGCAATCTGTTCGGATGTTCCATCTCATCTCCACTTACTGTGCAATGTAAGGTTTTCAGGGCACAGGGCTGTCGATCATCATAGCTTTTGAATTATTTGATCTTGCCTTCATATAGTCTTTCACATACTTTAAGGATAAGGCTTCAGACATATGTGTCATAGAAATGTCTTCTGTGACTTTATGCCGACGGAAAAATAAGTGAACTTTGAATCAAATTAAACAGGGATTTTTCTCAGTCTTTGATTATATTAAAAAGCTAAATCCAGCAGGGAAAAAGCTAAACCGGCAACACTACTTGTAACTTTCATAAGTAGGCTGCACCGAAAAACTCCGATTCGTAGTATGTAGTTCAAAGCTTGAGCCAACGTTTACAGCATATAGGCTGCGCTGCATTAACTGAGGGAGTAGCTTAAAATTATGAATGCTGTGGTTAGATATGCGCTTTTTTTGGAAATTTAGTTTTCAAGTAGCGAATGATAAGAAGCTCTTTATAGATACGAAGGGTCGGTCGATGAATGATCGCCTTTACAATTAGCGCACAATAATCGTTGGGTTAAAACATGTATTAGTTGGCTTTTGAGCAGCACTAAGAGCGCAGGAAGATTTGACGTGGCATCTTTTCGATCCACTTGAGTTAGCTCATTAGGCTATTTTGTTTTGTGCTTCCATTAGATTTTTGTGCAGTTTATACACCAAGAACCACGCCTCTTGTTTTTTTCTCACCTGTTTTGACAAAGGTGTATTTTAAGCCTTTCTCAAGAAACATTTATCTATACCGTATTAGAATGATGTTTCTAATAATGCAATTTTTATAGCCACGGTAATAGTTTTCAAGTTCTCATGTACAATTTCATCACCATTTTAATTTGGATCATCCATTCGAGATTGTAGTGGGCAAAAATTTTTAACATATTTATAGTTAGTGTCATTGGCAGATATGTTTTGTGTGTTTTTTTTAAATAGTTTATTTTCGCGATCACCTTTTCTTACTTGAGACATTTTTGTACTTGATGCCTGAGAGACATCACAATACGAATGGAGTGTATTTCTTATTGATTTGTTTTTGCTTTTAACTATCGGTACAACGCTCGCTTTGCCGTGCCCAGTAAAAAATTTTATATAAATATTGTCTGTATATATATGTTTGAATGTTCTTCATAGATACCTAAACCCTCCCCACTTTTTTAATGGATCTTACACAACGCGGTCTCACTAACAAATATAACCAATTTCATCCCTTTACTTCAAATGGCTGGAAAGATAAGTTGAATTTGGTTTATCGCTTGTGTGGGGGGGGTAGCCCCTCCGATTTGACTAAACTTAAAAGCCCCCTCCGATTTGAATAAACTTAACACGATTACTTAATCTGACCTCATTAACATGAATAACTTTCATTCGTCTACTTGATATGGATGCAGTACTACATTCTACTGGTAGTGGGAACCAAATGGATTTTCTAGCTGTGATTCTTTTGGACCAGCTCGCCGGAAAATAGTTGGGTTCTTGCCTTCTCGTACACACCCTAGACATAGACATCTATATAACCGATAACAGCTATATAGATTTAATAAGACTAGACTAAAGCCATTATCATACTTCTTGTGATATTAGCCCCAACCGACGATCCGAGTGACGGGAGTACAGATGTTAATCCTCTCGCAGTCTTACCTTATCCTACCACGTTGTAACAACCTAATACCTAATACTTACTGCTGCAACCCAACCAAATTCTCCTAGATCTCACATGAACTCATAATTTTATATTATAACTAGCGACCAGGTTTGCGTTGCTACGCTCCCTTTTTGTCGTCGTATTCTAAAGATGAGGTATCGCTGAAAATACAATTTTTTAAATCTAATTTTAGAATATTTGATTTATCATGGCATGCTACAATGACTTAACACAATTATTTCTCCCGATCTAAATAACATGTATACTTATTCCATCCCTGTACCTCAAATGGATGGAGAGATATGTTGAACTTAGTTTATCGCTTATAAGGGAGATGGGCCAGCGCTCCGTCCGATTTACCAAATTTATTTAACAAATTTCATCGCTGTACCTCAAATCGAGGTATCGCTTGTATTGGGCATCGCCCCTTTGATTTGGACCAAACTTAACAGGTTTACTTTTCTCGATCCCAATAACATGTATATGAAGAATTTTGTTTATCGATTATAAGGGGGCGGGGTATTACCCCCTTCATAGCAAAGTTTTACTATGCCTATACTCTGCGCGGGAGTGTACTCAATAACTTCCCAAAGTTTCATGGAGAATGGATGAATGGATTGGATTGGATGAACATACATACATTCATTTTTATATATATATTTAAATTTATTCATTTCTCCAAACTAAACTTCATAAAATATGTCGAAATTCATAATACCCAATCTTCTTCACAGGCTCTTCAGCTCCTTGTCGTTAGCGCTAACCACAGTGTCTGTAGCTGGTCAACTTAAACATCGTTAAAAATAATTATTATAGCAGTACGATTGATTCATTGCTAAATTCTTTATATTTATTAATAATAGCTTAATCAAAAGTCGAGTTGGGCTTTATCTGCTGCTACAAATCTCCATTCGAAGTAGTCGCCCAAATGAATACTCCTGAGGTCAAAGCTAGACCTGAATCATTTCAGTAGTGTCTTCAATTAAATGGACAATCGTTCATCGCTGTAATGCTGCCTTCGTTGACTAAAGCACCCATCACCAGTTTAGTTCCCACTAGCTGTAAAACCCACTGCAATGGTGAACGCTGTCGTGGTACGACTGATTCCAGCTGGATTGTATCACAGCACTAGCTTCAATACTTGAAGCTATGAGCCCTAGCTTGTGCCACGCACGAGGTCGGACTTCTGTGTAAGTGAGGGTCATAGTACCAGACCGGTTTCCTTTTGTGAGCGTAGGTCTCGCATCTCGACACTTTGCCCTGTCAAAAAGATGTCAAAAAGATGAGATCTGTGCTCTTCCTTGCGATAAAATTAATAGAATGCAGATAGCTGCAACGGATATGTTCAGTATTTCTTAATCTTAATAAATGATAAACAACTTAAAAAATTAATAACTTTTAAAATTCTGAAACATAACAAATTTAATATAATTTTAAATTTTTATTTTTATAAATTGAGTTAAGGAACATTCAGCTATCAATTGCTCCTGGTTCAAGTCTGCTGCGTTTTTCGGTTATTATATTATATTTCCAGCTAATGAAAATAATCTTTCAGGCACTGCACTGCTTGCTGGCATTGACTGAACTTTTATGGCCAGCTCATACAAATATGGGTATTTAAATTAAAGTTTTCTGACATATCTATAATTTCATGACTATATCTCTCCACCTCGTCTTGAGAACTTTCTGCTGTTCTTGAGGGTGATTGTTGGATTAAATTTGAAAAAATTAAAGCGTCGTTTATTGTAGCACTGAACGGTTAAATTTGGCAAACTGAATCTAAATTATAATTATCCGGGGAACTTTTTAAATCAAAAGAAAATATTCAAGTTGATGACGATGACGATAACAGAGTAAAAGTTGATATTGAGGGCAGAACGTAACACATTGATGGTGAATGGTTAACTTTTTGTTAAATTTATATAAAGCATTCATTGGCTTAATTTTTTGATAATGTAATGCTCAGTTCTTCCCAGTCGTCATTGATGGACTTAAGCTTTCTGTAATGCGAGTTTCATCGTATTGGATTTTTAAAGATGTCTGAAGGAGATGCTGCAAATTTGCTTTTTTAAAATATTTAAAATTTTTTTTTTATGTATTCAACATTTCTTCTAGCTCCGTGGAGGCAGCAAATGATTTTTCCAAAATATGTTAATGCGTCCCATATCAGTAACAAACTTAACTGACTCCATATTACATATTTACTTACTTAAATGGCCGTCAACCGACATCTGGTCATGGCCGCATTAAGGATGGCCAGCCTCCATAATCTTGTGCGTGCTGGCGCACCCATAATCTTGAAGGCCAAATCATTCATATCTGGTCATTCAAACGCGTTTCCGGTCGTCCTCTTTTTCGGCGTCCTCCAATCAAGTTTGTGCGCCCCATGTAAAACATGCGTGCTGGACCTCTTGCATCCATTCGAATGTGGTGCCCAGCACAGTGCAGCCGCTGGAATTCTTCGCCTGATCTCCATGCTTTTAAGGCTCTGTACCGAAGGTATAAAAGCCTATTTGTTTTGTGCAAATGCATGTAACAGGTAGAAATAATGATCGGAGACCCCCAAAGTTACCCACATTATGGTCAGGAGTTATAGCGGAGTCGATATAGCCATATCCGTCTGTCCGTCGTATAAACGAAAGGATCTCGGAAACGGAGAATTTGTGTTTTTGCATTCGACCGGACTTCTCCGGAATTTCATAAGTTTATTTTAAAATTTTGTCACTCCCCACCCTTCCCCATAAAATCACCATACAAGGCTAAAAATTTCTTCGGCATGCCAGTATAGAGATAACGTCCCTTGGTTATAAGCTAGGGAAACATTTAATGTGCTTGGTACAGGGCCTCTTACAGTCGGTTACGCCCGACTGTAATTTTCTTACTTGTTTGTTAGGCCCTGTACCGAAGGTACAAGAGCCTATTGGGTTTGTGCAAATGTATGTAACAGGTAGAAATAATGGTCGGAGACCCCCCAAAGTTACCACCATTATGGTCAGGAATGAAAGAGTAGTCGATATAGCCATGTCCGTCTGTCCGTCCGTCCGTCTGTCCGTCTGTATGAACGAAAGGATCTCGGAAAAGGTAATAGATAGAGACTTCGTGTTTTTTGCATTCGACTAGGATTGCTCCGGAATTTCACAAGTTTATTTTGAAATTTTGCCCCTCCCCCCCTTCCCCATAAAATCACCCCTTAGGGTGAAAATTTCTTCGGCACAAAAAAAATTGAGTGTACTAATATAGAGATAACGTCTCTCTAAGCAAAAATCCAAAAAGTTCATCAAAATCGGATAATAAATGGCGATTTTATAAGCAATTGAATTTGAACAACCCCCCTTTTCTTTTCATTCATATTCGCGCAGTGAGAAGTGGTCATGTGTTTGGTCATAAGCTCGGGAAACATTTAATATGTTTGTTAGGCGACCTGAACTGGTACAGGGCCTCTTACAGTCGGTTACGCCCGACTGTATTTCCTTACTTGTTTTGATATGGTTACGCCATATAAGACATCTGTTTAGATCAAACCCAAGATATTAAACATCGGACGTTTGCGGAATCAAGACATTGTTTAAGCTTACTGGGGGGCATGTGTTATGATTTAGAGCAAACGTTACATGTTTGCATTTCCGTTCGTTTACTCTAATGCGCCGGTTTGCAAGCCATTCTTCCACGCGCTTTAAGTGGACGCCTAGGTTAGCAGATGCTTTAATGTGGCATTTATCACAACTAAGTATGGCTGTGTCATCGGCAAATGTTGATGTTAAAAATCTAGAATCTACAGGGCCTAGTACACTTCATTGAGGTACGCTAGGCTATTGATAAGTGTGACTCTAGTATGCGATGTACATTAGGTGGTAGAAGTGTCTTTATTTTGTATGCCTTTACTTTGTCTAATGCCTGAGAAATATCGAGAAAAATTGCGGTACACATTGCAGCACATTTTCTTTTCAAAAGTTTTTCTTATTTAATTTGTTCAACAGTGCCGTGTTTTCCCCGAAGCCAAAATTGATATACCGGAATTATATAATGTTCTTGAAGGTATGGCGCAAGTTTATCAAAGAGTATGTTCTCAAAAAGTTTCGAAAAGCAAGTTTGTGAACTAATTGGTCTATACGATGCTTCCTGAGTTCGATCTTTACCCGGCTTAAGGATCATCTTTACAATTGACTTTTTCAGTAATTTGAAAAATATCTTATTTTCAACATAACATTAAATAGAACTCTTAAATATTCAATAGCCACAACCGGTAGTTTTTTTTTTATCATTTTAGATGTTTTTTCTTGTGTTTGCAATTTCTTTAGTGGATATAAAAATTTGTTCCGTAATTGTCGAAATGCTATTTATTGAGATCGTTGAGTTGATATTTATTTGAAGCAGGGTTTGGTTGAAACACTTTGCTTAAGTGCTGGGCATAAGTGTTAGATATTTATTCTTTTGAGGTTTTACGTTTCGTGGTGCAGCAGCATTCATTATTGTCCTTAAAATGTTGACCTGATCACCAATGTCAGTCTCACAATTAATAGAAGGGCTAATGTTGATATGGCTAATGAATTTTTTGTATTTTAACCAATTTGTACAAGTGTATGGACACTTTGTTCGCTTTATGAGCGACTTGAACTTTAGCAAGCATTTCGTTAATTTATTCTCGAACGATCATTCCGAGCGCTTAACCTAAATTGTATTATTACGAGTTCGAGTCAATACTCGAGTGTAAAACCCTCTTGTGGGGCTATCGACGTTCTGATAGCAAGCGAAAATGTTCCAAAATGGTTTTTCAATAAAACTAAGCGATTTTTTACATTAATTTAAATCACTATTTATTTAGTTATATTGCCGATATTTTCAAATATAATTAATGCCTTGCGCGGTTCGATTTAATTTATACGCGTTGTGCTCAGCTTGCGTTCGCTTTGTAACTTCAACTCCAACTCCTCATAGGATATTTTAAGCAAAGCGACTAGGCTAATACAATGTGTATGAATATGCATAATACAAGAGAGAATCAGTTACAAAATTAGTCCGCCGCGCAGGGCGAAATGTATTTACTGCAAATAATATTTAGGATGCGACTTGGTCGTTATTGTTGTCACCTACTGCTCCCAACATCCTCCCCCCTGTTGAAAGATTATGGCTTTCAACCGCATCTTCTGTAGGCAGGACGCAAAGCTTGGCGATAGCTCGTCGAGTAGTACCAGTAGCTGTCTGCAGAATAGCAACTCTTGCTACACCATCACTTCCTTGTATCAGCTCCATGACTCTTGCCACCGGCCATTTTAGTGGGGGCAAGTTTTCATCTTTCATAAGGACGACTGTGTTTGGTTGCAAGCTCGGCTGAGGTGAACGCCATTTGGAACGTTGCTGCAAGAGGGTAAGATATTCCTCACTCCATCGTTTCCAAAATATCTGCTGCATGTACGTAGCTCGTTGCCAGCGATCGAGGCGATTAAAATTCAGAGAAGTGACATCTGGCTCTGCAACGGATGAAAATGGTGCACCTATTAAAAAATGCGCAGGAGTCAACACGTCTAGATCATCAGGGTTTTCTGAAATTGGAAAGAGTGGGCGCGAATTAATTATTGCTGAGATTTGGCACACTAGTGTGCGCAGTTCATCGAAACCCAAAATCGAAAGACCAATTGAGCGGTAGAAATGGAACTTGGCTGTCTTCACCGCGGCCTCCCAGAGACCACCAAAATGTGGCGAACGTGGAGGTATAAAACTCCACTCAATTTCATCATTCAGGCAAAATTTATTTATTGCATTTTGATGTGCCTGTTCAAACATTCGACGCAGGTCAGACAACTCGTTCTTTGCTCCAACGAAATTAGTGGCATTATCTGACCACAATTTTCTTGGCTTGCCACGAGTGTAAATGAAGCGCTTTAGTGCATCGATGAACGCTGCCGTTGAGAGGTCCTTGACGAGTTCAAGATGCACGGCCTTAGTGGCAAAGCAAATGAAAAGGCTTATGTAACATTTTATAGGCGGCTTGTTACGCACTTCCGATTTATAGTAAAATGGTCCACAATAGTCGATGCCAGTGACTGAAAATGCGCGTGAGACTGCGACGCGATCTTTTGGCAAATCAGCCATGATATGCTCTAAAAGACGAGGTTTACTGCGGAAACATCGTACACATTTGTTGACGATACGAGCAACAGTCTTTCTCCCACCAATTGGCCAATATTGAAATCTGACTGCAGCTAACAGTGCTTGAGGACCCGCATGTAGGTTTTTATGGTGAAAATGAACTATGATGGACTGAGTTATCGGATGTCGCTTAGGTAAAATGATCGGATGGCGAGCGTTAAAATCCAAGGTGGAGTGTTTTAAACGGCCACCCACACGAATAATTTTAAATTTGTCCAAAAACGGCGAAAGCGAAGATATACTGCTAGATGGCTTGCATGTTTGATTTAATTGCAGAGCTTTGTACTCTGCCCATAGATGTGTCCTTTGAATAAGCCTCATTAGCAGCTGAGTTCCGTGTTGAATATTTTCAACTGTAAGTCCAGGTGATTTCGTCCGAGTAATAAATTTTGCGATATATCCAAAAATACGTTGCATTGTGGGAAATGAGTTGATATATTTTGAGCCAATTAATATATCCTTGTACGACGAAACTGCTAGCAACGCACGTTTGCGTACCTCAGGCAATGTATGCACAGGCAGACATGATTTTGGCCAGTCAGTTTGATCCCTTTGTAGAAACGCTGGTCCATTAAGCCACAGTGATGACTGCTGTAGTTCACTTGGTGAAGCTCCTTTAGATAGTATGTCGGCCGGATTCATTGACGTAGGAACATAATGCCATTCCATATCAGCTGTGAGCTGCTGTATAGTACAAACTCGGTTCGAAACGAACACATTGAATCTCGAAGGCTCCTCTCTGATCCATGATAACACAACCGATGAATCAGACCAGCAATGATACGTACACTTGAACATTTCCATTTCTGCAATATTTTTAAGAAGTTGCGATAAAAGTGTTGCTGCGCAAAGCTCTAGTTTCGGGACCGTCAATGATTTCAGCGGTGCGACGCGAGATTTGGAGCAAAATAGGCCGGTGTGTATGACATTGTCCTTATTTGATCGCACATAAACACAGGCACCGTACGCTTCTAGACTAGCATCGCAAAAAGCATGAATCTCATAAGTAGCTTCAGAACGCATTACATGACGCGGAAATACAGAGTGCTGTATAGCGCTCAGATCCTTGAAGAGATTTGTCCAATTTGTCTGTAATAATGGTGGAAAGGCTTCATCCCAATTGAGTCGTTCTCTCCATAGGCGCTGTAAAAAGACTTTAGCTTTAGTCAGTACGGGACCTATGAGGCCAAGCGGGTCATAAAATCGAGCAATCATTGATAAGACGGATCTTTTACAAATAGGCGAGAGTTGTTGCTTTGCATACGAAAATAAAAAACTATCGGTAGATGGGTCCCAAAGAAGTCCAAGAGTTTTTGATATATCGGTGCCATCAGTGAACCTTAGAAGCGTATCGACATCTTCTCTTGGAATTTTACTTAGAACAGCAGCATGGTTTGAACACCATTTTCTTAGCTGAAAATGACCTGTGCTGAGTAGTTGACTTGTTTCCTTCATGATATCGATGACCTCTTCTACTGTGTTGCCACCTGTGATTAAGTCATCCACATAAAAATCGCGTAAAATTATCTTAGAAGCCAGAGGATAATTTGCCGATTCATCAAAAGCCAGTTGTTGAAGAGCTCGAATAGCTAGAAAGGATGCCGATTTTGTGCCGTATGTCACCGTGTCCAATTTGTAAATGTCAATGTTCTTTTCAATTGAATCGCGCCACAGGATACACTGCAAAAGATTATCTGGTGCTGCGACTCTAACACATCGATACATCTTGCAAATATCACCGGTCAATGCTACTGGAAACGTACGAAAACGAAGTAATGTGTTGAATAATTTTGGCTGAATAGTTGGACCAGCCATAAGCAAGTTATTCAATGAAAGTCCAGATGAGGATGTGGCAGAGCCGTCAAATACGACTCGAAGTTTTGTACTCGTGCTATCTTCTTTCATAACACAGTGATGTGGTAGGAAATATCTTCATTGGTTCCGCGATGAGGGTTCTACGATAGACATGTGTTTCAAATTGAGATATTCCTTAATAAAAGCTGAGTATTGAGCCTTGAGCTCCGAATTTCGCGCTAGTTTGCGCTCCAGGTTTTGATAGCGATGCAAAGCTTGTTGGTACGAATCACCAAGCACATCAGAACTATGCAGCATTGGTAAACGAACGGAATATTCAACAGAGGGCAATCGAGAATAGTTTGATTTGAAATGCGCCTCGCAATCAATCTCCTCCTTTGTTGCTTTCACAATAGGCTCATAGCTGCTCTCTACTTCCCAAAATCGGCGGACCAATTGATCTAGCTGGAGATCAGGATCGGTGCCCTTGGCAGGAATGGTACGAGCGAGAAATGATTTTGTGTTACGAGCAGGCAGTCCGCCGCCGGATACGATCCAGCCAAAATGAGTTTCTTGTAACAGGGGCAACCCCATGGGGAGCCGAATCTGACCAGCACACATTAAGTCAAAGAAGATGCTCGCTCCGATGAGGACATCAATCCGTTGTGACTCAGCAAAATGTGGATCAGCCAATTGAATATTCGATGGAATGTTCCAGTTCGAAGTATCAACATTGAAACTAGGTTGGTTATCGGTAATTGTAGACACGATAACAGCTGTAACGCTCGTAGAGTAGCTCGAAAATTGCGATTGTACGCACAAATTGGCCGTGTGACCTTCAGATGTAAATGAAACATCACCTATACCAGAAACTGCGGTTGCACATTTGGTTTTTTTTAGTTGAAGCTGGTTGGCCAGCCGTGAGGTGATAAAGTGCAGCTGAGACCCAGAGTCTAGCAGCGCTCGACATGGTACCAATGTACCACAACGATTTTTGATCAGAATCACTGCCGTAGCAAGAAGCACAATATCAGAATCGAGGGCTTGAGCAATAGGAAAAACGGTTGATGGCATTGCGACTAGAGCAGCCTGTTGCACTGGCGCTGATGAAGCAATAGGTTGCGGGTCCGATATAACAGTTGGGTGTTGTGGTGAATATTGCATTGAACTTGCATGCAAAAGAGTGTGGTGCCTAGATTGACAGGTCTTACAATGCATCGATTTACAGGTACGAGCTTGATGGCCTTTTTTAAGACAATTTAAACAAAGCGCTAATCGTTTGGCTTCTTTAAACCTAAGTGAGGTTGTTAAATTCATAAATTGAGGGCATCTGTAAATCTGATGGCTTAAATCATTACAAAATGCGCAATTGGCGCTAGTAGAAATGGCGACAAATGATCTATTATTGCTTGTACTTTTGGTAAGCTTACCAGGACCAGCAGGAGCACTCTCCACGTTTTCTAGTGTACGGCAGCGTTTATCCAAAAACGCCGACAACATATCCCATGTTGGTAAACAATCCGTCGATGAACATTCCTCCCATTTCGCTCGTGTCGCATTGTCCAACTTTTGAAGCAAAGTTTGCACTAATATGCATTCTCCAATTTGCTCTTTTGAACCCAATGAATCCAGTGAACGTAGATGTGAGTTCACTTTATCCACTATTGCACGCAGCTTACCAGCAGACGCTGACTCAATCCGTTGTAGCTCAAGCACCTCTCTGATATGTGACTGAAAAATAAGACGTTTATTATCAAATCGTTTTTTTAAAATGTTTAACGCAATATCATAATTAACGTCATTGATTTCTAGAGATCGTATGGTCTCTAGCACAGCTCCAGTTAGGCACGAATGTAGATGCTGAAACTTCTGAATGTTAGGTATGGCTTCCTCCTGGTCCACTATTGACGTGAAAAGCGAATAGAAATTTGTCCATCCAGTGTAAGTACCATCAAAGGTAGGTAACTTCAAATCAGGCAACCGCGACCGCTGTTGTGCTACAACATATATCGGTGATGCATCGTCTGATGAATTCTGTCGCATTGTCGAACAATGTGGTTGACTCGCTGTCCTCTGCCGTTCATCACTGCGCCTTTTCTGCTCGATTCGCAGACTTTCTTCTGCAGAAATCAGCTCAAGATCGAAATTGCACCGCAACTCACTGCCCATTTCGTCGAAATTAAGTTCTTCGAGTGCATCGTGAACCGAGTTGAAAGAGTTTTGTATACACTCAAGACGCTTGAGATGCACTACAATTGTAGCATCATGCAATGCGCGCACATTTTCACTACTGTAAATTGTTTTTTGCGATTGAAGCTGCTTATAAATCGAAGTGGCTTTAAGCTTCAAAAACTGCACACGATTTGCATTAACATCCATAGAAATATTCATTTCACCGGTTGTCATTTTTTAATAATAAAAAAATCACTTGTCCAAATAAAAAATTAATTTTATGTTGATTAGTGTATGCAACTACTTGTTTTTTGTTCACACAAGGTCAATGCACCCTTGAACTTGAAAATTGCCAGCACTTTCTAACTGTTGCTATGTACAAATGTTCACTACGTACATGCGTATGCACAAATTATTTATTCCAACAACTAAACAGTTCTTAGCTGGAATAAATGCAGCGTTTGTATGTACAAAACACAAAGCGAAGACCGAAAATATTTAGCGGCACCTTATGTGTAAGTTTGCTCGCGCGCAAAAACTGTTTGTATGTTTATATGTATGTATCACCGTTGATCGTAGTCAAATATGTATGACAACCGCACGTAACTATGTGTAAGCGAGACGAAATATTTTTTAACACAAAGCTGAGCACAATTAAAACGAATTTAATGTTTTTAATTATATTTGATGCACAAATTGTTTTGTATATATTTTCACAGCACGGCTTGAAAACTATATGTATGCACTATGTGTTCGTTATATTATGTCGGTGGGTCACCAAAATGTGGGGCTATCGACGTTCTGATAGCAAGCGAAAATGTTCCAAAATGGTTTTTCAATAAAACTAAGCGATTTTTTACATTAATTTAAATCACTATTTATTTAGTTATATTGCCGATATTTTCAAATATAATTAATGCCTTGCGCGGTTCGATTTAATTTATACGCGTTGTGCTCAGCTTGCGTTCGCTTTGTAACTTCAACTCCAACTCCTCATAGGATATTTTAAGCAAAGCGACTAGGCTAATACAATGTGTATGAATATGCATAATACAAGAGAGAATCAGTTACAAAATTAGTCCGCCGCGCAGGGCGAAATGTATTTACTGCAAATAATATTTAGGATGCGACTTGGTCGTTATTGTTGTCACCTACTGCTCCCAACACCTCTTTTTTTCTCTTTTTAAACCTTAAGCCTACATTTTAATAATTGCTTAGTGAAATTTTTAGGTAGAAACATATTTTAATAATAATAAACTTTTTTAGAATCCTTTACTTTATATAAGCTAATTATTTGTAAAAGCTTAAAGCATAAACTTCGTGCAATGCATGCTGCTGACCTCTCCTCACATAACCAATAGACAGCATATTCTAAGCCATAGCGTATAAGCTTTTTCTTATTTTTTCTTCTTCTTCCAGAGCAACTTGTACTTCACTGACCTTACTTCAATCTAAGTTTTTGCTTGATGGCAAACAAAACTTTTCATGCGATCCAATAAGTGTCGTCAAACTTTGTCAAGCAAATAATTTCCAATTAAGTAAATCCAACTATGCCTTGGGAACTTGTACTGCAACAATTCGATGTCATTTCTTTTCAGAGAGAAGTAAGAAAAACTTGGAATTGTATAGATACAGATACAGATAGAGTTTTTGTCAAAGTCTAAATTGCTAGAATACAATTTTGCTGCGAGTATGACTGACATGGCTGATATTGTCTATTGACAGCGGGGAGGCATATTTGATTTGACTAAATCAACATAAGCAAACAGCATAGTTAATAAAATGAAAAACTTTGCCTACGACTTTAACGTGCTACAACTTGGAATTATGTTTAAGTCGGGCGTATTTAGGTTACTCTAGCAACGCTGACGTCCCTTTAATGAAAATTGATAGCGAAGAAGATAAGGATGCATTAGCTTTAAGCCAAAAAAAAAAACCAAAATGAAAAACAAAAATAGCGAAAAATAATATCAAAGCTTTGGACTTGATGAGCAAGAATAATTATTTTCTGTTTTTATCTCATTACGCATACGCAATGTTGCTAGGCTAAAAAATTTTTAATAATTTATATAAAAACGAGAAAAATACAGCTGGGGTAAGTTCTAGACTTCGTAATACCCTGCGTTTTTTATTATGTAGATTCAAGAGAATTTAATTTTGCTATTTTTTGCATTTAAAAAAAATTGTTCTTATGGTCTTTCAAACACCTTAAACTTGGCAAATACGTCCGCCGGTCTGTCTACTTGTCTATATACGTTAAAACTATTCACTCAGCTTACAATATTTCTGCACATAAATAGTTATCGAGGCTTCTTATGTTGCTAGGCTTTTTATGTTTTAGATTTATGTGAAGAGTATTAGAGCTTAATTTTTCATATTTCCTTTTTTTGCATTATATTCCTTGACTATTTATGCGAAGGCGAAGAAGCTAAACAGATTAAGCCAATGAAAAATAGGGTTGGCATTGCTAACAACAAAATTATTGGCAATGCTAACAAGTTTAATATTCAACAAGAAAAAAAGGGATGGACAGACGGACATAGCTAGATCGACTCGTCGACTCGAATCTTGAATAAAAGACATTTTTTTTGGGCAACTAGGCGTTTTAATCCTAAAATTTTTTTTTTGTTCCCTGTTTATAATAGGGATGACCCTCAAGATAGGTGTTTGTTTCAGTGATGACGTCGACATTCGACCCAAATCTCTTACCGCCATCTTTAGGTTTGGAAACAGCAAAAAGTCACAAGAAGATACATCTGGAGAATAGACTGGAGTGCGCAGCCCAATTTATTCGCTTTTTCTTAATGCACATTTTTTTCACCAAATACGGTCGTTTCTGCTTTAAATCAATATCGAATCTGTGCCAGAAGCATCCCAAAAAACTGTAGCAATAAGCTTGTTGGCTGACAGACTCACGTTCACCCAGAAAAACCAACTATCTTGTTTGTTCCTTCATCTCTGGTGTGTTGTGTTTCGTTTGCAGCAACGAAACGGCGCAAAAACTCGATCAGATTGATAATAAATATCTCAACTCCTTTGAAGTGTTCATTGTTTAATGTACAAATTTTGATGAAACATGGGATTTACCCACTAAGTAGAGCTGTCTACAGTCTCAGCCACCTCACGCTTTTTTATTCTCCGATTGATCGATGGATATTATCGATGATATCTGAAGTGTCGACCTCATTTGGGCAAACCACAACAGTAGTCAGTAAACCACTTCATCACCATTGAATTTGATGGTGAAGAGTACCCATAATATTCATCAAACTTTTCTTTGGTTTTTGTGTGGCTTTTTTTCGATTTTTGTTAAAATGTACGAGGTTTTCTGCTTTCAATGACTATCAAATACAAACAAAATACCGTGGCTTGCGGAAAATTTTACAGTAGTCATTCATAGATGACAGGGACTTCAAAATGTTACTGACTTATTAAATCAACCTCGAAGTGTTGGAATGCCTAGAGCACCAAAATAGTCAAGGAAGTTTGCAGATCTAAGATTATATTGGATACCTGCTTAGCTAAATCAAAACAAAGGTAAAATTTTTGAGGAGACAGGATAAAGACCAGTTAGGTGCCCACATCGATAGATAAGCGGACGCCTGCATAGGTTCGCGGGAAATTAAATGGAGAAAATCGAAGGGTTTTTAAATCAAACATTGACATTAACGTACCTAGTTCTAGAAAGAGAAGAATTTTCGAAACAAATGACTAATTTATGCTGTACAATATGTGGCCTCTCACATTGTACAACACTGAATTCACCTAAGTGCGGATACACAATATACAGCAAGAAAAAAGGAGATGTACAAAATATGTGTGTGTGTGTGTGTATTTAGAGCAGTTAAACTCCACCGAAATTGCATACCGCCAGCGAGAGTTAATTCTCGGCCGTACTACCGTGCCCACCAAATATTATGAGCGAATGTATTATGAGCACATTATTGGCAGCGATACAGAGGTGTAATATTGTATTACCTTTCGCTAGCTCCTCGCTAGGGAAAGGAGTTAGCTATTCGCAAGGACTACAAGATAACGCTTTGCTAGTTATAAAAATTAACAAATGCATAACAAAAATCTTTTTTTAAAGAATGCCATAATAGCAGAGACGCTTACTTCTCTGCTCCAGATGCTGCTATGTTTCGATTGTTGTTGTTGTTGCACGAATAGAGGGTAGTAAAATTACAGCAACCATTCGTTTCGTTATCAGAATGTTTCGTACATTCAACTCGAATTATATTGTTTTAGTATGTTATGCACTCACTCTTTTATCTCTTTCTCTCGCACCTCAAACACATTTATTGTTGTCTCTTTTTCATTACACGTTCTCGTTTCATAAAACCGAATTCGCTACGTGCCAAAAGAAAAAAAAAAAAAACAGAATCATTTTTTAGTAAAGTCAAAGCATATTATACAATAGATCATGCAAGATATGTTCGTTGAGGTTGCGAGTTATGATATTTGAAGTTACTACTTAGAACAGTAGACAGAATTATTTCGTCTAAGTGTTTCTAATTCATGGATGAGTATGAATATGTATGAGGTAAATTAAGGGCAACTATGAAAAAAAATAGAAGTGCTATGGGTATAATATAGTCAAATATCTAGACTATAGCTCTGACCTTCATTTTTCTAACTTTGACATAAAGGTAATAAATGAGACATTTTTTGAAAAGTGCCACAAAGCTGTCCTTCAACCACCGATCGCATTCAGGAGGGCGTACCAGCTGCTGTAGTTCTGTGCACGTTTGCGTCAGTTGTTTTGAATGCCAAGTACAGAGAAATCTTCCATACCTGGTCATTTCTACGCATGCTAGGTAATCCTCCATTTCATCGACTTCCAATTAAATTTGGGGGCTCCCATGTTAACTACGCGTGTTGCAGCTATTTCATTCAGTGGAGCCGCTGCAATGTTATGCGCTGGACTATGTCAATCTCAACGAATAGCTCATACAGCTCGCTGTTCATACGGGACCAAAAGTCGTCGCCGGCTCTAGTACGAACAAAAATCCTACGGCAAATCTTTCTCTCAAAGACTTCTAACGCCATTTTTCTGAATCAATCGAAGATCGATGACGGCGTGCGAGAATACACTCCATCTTTTCCTCATTCACCGCTAGACCCAATCTCCGAGAACGCATTGCTGACTCGCCGTTCCTGCGTACCGATGATATCAATTTCTTCCGCGTTCGCGAGAAGATCGAGCCCGACATATTCTGTATGTACGGGCACTCTCTTGGAATCAAACTGCGGGGTCTTCTTAAAGATAGGATAAAGAAGACTGAGACTCCTGTCATTGGTTATGCATTCATCGGACCATATATTGCATTAAAGTTGGTGCATACTCCTAACCAATTCTTCGCCGCCGGCCTTGATTAACTTTGCTGGCTGCTCATTAGACCTTGCAGCCTTGATACTTTTCAAGTTATTGATAACCGAATCAATCTCATTATAGTTTGGTGCACTTCATCGCTTACAATTAATTTAGCAAAATGACTCCTCCAAAATCTCAGCGATTCCTGAGCATCTGTAACCAGATTTCCACTTCGTCTTTACAAATCTTCGGTCAGATGCTTGACCGTTTGATAACATTTTCGAGCTTTATTTCTGTCATGTAACATCTCAACATCCTAAAACCCACGCCTTTCTTGCTCCGTTTTTCATGAGTCTAAAAAGGCGTTCTCCTCTCTTCGTTTCTCTTGATATGGCTCTCTAGCTGCTCGTGTTGCTCCCGACTGCAGAGTTCACTGAGAGGAAGCGTTCTTCTCTGCAGTAGCAAGAATTAGTCACAGGTTTTGTATAAATCTTTGGCAGCCCTATCCAAGGAGCGGGTAATATGTCTCCACTGTTCACCTACATCTTGATAATACCTTTGTCATCCGTTGACCGGAGCAGTTGGGAAAATGTGTCTGTAAAGGCTTTGCTGGTCTGTTGTGATTGCAGCTTGCCGACGTACCTTAGCTACGACATGATAGTGGTGCGAGTTGCGGTTGGGACCACTTAACATTTGAACGCTCGATGCGTGCCTTCCGACAATCAAATCATGTTCGATTTGGTTACATGTAAATTTATATGGACTCAGCCATGTAGTATTGTGGATGTTGAGGTGTTGACATCTGGTGCTGCAAACTACCATGTTCCGACCTGCGGCGAAATCGATTAGCCTTTCACCATTATTGGAGGTAGTGTCGTGAAGGCTAAATTTTCCGACGGTTGGGCCAAAGATTCGTTCCTTCCCAATTTTGGCGTTGAAACCGCCAAGCACGAAAAATATAGACAGAAATCAACTAACTTGTAATATTTTCTGATAGACAGGATGGTATTACTGCACTGCAAACTTACGAAGGAGCATCTCTATAGTTTCAGTTATGAGGTAGTATTCGCACTTTTCCGCCCCGAGGAATTATTCTGCCCATTATTTCCAACTGGCTTGAAGACGCTGGACTAGACAGCAGTCCTCGCTGAGCTTATGTAGAAAAGTTTGGAATATGGATTAACAAATGCTACGCAGTTATCAGCTAGGATATAGTTAGGTAAATATGAGGCCTTTCTATTTGTGTGCAAACATCATTAAAAAAGTATCCCTGAAGAGCTTGTCGCACCACTAATTTAGTTTTGGTTTATTTAGTATACAAAATGCAACGGTAATATCGTTCCGCATCTATCCGAGTATTAGAATGAGAAACATTTTATTTTGCTTTCAAAAGCTAAGGCGTTAAATCACTGAACTCTACGTATTTAATAATTTTTATTTGAAATTCTTTGTTCAATTTTTGATCTTCTAATGGAATGTATTGAGTTACGCAATACACATGAATCAAATAGCAAAGAAAGACCTGATTACCAAAAATCTTTGATCGATAAAATTTATATTGGGAGCCATTTAGTTATATAAACATTATAATTAATTATAATTAAGTATTTTGTAAATAAGAATGGAACTTGTTTAAAAAATGAGCATAAGAACTATGTTACAGTTGTATTTCTTGTTTGTGTCCCACGTGATCTGATACTTTCAAACAAGAATTAAAATGATTTTGGACTTTTTTAAATAGAAACGCACGGCATAATCTCTTTCTCGCATTTCGTTTGGAATATAGATCAAAACTATGCAATTAGTATCTAAAAGTTCCATTTGTTGTAATTTGAGAGTCAATGTCTTTCAAATCACTAGACCGATAGTTAAGATGATTATTCGATAAATATTAAATTTTATTAAAAAGTCTAAGTGGCTAATTGGCGCCTAACGCGGGGCTTCGGGGCTATTTAAACTTTTTAATATTAATACTGCGAATGAAGTAAGTATTTTTTTAACAACTATTAAAATTACTATGCATGAAACAAACGTAAAACCTTTTATCTAACGGTTCTGTTCCTACAGGCATTTAGTACAAGGCTATACGTGAATGCGGACTAACGGTGTTTTGAAGTTTGTGCGCCAATACCTTTCGAACAACAGAAAAGATTGTTAAGAATTTCAGTTTGTTAAAAAATTATAATTGTAATCTATTTAGACTTTCTTTCAAGACCATATATTTACATGAGAGCGTTATTTGGCATTTTACCCTAATATTTTCATAGGAAATATCTCAAAACTGGAAACTAGTATTTAAGCGGAACAATATGGCTTTGAGGCAACCGCAACATTTATATATAACATCTATCATCAAATAAGCAAAGAACATTATTATCAACGCCTCACCGGCAAGGATATATCTCCACGACATTATCCATTAATTCATTGAATATTTCGTCATTTGCTGTATCAAACTGGTTGGAAGCATCATAACATGTATATAATACACTGCAATCTATAGAGATTTACTAGTTCATTCAATAATTAATAATTCCCCTTCACTATTTCCCGAAAAATTTCGAGACGACGAGAGACGAGCTAAAATAGTATTGTTAAAGACTCAAGAGTAAGAGTAAACCAAGAAAATGAATTATATTACCAAAGAAAATCTACACAAATTTAAACCTTTTTTAATTAGGCATAAAAATACCCTCCCCAAAATGTTCTTTACCATTTTGCGGCATTAGTCAAAAGCAGCCGAAATATTAATTAATAATTTGGTAAATTACTCAGCAAATAAGTATTAAGTCATCAAATCTATTAGGATAGGAAGAGTTAATGAGAACACTTCAAAATGCTGTCTTTACACAAAGAAGAAGCATTCACAAATGCTGTTTAAATATTTATGACGAGCAATAAAAGTACGCGGCGGCACAAATTTGTATGCGGCTAAAATGCCTAAAATTATGCCATAAACATTTACTGCTTTAAAATTTTCATAATAAGAAACTGATATAATTCGTATTAGGCCAACAGCAAGGATGATTTTGCATTAGAATATTGATATTACGTTATAATATATTATTATTCAAACGAACTCAACAAACCGCCAGCTGCATAACATTCATATTTGCAATGAATATTTCTTGTGTATTTATTTATACATTCGAATGGGTTCGAGCAGTTGTTTAAGAAATATTTTTATTGAATTGCGGATGCACAGAATGCCTTCGCTGTATCTTGTAATTGTGCAATACCTGTGAATGTTTTCGAGCCAGATTATGGTTTAAGAATGCCACTGACAGTAGCTTGATTTGCTGTAAATAGTTACTTGGGATTATTGCAGTAGCAGATTTTGCAAGTTACATAATATTGCTCGTGAATTCATTTTATGCATTGCGCGAGAATATTAAATAATAATGTATTACTGGCATTTTCAGATTCTATCTCACGTGAAACGGTTTGTCTATTTCATCACTGCGACCCAATTCCATTTTAGAATTGATATACAGAATTGATTAGGGTTTGCCAACTCGAAGTTCAGACCAACTCGAGAGACCAGATTACAAAAGCCAGCAAAAGAAGCAGCTTTAGGAAACTTTGCGAAATATGACAAACGATACTATTTCAGATGATCTCAACAAAATTTCAAACCAGAAAAGCAGCGTTGCAGCACTTTATGTTAAAATGCTTTTAATAAGGCCAAGCTATGCATCATTTCCAGATTCCTGCAGAGAATAAGAATTATTTTTCGGGCGCTTTGCAGGTAGTGTCTGTTGATCCCACATAAATAAGAAGAACCATATCAGCAATGTCGACTCTTAGCAACCTTCGTCTTCTCAAGATATATGTGAGTAGTGGAAACATATCACCCGCTCCATGGATAGGAATGTCAATGATGTCATTGTGACTAAATCTTGGTACGACGAGAAGTGTCGCAATGCTAATGCAGAGAAGCACGCTTTCTATTAACTCTGCTGTTGGGAGCAACGCGAGCCGATACAGAGGGATCTCGAAAGAAACGGAGAGAAGAGAAACGACTTTTAAGACACATGAAAAAGGAGCACGAAATGAGTGAGTTTGAGGATCGAAAATGTTATTAAATGAACAGGAATCCCTAAAATTATGGAGAAGTCATTTTTTTAACCTACTTGGAAGCGATGAAGTGCATAACACCTCCGATAGAGAAATGACACCGGAACCACCAGTTAATGATGGCGCAATTGTAACGAGGTCGATTCGGTTATCAAAAAGCTGAAAATAGAAAAGCGACAGGATCTGATGGACCTGATGCCACCTGAATTATTGAAGACCACCGGCGAAGAATTGGTTATGATTATGCACCAACTTTTATGCATGATATGGTTCGAAGGATGCAAACCCAATGACTGGAATGTCCGTGTTCTCTGTCCTATCTTTAAGAAAGGAGACCCCGCTGTTTGCGCCAACTACCGTGGAATAAGTCTTAATTCCAACAGATATAAGATTCTGTAGCGCGTGTTGTGTAATACGTTGAAGCCATATACGGATTCAATGATTGGACAATATCAGTGTGGATTCAGACTAAAAAGGAAATACTCGTAATTATAACAAAGACATACACCACCTATTGCTCGATTATAAAGCCGCTTTTTATACGCCGGCAAAGATCGTTCGTCTTTGTATGATGTCGCTTTAAAAAACACAAATGGTAAGAAAGAGGATTCCAAGAGAGGTTTCAGACAGGGTGATGCGCAGCCGTGCGAGTTTTTTAATCTGCTGATGGAAAACATCCTATGCCAGTGCCCGTATGTAAAGAATATGTCAGGCTCGATCTTCCAAAAAAAAGTGATGCTGGTCGCTTACGCGGATGACATTGATATCATCGGTACGTAGGAACAGAGAGGCGTTTTCGGAGACTGAAAAACAGTCTCGACTCATGGGTCTAGCGGTAAATAAGGGCTAGACGCAGTACTTGGTGTTTTCTCGCTCGCCGTCTTCGACGGTCAGTGACGATGGAGAATTTGAACTTTAATGTTGAAGAAAACTTCGTCTACTCGGATCCGAAATAACCAGCAACAACACAGTGCCTGGAGATTAGGCGAATAATCAATCTTGCAAATAGATGCGTTTTTGGGCTAAGCAAGCCCGCGTGCCCGGTCGTCCTCTATTTCGGCGTCCTCCAATCAAGTTTGGGCCCCCATGTAAACCTTGCGTGCTGGAGCTCTTTCATCCATTCGAATGAGGTGCTCAGCCCAGTGCAGCCGCTGGAATAGCTCGTACAGCTCGCGGTTCATACGGGACATAAACTCGTCACAAAATCTAATAGGAATCAAAATGCTGCGAAGAATCCTCTTCCTCTCGATGACTTCCAACGCTGTTTCATCTGACTCATTCACGGTCCATGCCTCTGTGCCATACAATAGGACCGGGAGTATCAATAGAGGACGAACGGTTGAAGGCCATCTAAGTGATCCGTCAACATTTATAATTCCAAAATTCTGAAAACATTCCTTTACTCAATCCATAATCCTTTTTATGTGACATTTTTATAAATATGGCGGTATTATGTTCAATGATCAGGGCTCTCTGCTCACACGGTTTTTGATGTGCGATATGGTCGAAAGGATTCAGATTCGGTGGCAAAGTGAGTGACGTAGTATTTACCACTGTGTCTGTTTCGGCTCATAGAACAGGATTGCCATATTGTACGCAAGAGAAGAAGAAGATTGAAATATAAATGAGCTATAAGCTTAGCTTATATAAAATCCTTACTACAAAAATGTTCAATTAAGACCAATATTGACTTGAAAGTTTTTACAGTACTCGTCAGTTTGCTGTTGTCCACTTATAAATATTTTCGATTAACATTGCAACATGTCTCCAAGTGTTCAAGGAAAACTTTAATACAAATAAATTTATTTATTTATTTATTATTATTTATTGAAATTGGTTCGTTTTGAATATTTTCATCTGCATTTCGCAGTCACCAATCAACATTTTCCTGGAAGTTACAAAACGATTTTGTTCGAGTAGCATTTAATGCTGGCACTTGAATTATGTATTGAGTTGAGTTGCTTTCGCAGCGTTTAAGCGATTTTATATCAGTTAACACCTGACTAAATCCTAAATGTCAGTTGCCAGCTATATGCGTCGTCTATAAAATTTATAAAATATTTTCTCCATATTTTTTTATAGCCGCACTCAAGCGTGGGGCGTGGGTGTGTATGAGTGTGTTCCTTTTTTTTTAAATTGCGTCATCAATATTGGCAGCTGTGTTGCGTATGCGCAATATTATTCAAGAAAAATGAGATTGCTTATATGTCTAAAGGTGATTTCAGTTGCGCCTGCTGCTGTAGTTTAGTTGCTACATTATTATGTAGTCTGATGTGAAAGAATATTTATTGCATATTGAAAGGCAATTTAACTATATATACATACATATATATGGGCACTGTTTTTTATATAAATTGAAAATATGCTGCTTGTGCTGGTAAATGTGTATCTGTGCACATTAGACTTCCAATTTTCTTTAGCACGCACTAAACTTTCGATTAAATTGCATGCAAAAACAAGTTTAAGGACAAGAGAGCCTTTTCATTTGAGTTTATATCTCATATTGGTTCTTATCCACATATGAAAGTGACAGCACTCAATTTTCTAATGTACCTTAGGGTCTTAATTTTCATTTATGTTTGTACGAAAAATCATCCATCTACACCAACTACTTACTAAAATATAACGTTTTCGATTCTCCTATCATAGAAAGGCCGCGACACTACCAATTTTTCCGTTAAATTTTATTTCTCCCGGTACCCTTATATGAACCAAATCTGATTCATTTGCTTCATACAGTTTTCTAAGATGTATCGAGTTTATTTTTTTAATATTTGTGGGCGTGGTAATCTACCAACTTTTATTTTTCTCTTCGCTAAAACTTTTTCTGCCTATGGGCTTATAAATGAACCAAAAAATCGTAGCTGTTCCTCAAAATCTTTTACAGATACAACGACTTTACGTTAGTAAGGCTTACTTTATGTTAAATGTCATTCTTCTGCGTCAAACAATTGGTGAAATAAGTTGATTTTTTTTTTCTTGTATTATTCGATTTACTAGCATAAGATATTGATTTATTAATGTACAAATTGATATATTTTCGTTAGAGATATTGTGTTGCTGATTTACAATGTGTTGAGGAGTTGATAGTACTCATCTTTCTCACGTGAATCAAGCTATCGCTGATAGCGACCTGTTATCGACGACCGATATCGAAAGTAAACCTGTTAGCTGAAGTTTTTAGGAGCTGGGTCGCACAAGAAAATGCAATCAGTGGACTGTTTTAGTTATGCCCTTATGTCCTTATGTCGATCGTCGTGGCATGAGCTGATGAGTTGAAACCATGTCATTCAATTTGGACAGACAGACCTCTGCGTTAATCGTGATGACAATGGTATCGTCATTTTTCAAGACGTACGGCGAGATGACTTCGCTGACCTACATTCAGCGACACCAAATAAATACTTTCATCGGATACCATGCCATGCCAGTTCAACCAAACAAAGTGTATCGACGTTGAAGAGGATTTTATAGTGGAATATATGGTGTTGTCTATGGTCGTATTTTCGCCAAGTTATCTGCGAATAGCCGAGTTATTGTGTGTAGAATGATTGGTTTTGTGCAAATGTATGTAACAGGTAGAAATAATGGTAGGAGATCCCCCCAAAGTTACCCCCATTATGGTCAGAAGTGATAGAGGAGTCGATATAGCCATGTCCGTCTGTCCATCCGTATGAACCAAAGGATCTCGGAAACGGTTATAGATAGAGACTTCGTGTTTTTTGCATTCGACTAGGACTGCTCCGGTTTATTTTAAAATTTTGCCTTTCCCCCCATCCTCATAAAATCACCCCCAAGGCTAAAAAATTAAGTATTGCAGTATAGAGATAACGTTCGACCATTTTATAAGCAATTGAATTTGCACGACCTACTACTACTTCCGTCCCTCCTTTTCTTTGCATATATAAGAAAAATGTTTTATAAGGCACTAATTCGTGCAGTGAGAAGTGGTCATAAGCTAGGGAAACATTTAATGTGTTTGTTAGGCGACCTGCACTGGTAAAGGGCCTCTTACAGTCGGTTACGCCTGACTGTAATTTTCTTACTTGTTTTTCTATGATCCAGTCAATCCAAATTTGGCTACCAAACATTTAATAGTCTATTGGGAAGGATGACCAAGTATAGCATAAAATGGATATTGCCACCAGAGAATGCCCACTTTGTTAATGATTTGTCTTTAGTGACTGAATAATAAACAACAGTTTTGACAATCGCAACCTCAATAATAGGACCGTAAGAACGCTGCAATCGAGTGAGCTCAGCTTCGAAAGATCGTGTACCCCAATTGAACCTTAAGTTTGTACAGCGCCTATATTCCTATCTTGATATTTTATTGGGATTGGAAAAGATACACCAAATTTGTGATTTCAAGATAAACAAAACCACAACAAAATGGTTTTCTTTCGAAGTTCCAGGAAAATGACTTTTATGGGACCTTCCCATTCTATTTCATAAGAATTTATTTAAGTTACACCGAATTTGGTACTTTTAGCAAAACTCAAAAAAAGTGAATGACATTTTTATGGGTACTACTAGCGACACCTATTTTAGTTATCAGATTTAGACCCTAATGAAAAATTTTAATTACGATTGAAAAAAGAATCTAAACATCCAACTTTGGACATGTCTATATGGTAACCACTTATGATGCTGATCAAAAATATATTCACTTTATGGGGTCTGCCTCGCCTCCTTATTGCTCAAACTAAACCCTAAAGGTACAGGGTATAAAAATAAATCAATTAATAACATGAAAACAAACAAATAATTGTTATACCCTGTACCCAAAGAGACATGCTTATAATAAGTTTGTACGAATGTATGTAGTATTAAGTATATACTTGCTTCCCACTGAAATCTATGCAGAACTTTTTGATGGTACTACTGTACTTCAAACCGAGCTTAAGTTTCTTTTCCTGTATAAATAGCAGTCTTTATTAGAAATGACTTAAAATGAATGGTTTTCTTAAGAAAAGTATTCCTTTTTCTACTTTATGCTTAATTTAAACAACTTAATGCTCGAACATTTCATCATATATATTTATAATTTTAAATCTACGTTGTAGATCCAAGCAATTTTCTCTCACTTTTCCGCTAATAAATTGCGCTGACTATGCTATGTGCATAAATAGCTGTGGTCCACTTTTGTGTACGCGCAAAAATGTTCTCAACATAAATTTCACACTCGCATAAATTCCATTAAGAAAATCAGCTAAAATTGCAGCGGAATGCGTAGTAGTTATAAAAATGGTGGAAAATAGCGTCGGTGCTTGAAAATGGAAAGCGGAAAACATATAAACACCCACGTGGATTGGAAGCCACTATTTTGTGTGCAGAGTCTGTAGTGTAGCGTGTTTTTAGTACTGATTCATGCATACACGTGTATACGCTACATTCAATGGAAAAACTGTATGCGGCCATTTGTTAGAATAAATCGATATATAGTATATAAGCTGCTTTAATTGAAACTATCTAGAGATAAGACGATTTTTTGGTTGAATTTTTTTAAACAGAATGCCGCAATAAGTGCATTATTTACCAATATATTGGTCCTTCGAGCCGGATAAGTTGAACAGTTTCTTAGTAAGATTGAAATACCAACAGCTTATTTTCACACTTTCATTTTACTTATTTATTATATCCGAGTACACAAAACAAGAATCATTGCATTGGAAGACACCTAGTGGTGGCATAGCTAAAAGTGCTTATTATTCAATGCCACTGTAGCGTACTTTCATAAACAACAACTCTCCACTCTACAACAACTATTAGATACCACAACGCACAACAGAACTATCATAAAATCATTCTTAATGTCCCAATGGCATAACAAAATTTGCCATCGACAGCAACGAAACAACTACTACTACGACAGGAACAATAAGAATACATGGATGGACTCTAGGACATGAGTTCAGAAGGCAACTAAAAGATTACAACAATTTTCTAATACAAATATTTGGAGTGCGAAATCAAAGCACATGCCAAGCACATTTTGAGACACCCACGCGTGCAGCAGCGGCAGCAATAAAGCCTGATTTTACACAGCACGAGGAGTCATCAAGTGGGGTGTAGTGTGGAATTTTGGAATTGACTATGAATGAGCGAGCCGAGCATACTATCTGTGAGTGTGCTTAGCGTATGAATCGGTTTCAATGAATGATTTTCGCCGCCATGGCCAACACCAACAAGCGACAATGCTGCCATAGAGTCAAAAGACAGACAACACCCGCGCGCTATGAATCACAAGTGCAGACCAGACCAAAGAGACGCCGCCGCCATCGCCAACGACGACAACGACGGCATTTTAAGCTTTGACCAAGCGCAAGTGCCGGATGTTATGGCTGCCCTGCCATTTTGTCTGCCATTTTACAATTTCGACAGCAGCAAGAAGCTGATGCGGTTATTGAGCACTTGGTAGCGACTGCTTCGACGTTTCATTGAAGTTGAAAACATTGCGCGTAGGCGTTTTGCGTTCTTCTGTTTGCTAAGTGTTAGTTGTGAGAGGGGTAGGGTGTATATCTGGAGAAATGGCGTTCTATTGTTCCATTCAATAGTTTCCTTCCTTACTACTGCGCCTTTAACTATGTCGTCATAGTTTTTTTCTAGCTGTTCATAAAAAAATAAAACGAAAAATAAAAAGGCATAAAATGTTTGACAATTACTAGCGACTTTCGTAGAATTTGACTATAGAATTTGGTGATGTCAGCCAATTTTATTTCTTTACTTGTACAATTCGTTCTTCATTAGCCTTCTTTATTTATATAACTCACCATGTACTATGTACGTTATTAATTTCGCCCACCACTTTAATTTCTTGTTCTGTTTGCTATTTTAGACCATTAAGTGAAGAATATATCAGTGGGTCTTCTGTCAAAGCGCTGCACTTAATTTCCCCAACGCATTAGTCACTTTAAAGTTGGCAGCAGAAGAAACGATGACAAGAGTTGAAGACAAGTTACCTGATGATGGCGAGAATTGTTGACAAAGTACATAGTAAATAATGGCATTAGCCGTAGTTGTTAAGTGCTGGCGTTATTTGGCTACAATTTTTTTTTATTTTTACTCTGCAACTTGGGAGTTTGCTGCCTGACAGCAGCGTGAAGCCAAAAGAATAATTTTAAAGTTCTTGTTCAATTGGAGAAAGTGTGTGTTTCTTTGGACATCTTTAAATAAGTTAACTGAAATATGTCCTCTGCTGTATTAGAGGTGAATATTTCCAAAAATGACTCTTCTTGCGTCTAAGCTATTGCAAAGGTTTTGAAAGCAAACTAAAAGACTTAGGAAGTTACAAAATATAACTTCATTGGAATAAAAATTTAATTTCAAATCCAATGGTTTAATCTAATATAAATTGACGAAGCAGGGCAACTTATACTAAAGTAGCTACAGGGTTTTATTACTTTGGGGTTCGCATAAGAAGTTAAATGATTCATTAAAACAAAAACTGCGAAAGATTTCAATTTTTGCTTTTAACAAGTTGGCATTAACATGCTTCGTTGAATTTTGGTACGTTTAATAAAATGCAATTTTTGACGAAATATTTAGAGAAATACAAACAACAAATTGAGTCTAATTAGAAAATAATTTTCTGTTCGAATTTATATTACTACCTAAATTCAACACGATGTATTAAAGCTGCAAATAGCTAAATCCCTCAGGCCCTCACGTTCGCCTGTTCAAACGAACCAAAAGAATGTTCCGTGACACCGGGAATTGGAATATGGTTAGAAAGAAATTTTCGTGACATGGCCGAATATAATTAAAAAATAACATTCACAACCCTGAGTGAATTATCAAAAATTTTTCGACATATTACACAATTTTTTTATATTATTCCACATCGTTGTTTTCCCGGTAGGTATTTTCATTGCCGACTCACCCTAAAATCGTAATACAGAATATATAAGTTTAATAATTTCTTTATTAAAATTTTTTTTCATTGACAAATAAATGTTTCTCCGAAATAATTCAACTCACAATTTGAAACTGAAAAAAAATTGCTTAAAAGTGAGTTAATTTTATTTTAGCACCAAAACATTATATCAACAAATGAAAAATAAACAGGTATGCTCCCGTTTTCACTTACTTTTGCGTTTTGCGATTTCGTATCAAATTATCTTTGAACCATGCGTCAACCTATACAAATTTGCACTGAAAATGACACATAACACAAAGAAGTTCAATAATTCTGATTAATATTTTACTGAAATCGCAAAATGCAAAAGTGAAAGAGGGAGCATGCCTGATAATTCTCTTCTTTTCAAATCCAGTGAGAATTCTGAAGTCGAATGGAATTTTACTGAATGTTGCTTGGGTGTACTAAGCTACAAACATTTTTTAGGAATAATTTAAGATTTTGGCTTGGCATTATTATGCTTGCGAGTCCGGCACAAACGTGCAACTCGACGTACCTCAACGCGCAGATACGTTATACAGAACGTGCGTCGAATTTCCGCAATGATTGTGTTCTCGCTTTGATGTTTCCAAATATCAAGATAATGTTTAACAATAAGTGTAGTAACGTATTATTTTGTGGCATTATTATCGGACTTCTGGTACCCACAGCGATACAATTTGCATTGTCTAGTCTTCCTTTTAGACGAATTATGCATTTAGCAACGCTGTTTCCAGCCTTTAAAGCCTACATCTTTGTATTCACTGGACAGTACTTTTCCCTCTGAGCATGCCTATAATAAATACTCCGCCGCCATTCTAAATATATTAGCTATTTGCGCCTTGTTGGTGGGCCGCTGCGGCCCTTTATCTACTTATCTGATTGACACTTGATGAAACATTTTAACAATGTCTGGGCTTACATCGAATGGGTTTTGTCTGAAATTCATTAAAAAATTAACCAATGGCCTTCTCTATTAGTTCTGTCAGTAACTGAGATTTAAGTTATACGCCATCTGGGTCAACCGCTGCATAATAAACTATTCGCAGTTTACCAGGTATGCTATGATGATTTACGCCAAAATGGGGTGAATACCAAACCCATTTTGCAATGTGCTGTAAATGTGTACAGCTAAGTTCTCTCGTATAACCCTTGGCTATATAGGCATCATTTTTGTGCACATACTCATCACGATAAGCAGCATCGTGTTCACATTTACGTTATAAGATCATTTGTATGTTCATGCAGCTCTACTACACGGCATAACAAACTCATCGGATTTATATAAAAGACCTGTCGCAAATCGATCGTGAACACGTTTATCTGTGCTTTCTAATATGTGTCTTGACTCTACATTTCGTTCATCATCAGCAAAATACGAACCATTAATCTCAGGCTGACGTTCATATCGACGTTCATATTTGCTGTTTGCTTTGACAAACACAAACTCTTCACAGTTCTGACTCTGATTTAATCATGAATATTTCCTATATACCAATATTGAACCGCGTCATCCTATTGTTGCGACACCAACGGCTCCCTCGAGCTTAACCCTAACAATTAAGCTAGCTTCTCGTCTATCAGTGATAAAGCCGAGCCCTCGTCAAAGAACGTACAACATTATATAGTCTTTTTATTTGCATGCAACCTCACAGGCAAAAGTTTTGAGCTCGTCGGATGTATTAGCGGAAAAGCCACCTCGTTTTTCCAATGCTGGGTCATTCAACTCCGATCGTTTTGTATTACGATGCGACAAACTATGACCATTACCTAGGCCACTGAAACACAGATCCACTTTGTGTACAGCTTGCCAGCGCTCCATTGTAATGAATCGGTTACATTTCCATAGTTCATGCTCTACAAACAATACAAGTTTTGTTGTCAGTCTCAGTTACTTTTACCTAGCCGGCATGAAAAACTCTTGGCCACTTTATGTAACCATCTACTTTAATCAATCACGTTTATATTGTCCGTTGCTTCCGCGGAATATTTCGCCCAGTTCAACCAATATGACAACCTTTTGTAAACGCAACCGATTTTGTCTGTCGGTATAACAGTATTCTACTGTCGTTGTTTTATATGCCTTCTTAAACATAGGCTGGACTTCAGCTGTTCCATCGAACTTAGGCAGATCGTCTAACTTACGCGTTGTTTCCATTTTAACCGCCGCCGTAAAGTTTTCGTTATCGTTGATACCGATTCCCGTACCACTCCATTAGCATGCGCAACAGTCGGTTCTTCATTATTATTTTCTTTATTTATCTTGTTTGCTTTCGGAAACAATATCGGTTTCTTTACAACTATTGTTGTTGTCAACGATCTCCGTTCTCGCAGATATTTCGCGGTAGTCACGTAGCTAATGTATATAATAATCCGTCGTGCCAGTATTTTTTGCACTCAAAGCCTTTTGGAATACGTTCGACCAGCTGGTGACATTATTCAGTGGTGCCATGAGAACGCGTGCTTCCAAATTGGTGATGAATGATCAGCTCCTTTGTTTTCAATATATGCAGTAACAATACTCTTTCGATCGAGCGGCTGTTGTTCAGGTTTGCCAATAAAAGCAACTTCGGCAACTTCATCACACTGAACAATTGATATTGGTAGGGCCATGGCCTTCTCTTCTTTTGACCACTACCGCAGAACACTGGCATTATGGATGGATGTCAGCCTCTTATTTGGTCATTTAAGGTAACGCGTTGCCTTCCATAAGTTGTGCTCCCTGTCGTTAGGTTCAAGCTGGTTGATGAATTCTTCCAAAACATAGTTGCGCAGTATATAAAGCAACTGTTTCAGCTCCTTGGCTGCTCTGTTGAGAGCTTACCAAAGTCAATTTTCTTCTTCATTCGGAATATTAAGACTTTAAATCGCCCAACTGTTGATGTCTCCGATTTCTGCTTTAGCTTTCCTTTCCTACAACTTTTCAAAATTAAAACCAAGACTTATTGCTTGCAAATAATTTTAGATAAAATCTCCTCAAACCTTTCAACACTGCACAATAAACTTTCTACGTAACTTCTAATATACACTCCAATCTACTGTCTGCGTAGGGTATAAGTATAAACAATTTCTTGCAGCAATATAAATGTTCGCAAAGACTGCGATGTCGACGCAAAAATGCTGACGCAAGCATTTCTCTCAGCTAAGTACGCCTGACTCAAGTCGTTGCGAATGGTTTTATTTTTGGTTTCACATGCTGCGATGCAGAAGTCCTGCGGTTGCAAGCATGACATCACTTTTACACGCACGATTTGTATCGTCAGATACTATAGATACTATAGCAAATGTCCCCATTATTTTCGGCAGTAATTGAAGCAGAGAAGAGTAATACACGAAGTAGACTGCCTAGGATTATGCCTGCTGACCAGCAGAAGTATGATTTCAAATCGACATCCTTGCTGTTCAATGTCGTCATTGAATAATCCGGATATGAGGCAAATAACCAACAACCTACGAAACTTCAATTTCCACTCGTGCCATTGTGCGTGCATGCAACTCAGTGTCTCTCTGTGTGTGGGCTATTGAAAATATAGCATGTTGCAAGCCAAAAGCCAACCAAACTCACCGTCAACCAGGAAAATTGTCAACGTCTTGAAAAGATCTTCGTTTTGTGAGTTTTTATACTCGTAGAACGTAGACGCTTTGCTTTTTGGCAGCCATTCAAAGTACCTACTCAGAAAAAGAAAAATGAAACCAGAAGCAGCAACAGCAGCAGAAGACATCAGCGGTGCCGACGACCACGCAAATTTCTCGAATGTAGGTAGTTGTTTCTATGTATGAACTATTGTAACTACTTACTGCGAGTATACGGCGACTTTGAGTTTGGTGTCGTCAAAATGGCGCTTGCCTGGCTATGCGCCAAACCGAACGACGAAAAACCCTGAAAACTCTGCAGTCAAAAAGAATGTGTTTGTGTGTATTGTGAAATGTGGCCGCCGGTCATTTATGTGCAGTTCTCTTCTTGTCTGTATTTGTATCTTTTCCTATATGGTATGTACATAAAACATGCTTCAGTGTGTTTGTGTGTGCATATAGTATCAATAATTATGAGTTCAACGGCGTTGACCTATTATACAGAGTTTACAGTCAAGGTGCAAAATATTCATATGCAAGAGCAGTTCCACAACTTTCAAACTTCAATTAAATCACTCAAATTCGAAGCATTTAACATTTGTGTAGAGAACAGAATTCTCATTTTTCCCAAGCGACCGCTTTTTTGTGCTAAAACCCCTTATAATTGACATTCTACGGTAAAAGGTAGGTTAAATCATAAGCTAACCAAAGCCACTGCAACTGGAATTGACCTTCCGTGGTAGGAGTAAGCAGAAATCAACGTCCCTGCTCGAGCGCCACAAAAATCAATAAAAGTTAAAAGTATTTTGAATGAGTTTTAGAGTTTTCAAAAAAAGTTGTACGGCTGGGGAATGATTGTAGTCCTTTTTTCAATACTGGGTGAGAACTTTGGCACGTTTCTGGTTGGCAAAATTTTAAAATTAACTTGTGAAATTCCGGAGCAGTCCTAGTCGAATACAAAAACACGAAGTCGCTATCTATTACCGTTTCCGAGATCCTTTCGTTCATACAGACGGACGGACGGACTAACGGACGGACGGACCGACGGAAATGGCTATATCGACTCCTCTATCACTCCTGACCATAATGGGGTAACTTTGGGGGGTCTCCGACAATTAGTTCTTCCTGTTACATACATTTGCACAAAACCAATAGGCTCTTGTACCTTCTAAATAGATATAATAAATGTATATCGTTATATATATATAAATTTATATATATATATATAAACTAGAGGACCCGGCTTGCGTTGCTAAGCCCTCTCTTTGTCTTCCTTTCTCATCTTTTTTTCATGTAGAATTTAACAATATTTGGTTTATCATGGATTTTACTATTTTTAGTTGACCCCACGCGCTCTGCTACGCAACCCCGTGTGCTTCTCTTTCAATATACCTTGTCCAATAGGACTTACCATTTACCCCAATGGACCCATTACCTATTGCCATTATCAATTACCATTATCCATTACCAATTATCCATTACCATCACCCATTTCACATTCACAGTAGCTGAACCCGGCGCGCTTACAGCGCCCCCTTAGAACTTTGGTCAAAATGAATGTTGTAAATTTGCATACTTCCTATAGAAAGCCAAGCCATGGTTTATCGCTTTTATGAGGGGTTGGGACACCGCCCCCTATGACCTTGACCAAACTCATGATTCCAATCCCATCAACACGTATACCAAATATCATCCCCGTCCCTCACATAAACGCAAAAATAAGTCGATTTATGTTTATCGTTTATATGCCCCCTACTCAGGGATAATGTTGCATTCTAATGGTGAAATTTTTTTGATATCGGTCAAGTAGCTTCTGTGATTAGTCAATACATACAAAAATACGAATCTTTCCTCTTTATAATATTAGTATAGGTTATCAATTAAGATTACTCCTTACAATTACCCTTTACCATTACCCATTACCGTTACCATTATCCACTACTGATACCCTTACCGTCGTGAAGCATACCACCCTCAGATTCAGACTTAAAATTTAAGGGGTTACTTCACCTGATCCCATTAACGCATATTCCAACTATCGCCCCCTGACTTTATACTGATGGAAGGATATAAGATATGTTGAATTTTCTTTATCGTTTATACGGGGAGTGAGGCACCACCCCGTTCGACCTTGACCAAACTCATGAAGTGATTTTCTTCCGATCTCTTTACATGTGTTCCAAATATCATTCCGTACCTAAAATAGATGCAGAGATATATTTATTTTTGTTTATGTTTATATGGTGTGGTCCTACCCGAAGTTTGTCTGTGAATTTCAACTCATTTGCTTGGACGGTTTGGCTTCCTATAAGGAACATACATAGATATATAGATACATAGAAACATTATCTATATATATAACAAGTACAGTAGAGCAAAACCGACTGCAAGAGGCCCTGTAGAAGTACAGGTTGCCTAACAAACACAAATGTATCCCTAGCTTATGACCAAGCAGTGAAAAACAAAGAGGTATTAATAAGAAAATATGGTACTAACGAAAAATATTTTGTTCATCCCACTTCTCACTGCACGAAAAAGTGCCTTATAAAATATTTTTTTATGTATGCAAAGAAAAGGGAGGACGGAATTATCAAAGGTCGTTCAAGTTCAACTGTTTATAAAATCATTATTTATTATCCGATTTTGATGAAGTTTTATTATTATGGATTAGAGATACGTTATCTCTATACTGGAGCCATGACATGGCTATATCGACTCCTCTATCACTCCTGACCATAATGGGGGTAACTTTGGCCCTGAAAATGAATGTATGTATGTTTGTATGTATATTCCCTCTAGTAAAGTAATCCGGTTAAGTTTGGTTAAAATCGGCCTATATCCCACCACCCTTAAAATCGATACAAAAAATTCAATTCGAAATTTAGTAAGTAATCGTGTGAAGTTTGGTCAAAATCATAGGGGACTATGCCACACCCCTTATAAAAGGGATAAACAAAATTCATCATATCTTTGCATCCATTTGAGGTAGAGGGATGAAATTTTGTTTATTTGTTAGTGCGTCCGAGATGTGTAAGATCCATTGAAAAAGTGGAGACGGCTTAGGTGTCATAAATATGTATAGCCAATATTTTTTCTTTAAGCGAGATTTCTAGATTAATCTAAGATTTCGGTGTATATAATAATAATAATTTTTTACAGGGCACAGCAAAGCGTGTCGGGTACCACTAGTTCATCTATATATATATAAATGAATGTATGTATGTATGTTTTAATAGATAGATTTATTTTTGTGAAGTTTACGATGCATTCTTTATTGCGGTTCAACCTTTCAGTGTTCCACGAGAAAGAAAAAAGAAAAACATGTTAAGTAATAATTATGGAGAGTCTTGACAACAGCACTTCATACGCATAATTTTTCCAGCGCATGCACGACGGAATATTGAAAATATTTTCAAATATCTTGAAGCAAGCTAAATACAAAATGGGGGGGAATTACTTTTATTTCGCTTTTTTTTGTTATTTTTTCTTTTTACGATTTTATTACGCAACTAAAAAAGTTTGGCTTCAAATCACACGCAGTCTATTTATCTAGAAATAAAGTCTTGAAATCGGCAACGAGTGATGCACATGCTTCATTGGCTTGTCACTGCAAAGAAAATTTTAGCACACATGCTGATCCTGTGAAACTCAACCACAATTCGGCTCAGTTCAGTTCGCTATTACTGTATCCTTTCATCAACGTAATCATGTTCTTGTTTCTGTTGGCTGTTGCAATCTGTCATGCCAGATGCGGCTGTCATTGCAGCATTGACTTCGACATATGCTCGAACAGTTTTCTTACTTACATCTGAATACATTTGCTACTTTGGAATTGTGCGGCTGTGAAAGATTTAAGCTTACGTCATTTTCTGCACATTTATAGAAATTGTATATTGAGGGAAAGCACTTGCGAGTGGTGTCTCCGTTGATGTGCTAATATGCCAATTGTTATTCACTAAAAATTTTATCCTGACATATGCTTATCCAAGCTATCAAAATGCTTGAAGAACAAAAATGCAATTGAGCACAGACGCAGATGTACCACCTCTACTGTGATAAATAGATACGATGCTGAAGTTACTATTATTGAAATATAATATCTAGCGACACTGTAGTCTGAAAAAGTGAAACGTTAAATAAGAAACGATTAAAAGTGACTGTGTGAGAAAGAAAGAGGCAGAAATACGAAACGAAAGATTGTAGCAGTAAAAGCAGAAGCGGAACACGTTCGCCGAAAAAGAAGCAAGCACTTTGATAATTACTTTCAAGCAGTAACGCCCATTTTTGCATTTCCCACCACACGTGGTCTGATTGTGAGTACAAAATGCTGCTATGCTTCTTCGGGTGGCTTTTGAAAAAAAAGGGATAATCCTCGGAATGAGTTATATTTGTGTATAAACCTTTATTTTGACTTTTCAAAAGTTGTTTCAAAAGTCTTATAATGTAACTTGTGAGTGTCCTTGGATATTCAAGGACAAAGGTCGCGAAAATTAGACTTTTGGAAATATCTTGCTTCTTTTTCCTCAAGTCGTATTTTCATTTATTTTAAAACTTGTAGAGTATAAAATTTCCCACAAATTTTGTCTGAAACAAGTTTTTGTACGTTAAAACATATTAGAGATAGAGCGTGAGCTATACACGCCAAAGAATAGACTATTTTTAGCTGCTGAACACGAAGACGCGAAAAGTTTAAAGAGTTTTCTCTTTAACCTGATGTGTTAGAGACTTCCACAAGATCTTAAATTGAAGTTTAAAACGTGCACTTAAGATCCATATGCAATAAAGACACAAGAAAAAAAAAACTTTGAGAAATATGGAGGAACAGACTCTTTCGCCTTTTTCGGTCGGATCAACAGAAATTTTTTTGGGTCTTTACCCCTACTTTTTTTTAAATGCTGAGTGTTTACTTTTTTATTATATTTAACCAATTTTGACACAAAAAAAAAAATACCATTTAAATGATATTTATTTGAAGATGTGAGAAGTTTGATATCAAAAGGATCGGAGGGTTTCTTTCCTACCCTGAGAGGGAATAGCGTCGTCATGCGGAGCCTTCTTTGGCTTTTTTTCAGCTTTTTAATAACCGAGTCGATTTTGTGCGGTGGTTCTACAATAAAGTCATCATTACTTATTATTATAGAAGAAGTATTATACAGAATTAATAAAAGATTCAGACGCAAAAGAGTCAAAAGAGTATCGAAAGAATTATTCGCAAAATAAATATAATTTAAATTAGCACATTACAATTAATTTGAAAATAAAATAAAAATTTATTTTGAAGAAAGAAGAGTCGTCGTTTAAGAATGTGGAAATATTGCACCGCCAGTGGTTGCTAAAATTTAACAAATTTCTGCGACGATCGCCTGGGCATCCGGCGAGCATACTCCAGCCTGTGACGTCCTTACAACAGTAGACTTAAAAGTTTAATTCTAATAAATAAATTCCACTACATTTGCGCATTTAACTGCACAAATAAATTCATTGCTTCCAATTTAGATTTATGAAGTTTAAACAGTCAATAAGGTCCTAGAAGTAAGTAATTTTAAAAATATCTACAACATTATTCATAGCGGCTGCCTCACGTTGCAAACACACTTAATCCTCCACTGTACTCAAAGCTATAAAATGCGCCATAATTTGCAACATAAATTTAAACATTTATTAGTATTAAAAACTACTTCATTTTATTTATCAACAAAACAATAAATAAATTTCCGCTGCAAAGCAAATAGCAATACAATACAATACAATTCACAACAATAAAAGTCAAATGTGGGTGCAGATTGAAGTTGGAGGACTGACTATATAAAGCAATTCTTGCTCAATAAGTTGAATATATATTTCTATTTTTTGGCAAACTCAACAGAATTTCCATTTGTTGTAATACAAAACGCCATATCAGACGAAGAACAGTTGAAGACAGTTTTCAAAGGAACAATAAAAGTCAAGTAAAATAAGTCAATATGCTATGGCAGCGAGTTTCTTCTAGAAATGTGTGGGTGGTTTTTGCTTGTACTGAATGAAAGCACAGCAATATGCGATATATAGATATACAAATACGGATATATAGTAGCGCGTAGTACCAACACTACTAATAATATAACATTTTCCATGGTTTGTAAGAGCCAACATGGCGTATACATTTGAATGTATATTTTTTCATTCATATAAAACGAGTGCAATAACTGCTGCAAAATTAATTGATTGAAAAACAATTTATGGCATTATTTATTTATATGTGTGGGCAGTGCAGTTGGTTTGTATACAACTCTGGGGCTATGTATGTAATATGGCAGAACACCATATAAACATATATAAAATCTAATTAGCACCGACAGCGCAGCATAATAAAATTAGTAAGCGAAAAAAAAAGAACGCGAAAAGGATCTACGCCGAGGACTTGCGTTCGTTTACTGCGTTACCCAGCTGCCTTAGCTGCTAATGCGCTCGCTGTGCACAATTTTGATTTCATTACTAATCCAGTTAATTTTAATTAAGCATGTTTATCACATGTGGCAATTTGGACAGGCTTAAACAAAAGGTCCGACGCGACGGTCAGTTTGTGTAACTTGGCAGTCAGTTATTGTAGCGCGGCATATGTACTTGTGGCTCTTGTAATATATTTAGCTCATTTTCGCCACGAGAGTTCGTACAAAAGTTCAGAGTTTTGGGTTGATTAGGCAACATAAAAATAATTAGATCATTCACGCAGCTCAACACTTCATTTTTGATTTAAAATCAGCAAACAGGCCCTCTTCAATTTGGTATTTATTAGTGCGGGACCAACGCCATGGCACAGCACTTAAAAAACTTAACAGATTTTTGGAACTACAAAACTTAAACAGCATTCACACACTGCTGCAGAGTATATTAAATGGTTTACATTTCTCTTCTAAAATTTTTATTTTTTCCTCAAATTATACGAAATTTCAATGAAGAATTTGTCATAAGACACAGAAAACAATAATGGATACACATTGGGAACATATTTATCCAATATCAACAGCATATCGAACTTTTGTATTGCCTCTCGGATTTCTCTGTCTCCATCTCTTTCACTCTTATATAATATAATTGCGTACAAAATCCTTGACAATCACGCCTGTTTATCGCTACTAATTGCCCAGCCAACTTGGCCTCATTTATGTTTCTCTGTACTTCATGTGTGTCTTGTCCGTCTGAGTCAGTTAGCCAGCCAAAATGTTTAGCGTTCAAATTATCTGTAAATTAACTAAATCAGCAAAAGCCTAAAATGAATGAATGCATTAAACGTACAAAGGACTACGAGGCTTGGGCATACAGCATTGCAGCATTGCCAAATAAATTTGTTGTATATACAAATCGTTTAATGCAATTAAATGCAATTCGGTTCAGTTTGCATTGATATGTTGTACAAAATGAATATACGACATGTACTACATATATAGAAGAGAAGAGATGGTACAATTACTCGCTTACATTATTGTTTATATTTTATTATACCCTATAGCCGTAGAGTAAAAGGCGAGTCAAATCGCATAAAATAAATATATTCTTGATCAGCTTCAAAAGTCAAGTTGATATAGAAATGTACCATCGAGTAAACGAAATACAAACACTCCCTGCTTTCTGGGTTTTTGTATGAAAAACTTCGTTTTATTTTGGATATTTAAGCTAGACATGCTAAATTTAATATATCTGAATCCTTAATCTGGTATTTACAAAGACTGTAGAATCAGTTTCAAAACAGTTTCTTCCCTTTGCTCTTCGCATTCTTAATTGGGATACCCATGTAAACCTTCCATCTTATAATGATGGATTAAAATAATTGAGCTTCCAACGCTTTTATCACGCAGATCTATGCTCTCTGCGGTTTTCTCCACAAAGTTCTTATTGGTGAAATTGATTCCCTTTACTTGCTTCATTCAATCTCATTAAATGTCAACTTTCGGTCAATAATATTGCCTTTTGTATATAAATATTTTATACATTGTGACTATATAATATACAACTCACACATACAACTCACGCTGGAATTTTATGCGCTGGACTATGTCAACCTCATCGAATAGCTCGTACAGCTCGCGGTTCATACGGGACCTAAACTCGTCGCCGAATCTAATAGGACCCAAAATCCTGCGAAGAATCTTCCTCTCGAAGACTTCCAATCACGGTCCATTCCTCTGCGCCAAACAATAGGACCGGGAGTATCAACGTCTTAATGATCTTGATTTTTGTCTCTCGAGACAGGGCTTTACTTCTCATTTGCTTGCTCAGCCCAAAAAAGCATCTGTTTACAAGCGTGATTCTTCGCTTGATCTCCAAGAAGATCAAAAGCTTAGTAAACAAAAAATGGCTTTAATTTAATGGTTTGTAATATTTTTGTCACACAACGGCATGCAATAGTTTACCATTATTGAAGCATTTTTGACCACAAAACGTGCGGAAATCCACAATTGTGTGGATCGTTCACATTTTGCTTTTATTGTTTTGTGTTGAAAGCTAAATTAATAAAGCAGAACCTTAGTCGCTTTAATGGCGGCAGTGAGTGGCATAGGAGTGGTTATATCCTGTACTCATAGGGTAAAAGCCGGAAGAAGACCGGCAGACACCATTAAATAAATATTACTGATCAGCAACAGACGCCGAGTTGATATAGACATATCCATCTCTCTGGATGTGCTTATGATCAAGGAGAACTTGGAAACTATAAAAAAAAGGATTCAAGTTAAAATATTTATTCTCTCCTATTGACTAAAATTCGGTGAACGTACCACCGAAATCCTCCCTGCCCACTCAGTTTTTGAAATAAAAAACTGTTTGTATTTTTTTAGGCCCTGTACCGAAGGTACAAGAGCCTATTGGTTTTGTGCAAATGTATGTAACAGGAAGAACTTGTCGGAGACCCCCCAAAGTTACCCCCTTTATGGTCAGGAGTGATAGAGGAGTCGATATAGCCATGTCCGTCCGTCCGTCCGTCTGTGTGAACGAAAGGATCTCGGAAACGGTAATAGATAGAGACTTCGTGTTTTTTGCATTCGACTAGGACTGCTCCGGAATTTCACAATTTTATTTTAAAATTTTGCCCCTCCCCCCCCTTCTCCATAAAATCACCCCTTAGGGTAAAAATTTCTTCGGCACAAAATAAATAGAGTACACCAGTATAAAGTTAACGTTCTTCTTAGCCCAAATCAAAAAAGTTCATCAAAATCGGATAATAAATTACGATTTTATAAGCAATTGAATTTGAACGACCCCCCTTTTCTTTTCATTCATACTCGAGCAGTGAGAAGTGGTCATGTGTTTGGTCATATGCTCGGGAAACATTTAATGTGTTTGTTATGCGACCTGAACTGGTATATGGCCTCTTACAGTCGGTTACGCCAGACTGAAATTTCCTTACTTGTTTTTAATTAGTTTAGTTAAGATTCTTAAATTTGGTGTATCTTACATTATTTGTATTCCTTATAGATTCAGATCGGACCACTGTAAGGGATCCTGTCCTTTACTTGGTTTTATATAAAAAAAATTTTATTAGTTTATCTTAAAAAATAAATTTACATTATAAACTAATCCCAATTAAAAAGTCATTCTAATCCAAATAGGAATGAATCACATCATACAAATATTTGGTTTAATGTGCATAAAGGGTATCTCGAACTCATGCACACATGATTGGAGCATTTTATTTTGTTTTTGTATTATAAAAAAGTGGGTGTGTCCTTATATATCAATATGCATGTGTGTATATACTATGAGCACAACCCATACCACACATTTTCCCCTAGTCACCCAAATATTTATAACATATCACCTCAACTGCTTGCGGCTTTGCTTCATTCAAGTTAGTCAATTTCGGTTTTTCATTCGTTCATTTACTTGCTTCCGCCAAGTGGCACGTACAGCAAAACCTCTTTGCAAATAATTCAAACACTGAACTTCCTGCCAGTGTTGAACAGAATCGTTGATAGGCAATGATTTTGCTAAAAATAACTTTTTGAAGCTTTATATATTTATAACTTTCGCTGACTTACACTTATTCATGTTTGTATATGCTTTGCAAATTCCTCGAAGTTTAGCGCGTACGTCCTTGATTTGAAATACAAACACACACACATACACACACTACTCTACCGACCGCCGTCATGTCCTTTTTACTAGCAGGTTTTGCGTTGCGCTAAAAATGGCTAAAACTTGACATATTTCTCAACACGTTTCCAACATAAATTAGTTTAGCGCTAAAATGTTTGCCACTGCCGTGCCGCTGGTTCGTGCGCCTGGCAACTCACATACTATAAACTATAAAGATCTTTGTACTAACTGACCCTGACTGCGTGTTATGCGGCTTAGTTGGTTAGTTTTGAATACGCTTTTGTAGCAAGTGATAGGAACGGCATATGGTTTTGTGCCAAGAGCTTGTAAAACATTTAAGTACAGCCTATAAAATAAATTTTTTTTTTTTAAACAGGATAAGATATGACATGGTTTTTCAATTATGATTCTTTGGAGATTTCTGGCTTAAGCAATAAATGCTGCCTTTTTGGAAAAGTTACTTGTGAACTATGTATTATTCAAGGATGGAACATCGTTTAATTATACAGAAGAAGGAACAAAAAAGAATGAAGTCCGACGGACTGGAGTAGTCAGATTATATCAATATTGGGTAGCTAATTCCGAATCTGGAATTCGTCAATCACACTCAGGTTTCTTGCTAACCTTAAATAACTTAATTTTTTTTACCAAAATCGATCTTAAATTCGGATATATCTGCCTCGAAAAATATATAGAAATCTGCTTTAAATAAAAGCTTATTAAAATATTCCGATAGTCAAATTTAGATTAAGTCACTCAAAGTTCAAATAAAGTTTCCCTTTTTTGTTTTTTGGAACATTAACAGTTTCAGCTTAATTTTACAGTCTGTTCCTCAAGAATTAAATGGAGCCCAGCCCAGACAAAAAAAGGGGGCAGTGGACTTTTTAAAAAAATGACTAAGACAGGTTAAGTTTATGAAACGATCTTTAATTTCTAAGCTGATATTAAAGCGAACGGTGGATTTTGGACGAAAGCTACCCTATTAATAGGGGTACACGCCCATTAGTAAATGTAAGTAAAGCCTTTGTCCGCCATGCTCAATTTAAAATTTACATTGACTGGAATAAAAAAGTTTTTCATACAAAAAGGCAGAAGTTAGCGGTTGGTTTCTTTGGATGTTAAACTAAAAAGTGGACATTGCAGGATAATTGCGATAAAAATAAACTAAACTGCCAAGTTCAGCTTAATTTCTTAAAAATAAGTACATTAGGAGTACACAGGAACTACTAACCGACAGACAGACAGACATGGGTTTGGCGGCAAATAGCATTGCACTAGCTTTTTTGACGACGAAAATCGCTGTCTACGCAGTAATACTTTGATGTGCGGGAACAATCGAAAGTGATTAAATGAAATCTTTGTTTTCAGTATCTAAACTTCGCTTGTGCCAGCTGATGTGTAAGAGTTCGCATTGTCGTGGTGGAAGAAGTTCCTTTTCTGGCGGGTGGTGTTCCTCAATTCTCCAAAATTTACTTGTAAAGAAATGGTTGGCTCAAGACCATATATTCGGTTTGATTCATTTTGAAGATATGCGTAGATCCATAATTCATCACATGTCAGCATGTTAGAAACGTTTTTGAAGCGCAGGTATTTTATTTCTTTTTAAATTTTTGTCGTTCTGTGTACGTTGGTGCTAAAAAATACCAAACTTTTACTTGAAATGACAGAAGATACGCAACCATCGTAATATTTTACAATGTGTGTAAATGGTACAGAAACCCGAGTCTATGCACCGTATTAAGGGGATAAAATAAAGATAAATTACTTATGATAGATTATTTATTTTTATTGTAGAATCAATCCAGAAATTCTGATGAAAGAGGCTGCAAGAAATTTTCTGTTTCCAAATTAAAAGCCATACTAAAGCCCTTTTCAGGCTGTCATACATCACACATTAATCACATTGCATTGGAAACTGTTTCAAATATTTAAAATTTTCAATTAAAAGTATGTAAAAATTATATTCAATTGATCGATTGATCCGAAATTGATTCACATAGGAGTGGACACAATGGATTTTCATTAGTATGTTTCTTCTGGATATGAATACTCTCAAAATTAATGTTCAAAACAATAATTCAATTTCGAAACCATTTTTATTTCCAAAATAAATGCTTAAATAATTCATTTGGAATATGGTTTACGCTAAATAAATAGTTTGATTGGGTGCGAAAAATTTGAGTTTTCTTTTTCTTCCGCAAAAAGAAACTGATGACAAAACCCACTTCGCATTTAATGGATTTATTTTGACATCCCATCCATCCGTCTACTAATCACTAATTTAACCACTAATTCAGTACAATAAAAATATTTCCATAAAATAAAAAAAAATTATATGAAAATACGAAAGTATTTAGTAAAATAAATTCCAAAAATTAGGCGGTGGGATAATGGTATCATAGCTCCATCATATCTTCATCATAGTTGTGTCTTCATTGTTTGTCCTGATCTATAGTGTATGAATGGTTAAAGTGGGTCAAGGATGGTCGAACGGACAAACATATAAATAAGAAATTTACAAAAAAAAACCAAAAACGATTCGAGTTCAACATTGCAAAAGCTTGATTAAAGTGCCAAAGTAAGTAGTACCAAAACCTGGACATAAAAAGGAACATGGGGCTTACAATAAGATCCCGAAACTAAGCACAAAGTGAGCAAAGGAAGAATTTGACGACCAATGGCCTCTATTAAAGTAATAAGTAATTCGAAGCGATTATATTAAAAAAGGCTTATTGTCGAATTACAAAATACACTGAAATACATAGACGAATTACATAATTCCCATATAAAATGCATTTTTTTCGATTGTCCGAACTGATCAACTACCACACAGTGTTACCAGCCTTAAAACATGTGTCACGCTGACATCCCTAAATTACTACAGGATCTGAATTGTGTTTGGATGCAGTCAAGCATGTAAAGTGTAAAAGGAATTCGCTAATACCGATAGCAATACCCAGTCTGCATTCTATAATATTATCGTAGCATTTTTCAGATGGTTGTGCGCCATTGTAGTTGTGTGTTTCCATGTGTTTGTGGAATTTATATGCTGCCAGTGCAAGTATGACTTGTCTATTTATTTAAAGTGGAGATGCAAATTTGCCAGACAGAGCATTAGACTAAATTCTTTACTTTGTGCTAAATTTAAAATTCATATGCAAGAAGTATGTTAATATTTATGTTGGTTTAGTTTTATTTTCACTATTCTAGCAGTGAATTTAGCTAGTATAAAGCGGGCAATGCATAAAAACGGATAAAATTGAATGTAAACAAAGGCAGCAAAAGCTGCGGGATCAAAACCAAGCATAGTTGGAAAATAATAATTAAGAGTATATAAACCGAACTTTCTAAATCTAACAGAATGGGTAATCCATTTGTCATAGAAACAAATTTGCCTATATGAAGGCTAGGTCAACAATGTCCAGAAAAGCAACATGTCTTTAAAAAAATGGCTAAAGCTTCATCACTCGAGCACTTGCCCGAAGAGGGCTAAATGATATCACTATTTCACGAGTGGATGCTTTGTTAAATCAGCTTGGCATAGTTTCTTTCCTAGGTATCCGAAGGGGAGCATACTTTACCATTTTATTATCTTTTATTATCGATGATAAGGAGATCATCAGCAAGCTCAGCAAACTCGATCAATGGATATGCAGATGACTTAAGTTCCTTATTGAGCTATCACCTCGAATTATACAACAATAGTAAAAACCATCTTCATCTACGGTTGTTGTCGTTGTTTTGAAAAACTGCTTCAGCTTGCCTGTCTGTGCATTAAACATGCCATGCGAATATGTTTTACTGCCGCAGTGGAAGCGGTCACAGGTCTGCCCTCGCTATATGTTTTTTAGAAACTTCAACGGCAATTGATGCACTGAGATTGATACCTGAGAATCTGGGTCACTCTAGTATCTTATCTGTCATTAAAACGTGGGAGATTGTGTAGCCATAGAATATTCTCAATTATTCTCCCAAGCCGCGCGGACCACGATTTACGGATATGCACCTGGAATCTCCACATCCTCAATTGGGATGGTGCAAGGTCCTCGAAAGATGCAAGGCAGACATCACTGCAATCCAGTAAATCCGTAGGTAGGTAGCTCTAAAAAACATCCTGTGATATCAACAATAGCTGCCATGAGAGTAAGCACGAATTTGCGATTTCGTGGTGAATAGGAAACTACGTGGCCTCGTCTCCAGGTTCACATCTGTTGATGAACGCTTAGCCGCGATACGCATCAAGGCTTTATATTTTAGTATAAGCATAAGTGCGCACAAGCACGCGCCGACGGAAGATAATGACGACGATGCTAAAGATGAGTTCTATGAGCGTTTGGAACGTCTGTAAGAGCGCTGTCCCAAACACGATATCTAAATCATGATTTGCGATTTCAACGCCAAGTTTGGGAAGGAAATAATCTTTGGCCTAACCGTCTGAAAATTTAGCCTTCACAACACTTCGTCCAAAAATGGAGAGAGGCTAATCGATGTTGAGTACATCGATGATTTTAACATCGATGATTTGAAACATTGATGATTTCAACATAGATAATTTGATACATCAAAAATATTGAAAACAGTTGAAATACCCTAGAAGTTTGCAAAAAGTGTACGAAATTCATTGTTTTAATTAAAAAAAGAGTTCACATCTTGAGAATAGTCCATTTATAATATATAGTCCTTAACATAACAAAAGTTAAGTTTCATTTCTTAAAATAATAAATAACAAAAATAAAGATCCATATCTTAAAATAATAAATAAACAAAGATTACTTTCTTAATATTATTTAAATGACTTTCTTGAGATATTCTTAAAATTATTTTAATGTCTTCATTGAGATCAATTTATTAAGCGACTGATTTTTTTCTAAAAATAATAACATATTAACAGCCTGTGGCTTCAGTGCTGCACGTTTTTCGTTAATAATTTCTCCAGCTTTGCTGAAGGTTCGCCCCGACTCTGTCGAGGTTGCTGGAATACATAAGTATTTCAATACGCATTGCGCAAGGGAACCAAATTGGTTCTAATTAATGTGAAAGTTAACGAGTAGAAATATAATACAATATATAAAATAAAAATGTAGAAATATTTACCTTCCAATATTCAAGTGGATCTATTCCCTGGGAGGCATTTTGCTGCTCCAAAACTTGACGCAATTCTATTATTGCATCCACTCTATGGTTTTTTGGTTTCTGCTGCACTTTTTCTGCCACAAAACTGTACAGGTCTGTGGTGTTTGTCATCTTGGTTGGTGGTTCTTCATTTGGACTAACATTTTGCACATTAATGACAGATGCTAAGGTTTTCTCCAGTGCTTTAACTGATTGATCTGCATTAGTCGGGTTATGAAATCCTTCCTTTCCAGTCTGCTCTTTAATTTTGTTGCTAAAAACGAACAAGTTTTAGCCCTCACAATATTCTTCATTTTTGGCTTGAAGTTATCTAACAATTATTATGCCCTGCGTTGCTGGTATTATTAAGGATATCGTTACAGTTTTTGCAGCCGACGTGTTTAAGGTCGCAGTTTCAAATGGCTCTAAAATGGTGCTTAATCTTCAATCAATGAAAACTGGTCCTCATTTAAGGGCATTGGTGGCTTCGAAGTTTTAAGTAAAGCTGAGCAGACTGCCTCTCTAATTAGGGGGATCCGTTTAAGCATGTGCAATGCGCTGTTTCAACGCGTAGGAACTTCTTGCTTTACGTTTAAGGCTTTACTGTATTTTGAGCGTTTCTTAAATTTGCATATGCACTCGAGCTGCTTTCTTCGTACATTTTAAAACTTCTTGAACATTCTTCAATGCCAGTGACTCTTGCACAATCAAGTTCAAGGAGTGGGCAAAGCATCCTAGGTGTTTTTTCTGCATCAATTCGCATGCCTTTTTCATTGAAGCTGCGTTGTCAGTAACAACCGTTTCGATGCTGAATGGTTGTACATCTAATGCCACCATTTCAGCAAGACCTTGTTCCAATAATGTCTTTTTAATCGATGTGGTCGCGTACGATTCAGATCGGTTCACAAATTCGTAAATTTTAGACCAATTATCGGACCTCACAGCTGTCTGTGACATGCTTCACGTGATCTGACAAGTTTGTCGAATTTCCGGACGTTTTGTACTCTTTTCCACAAAGACGACATTTGGCAAACATTGTGTTCTTGCACTTATCAAAGCTTGCACGGCGGCTCAAAATCAGACGAAGAAGCAGCAGACGTAGAAGCAGCATTCGAAGAAACAGCTGACGAAGATGCAGCACTGTCTTTATCTAAACTGCACTACAATTATTAAAATATAAGCCCACAACTGATGAGACTCTTACTAACTTGATAGGTGTAGCCAAAACTTGTCCATTTATCCAGAGGAACCACCAACGAAATAAAAACTATAAAACAACTGTAAAAATAATAAAAATAATGCAACAAAATAGACAAAAGTGCTTATGCTTCAATGCAGTGAAACATCGATGATTTAAAAAAAACCTCGATACATCGGACCATTATAAAAATAGCGATAACATCGATGTTAACATCGATGATTTTACTACACTAGGAACATGGTAGTTAGCAGCACCAGATTTTAACACCTCAACATCCACAAGGCTACATGGATGAATCCAGATCACAGTACATGCAACCAAATTGATCATGTTTTGATTAACGAAAGGCACGCATCGAGCGTGTTGGACGTGCGAACGTTACGTGGTCCCGACTGCTCCAGAAATCCTCTTCGTCTTCTCAAGATATATGTGAGCAGTGGAAACATATCCCCCGTTCCATGGAAACGGCTGCCAAGGATGTCACAAAACCTTTGACTAATTCTTGGTACGTCGAAGAGTGTCGCAATGCTGCTCCAGAGAAGCACGATTTCTATCAGCGAACTCTGCAGTCGAGAGCAACGCGAACTGTTAGAGAGCGTTATCGAGAGAAACGGAGAGGGGAGAAACTCCTTTCAGACGCAAGAAAAAATAGCAAGAAAGGCGGGAGTTAGAGGATGTTCAGAGAAATGAAACTCGAAAAGTTTATCAAAAGGCCAACCGTCTGACTGAAGGTTTTAAATCTGGAGAAACTTTCTCTAAGGATGAAAATGGAAATCTAGTTCAGATGCTCAGGAATCAGTGAGATTATGGAGGAGTCATTTTTCTAACCTACTTGGAGGCGATGAAGCGCACAATTCCACCGATAGAGAAATGACATCAGAACCACCAGTTAATGATGGCACTATTGAAGAGCCACCGGTCTTCAACGAGGTCGATTCTGTTATCAAAAAATTTAAAACTAATAAAGCGGCAGGCTCTGATGCGCTGCCACCTGAATTATTGAAGACCGGCGGCGAAGAATTGGTTATGAGTATGCACCAACTTTTATGCATGATATGGTCCGAAGGACGCATACCCAATGACTGGAATCTGCGTGTTCTCTGTCCTATATTTAAGAAAGCAGACCAACTACCGTGGATCCAATTTTCTAATGGAATACATCTTATGCCAGGGGGTGCGTTAACAAGGTGTTCTCAGAGGTGGAAAAACAGTGTAGGCTAATGGGTCTAGCGGTGAATGAAGACAATACGAAGTACTTGGTGTTTTCTCGCACACAGTCATCGTGTCTTGGACGGGCAGTGACGATGGAGAGTTTTAACTACGGTGTTGGTGAAAACTTCGTCTATCTTGGATCCGAAATAACCAGCAATAACAACATCAGCTTGGAGATCAGGCGAAGAATCCCACAGCTAAATTGAAGTAAAGCCCTCTATCGGAAGACGAAAATCAAGGTCTATAAGACGCTGATACTCCTGGTCCTACTGTATGGCGCAGAGGCATGGACCGTGATTAAGTTAGGTGAAACAGCGTTGTAAGTCTTTGAGAGGACGATTCACCGTAGGATTTTTGGTACCTTTAGAGTCGGCGACGAGTTTAGATCCCGTATGAACCGCGAGATGTACGAGCTATTCGATGAGATTGACATAGTCCGGCGCATAAAATTCCAGCAGCTGCACTGGGCTGGCCACCTCATTCGAATGGATGCAAAAACTCCAACACGCCTGGTTTACATGGAGGCCCAAACTTGATTGGATGACTCCGAAATAGGGGACGACCAGGCACTCGATGGAATGACCATGTATGGAGAGATCTCTCCGTACTTGGCACTCAAAATGATTGCGCGCACAAGATTGCAGAAGATGGCGCTCCTTCCTAAATGTGGACCGAAAGACGGTTGAAACCCGTTTGAAGGTCATTGAAGTTGGTAAGTATAAGAAAGAAAAAAATATTCAGAGGAAAGTGGTAACTCAATCAGAAACATTTAAAACTAGCCCCGCAACATGCATTTGGGCATGTGGGTGTCTTAGCTTATCGTGCAACAAAGCTGACAGGTGCTAACAAGCTAAACTCTGTGTATTGCATAACGTCAAACTTCATTTGTGGCGATGTGTGGGTTTACTAAAGTGTTCTTGCTGCCTCCGCAACTTGTGCTCTACCATAATTTGCGTAGCGGAAACATACGCTAAAACGGAAACCGTCCGCCTCATTCTCTTTCTATGTCAACTACTCCTGCTGCCTTATTAAATGACTAATGTTTGCATAATAATTGCACAAGTTTTCGAACGCTCATTGTAAGTAGGCAGCGTTTAAAATGTTGCGGTTGTAGGTCTTTGATTTATGCTCACTTCTATCCAGAAAGGATGTTGGCGGGCGATTACCATTTAGCTTGTAAAGGTTAGTTTTGAGAGATAAAATATGCATTGAAGTGTGTAGGTTTCGTTATATGATATTGTTACATAAGTCGAAGAAGGCATAAAACTATAAATGGAACAAGAAAGAACATTGCAGTTGAATGTGTTCGATTTCGAGACATCCTGTATTGATATTCAGGCTTATATTCTTCTGTGGCGCTGTTTTTTCCACACAAAATTTCAGAATAGGTTGGGCGAAAGTGTTCGTTGAATACTTATTATCTGAAAAGACAATAAGAGAGAATAAATAGCCCAACTTAAATGCTCTCTAAGTTCTCGATGATCATACGGACAATCAGACAGACGGACATGTCCATTTTGACTTGATTTTTTTATGAGGGCTACATCCTAAGCGGACCACTGCTTTTGATCTTTATGGAATATTTTATTAGGACTGTATACATTGCCATTTTAGTCCAGTCAAAATAGACAAAAATAAGTCATAACTTATGAAAAATTCGCATAGAGCTGAAAATTGGCGGAGACGTTAAATTCATCATTATAAATAAAATGTCAAAAGTCCCCTACGATCCTACTTCTGCAAAAAATTTTATTCAAGGTCAAAAGTACAAAATTAAGGTTTTTTCCATTTTTCTCGAAAAATACTTAAAGCAGTGGACTCGCGAACATGCACTCCTTCTGCTGAAGATAATTGTGAGACTTTACCATATGACCAACATTATCTTACTTGTCATGTGGGCTTTACAACGGGAGAGACTTATGATATACATCTCCTGGTTTCCTTTCGACTGGCAAAATTCCATTTGGCTTTTTGTTGGGGCCTCTATGTTTCAATTAATTGCTGCAACTTGTGTAGTTATCATGATTATATTCAATGAGTCCTACTCACCGATGCAGCATAATTCAGAGAGATGTTTGCATGCGTTCACCGATGGCCATCAGGAATAGATGAAGTAAGTAATATATTGTTAAAATTTATAAAAAATATTTAACTAATGACGATTTATCTGCAGAATTTTTAAACTTATACAGAATGTCATCTCGGTAGGAATATTCGTGCAGATTTTGACATGCGGTTTAATAATGGCGATTGTAGTGCTCTATTTAGTGTGTTATTCGGATACTGTTTTTATGCGCATTATATACTTCTTTTATGCCATTGCAAAGTCGTTTCAGAATTTTCCGACATGGTACTTATGCAGCCAATTGGGGACGGAGATTCATGCTTTAACCTATGACATCTTGTCGTGCGATTGGACGAAACAGGATCGTTTCTATCGACGCACGTTGCTGCTATTCATGACTATGCAGAGACTATGCAAGCTAAGCAATTAATTGCTGAAATAGTTACGACCACTCAGACCCGTTAGAAGATATTTGTTTGGTCGCCAGATTGACCGTCTGTGCCCCGACTCAAGCATTGACCACCGAGCAGATAGAGGCGGAAGATCAATAAGTTTTAATCGATCCATATATGGAGGCAGATGTATATCAGAAGCCCAATTGAGGTTTCTGAGCGCAAATAACAGAAGTTTGTTTTGAACAGACTCGATACGATCTTGCTGAATTACATAATATGAGTTCCAAACTCATATAGCAGTTTAGTATAAGGTTATAAGGTATAAGGGTCATTAAATTTCTTGGATCACCGCATTATAAAGCCAAGAACAGCTTTAGTTTTATTAACCGTGCACACAATATGATTGTTATTGCTTAATTTAGGGCCCATAAGGACACCTCCATCATTAATACAAATTCCACTACTAAGGTATTTTATATAAACACCCAGAAAGTAGGTCATAATAAAAGGTTTTCTGCGATGGAATGTTACGTATTTACATTTAAAAATATGCTTGAATTAAGATAGTTTAATAAACGAATTTAAATCAGATTGTAATAGACTATGTTGGGAAACATCAGAATATGACCAACATAGTTTGACATCATCAGCGTACATCAATACATGAGCATAATTTATTGCCAAAGGGAGATCGATTATGAATAAAACAAAGATAAATATGCCAAGATGACTTCTTTTTGGAACACCAGAAGACACATCTATAAATTTAGCAATTGTTACATAAGACTTTTTGAGATTTACCTACAAGGTAGGACTGCATCCATTTTACAAAAGAAAGGGTTTCAGTTTATATAAGATGACTAAGAAATAAACTGTCAAAAGCTTTGCTAAAATCTGTTTGAATCACAACAGTCTGGCAGCCAGTCACAAAACCTTTATATACATTAGAAGTAAATTCAAAAGTTTGGTACAAATTCATCTGCCTTTAACAAATCCATGTTGCAATGGATTAGCCAATGATATTAACGATCGCGATTGCAATTGATCAGTAAGAATTAGTTCAAATAGTTAAGGTATGGCACTTAGTTTAGCAATACCTTTATAATTCGAGACACCAGACTCACTGCCCTTCTTGTGTAATGGGATAAAAAAAGATTATTTCTAAAGAGTTGGGGATCTACTTTGATTTATGGAAAGTTTAAAAAGAAAAGACAAAGGAGCACTATTGGTGTTGGCACAATATTTTAGTATACAACTAGAAATATTATCAGGACCAGGCAGACATGAAAATTTAATATGATATAAAGTCATAAGATGGGATACTATAGGGATAAGATACCCTACAATTAGAAGAAAAACTGGTGTAGGTAGGTTGAAAGAATGTAGCAAAACAATCAGAAATCAGAGAATCAGAGGATGCTTCACTATTATCAAGACGAAAGTTCGAAGAATAAGCCGTATTTCTACGCTTAATATTAACAAAGCTTAGAAAGCTTTTAAGATTACTGCGCACATTATTTTTAACTCGTAAGAAATAAGCAGAGTAGCACTGTTTAATTAATGAATTAAATTTGGATCGTGCAATACAAAATTTACTAAATATATTCAAAAGTGGAATCTCTTTGTTTATACTTTTTGAAAAAGCGAGATTTAATATTTTCTAAACGAAACCGAGGTAGTATATTGGCTGAAGTAGACACTGTTGTGTAAGGAATACATCTGTCAAAGTAATCGAAAATGGTTGAATAGAAAATATTCAATGGCGCCTCAATATCAGAGCTACGTTCCAGAGTTCACCAATCAATATTGATTAATAATACACGCACACAAAAAAAAAAAAAAAAAATGTCATGGCCGAGACACTACAGTAGTATATTCCTATGCAATTTTTCGCGCTTGATCCGAATCTTACGTCAAAAGATTCAGATTGGCTTAAGTTTTTGAGTTAAAATCAAAAACTGTTAACGGCTCTATTTCGTGTTTTTGAGCAGTTGGACCGCCACGATAAGATCGAATTGTCTCATAGAGCTGATCAAGAATATATGTACACACTTAATACCATATCTGACGCCTCCCTCTTAGTGTTACAAAGTACATGACAAAGCGTATATTCTTTTTGATCAACGTGTGAAAGTTTAATTATAAAGCTCTTAAAAAGTACACCCTTTTCAAATCCTTCACACGAATTTTTCTTTAAAAGTTGCTGATTGAAGTGTGAGAAATAGATTTTAATTTTTTTTTTACAATTGCGCACTTTACTGCAGTCGACGGCATGGTCGCCGAACTAAATTTTATTGGGTAGTGCTCGGAGAGCTTTATAAATTAGTCATGCATTATGTATAAGGATTACACTTAATCGACTCATACTGCAATCGTCTGCAGACGAAGGACAGAAATAGCCATAGAAATAGCAATAGTAGTTCTTGTTCGTGTATATTTATAAACCAAACGTATCTTATATATAAATTATTATTCTAAATACATTTGTGTATCTGTAGTCGTGCTTTGACGGCACGCGTCGTAAATCTTGAGTGGTTTTGACTTTAAGTACGTCATCGATTCATACCTTTCTACATGCGTTTTTGATTTAATATGCAGCATTGACTTCGTTATTCTATCAGTTTCATAGTACTTTGATAACGTCATTCGAACCCTCTTATACTATATATTGACTTGAATGACGATTAATTTGAGGCACGCTATATGAATTTGGTTCAATGTGTCGATTGTGCCGATTATTTTATGGATCAATTTGTATTTGTGAGCAGTGCGATTGAGTAATATTATTTGACATTTGCATGCAGTTAATATGATTATATAATTGGCATTTGTTCTGATGTGTCTGTCTGTGTGTGGCAGTATGTGTCGGTATGGATGTACGTGCATGCTGCCAAATTCGTATTTGGTCAATTATGCAATCATATGAGGCTTATATATTGAAACGGAATTGGTCATTTGTATAATTGAAAGTGACATTGAATCCTAAAGTGGCATATAGCTATGTTCCAAAGTGTTTTCATGTCGGTAGGGCAATTATGTTTATTCTTTGTAAACCAAAATGTATCGTTTTTTTGGTATAATAATAGTGGATAATCGAAATTGTAGAAAGCCTGCAAAATAAATACACAGTTTTGGTTAGCTAACAACAAGTTGTTAGAATCACTGGCTTTTCTCAATACTTTCACCATTTCATTAGAAATATACTTTTAATTTCAATAAAAAAAAGTTCTATAGGTGGCATAATCGAATAAGATATAAATATATAGGCCAATCAAGACTTCGATGCCTTTAAGGCTTAAATTGACTTAAATCTCTTAACGATTCGGATATTTCTTTAGGTTTGGAAACCCGAAACAGTTACAGGGGCTAAATCAGGATAATATGTTGGGATAGCGTTCGTAGCACAATTTATGAATTTTTGTCATTATTTTGAAAGATACAAACCCAAACTCGTAGCTCTATCTGCAACGCTTTTTATAAAATAGTGAAGTAAGATAAGTTGGGTTAAAAGCGCAAGGGGCAATGCACGGTCCACATGTCGACAGAAAACCAAATTCGTTATAAATATTTTTTTCCACCAAAATCTTAGCATGCCATGATAAATCAAGTATAAAATAGACTTGAAGAATTTCATTATCGGAGATGCATCATCTGTACAAAAGGAAGTCAAAGAGAATATAAATAAATAAATATAATATAATATATGACAGCTGCGTTAAGAGTTATTATAATAATATTGTATCTGTATTAAAAAAAAACGCTAAGATTTGCACAGTTTTAAGTTAAAACTACCCTCCACCTTGGCATATATAGATTCTTAAAGCCGTCATTACAATAAAATAGTTTTTTTTTATCAAAAATAAATACAAAGAAATTAATCTGCAAAACGGAATTATAACACTAGAACTAAATTTCAGTATTACAAATTTTGTTTGGGATACCTAAACTTAGACAAAAAAAAGATCGTGGCCAAAGTAAATCACTACACAAGCTTTAAGCCTTTCCAAAAAACTGATAGTATTTAAAAGAAAACAATTTTCCCCGATTGTAAGTGTGCAAATACCGGCATAGTTAGCATGACAAGCGTTGTGGGGCTGTCACCACAAAGTTTGCGTATATAAAAGCAGAGTCTAAACACGGAAACTTTATTTCCTTAACTGTCATAGTTTCTGTATTTACGAATTTCATACTCCCAGAGAGACGGACGGCCAAAAGAAACTGGCCATATCGACACAGCTTTCGATGCTTATCAGGAATATATATATATATATTATTAGACCTTGCACGCCTTCATCGGCCTATTACATACAATAATCACATAAAAGTATTATACCCATGTCCGTTTAGGTTTAGGGTATGAAGACAAGCTTTATATATCACACAACAAAATACAACAAAAAAGGAATATAAAAAAATGTTTTATATACTCTTAAAATCAATACAATATAATATAAGCGCATAAAACTTTTTGATTTTACCAAAGAGTTTTTGAACTGTCATAAAAAAATAACTGCGCTACGCACACGAAAGCCTGTCACAAAAACGCCCAAGCCTAAATGAAAATTATTTACTCTCCACCGTCTCCATCTCCGGAACGTAACTAAAAATAGTTTCAGGTACACATCGCGTTTTCGACTTAATAGAATTTTAATTAATACCGTTATTTAATGTTAATGCAATTTGCATAGAAATTATTCCGCTTTTACGAATCTTCATTGTAATTGTGTTTATTTTAGTGTTAGTATTTTTATTTGCATTTGTATTTGGTTAAAGTATGTCCTTGTCCTTGCTTAAGCTTCATGTTGCATGCTGCTCCTACTGCTGCTGTGGATGCTGCTGGTGCTTATTTTCTTCTTTTTTGTTGCAAGGACAATGTCAACCGAAGTTTTGTTCAAGTTTCATTTTATGCTGTCGTCAACTCTGTCGCACTGCATCCTTTATGCAAATTCTCCTGCGGTTTTCTCTTGTTTTATTTATACAGCATGGCTGCCAATGCTAATAGTGTAAGGAAGGAAAAAAATTAAATAAATAAAATAAGAATGTGGTAAGTGTAGCTGAAAATCATTTCAGTTTTATCCCCAAAAAATACGCGTAGAGTGCTTTCCATTCTGCTGCTGTGGTCAAATTTAAGGGCTTTTAAGCTTGAGTCGTTAACCATTTGCAGGTGATGCATTTTTAGGGTATTTCTTTTTTCAAATATGTAGCGTTAATAAATAAATAAATAGTTTTATTTCTTATTATTTGAGTTATTTCTTTCTTATTTCATTTTCAGAACAACACATCAAATGACCGAACGACCGAATATGAGTTCACACTAAACTAAGACTGATTTGACAATTGAATTGCAGGACTGATAAAGTTGCCAGACTGATTCAATGTTGCTTTTGCATACATCTAATAAACCTCCTCAAAAGAGACATTGATCAAACAAAACATATTTCAAAAAAACTTTTAGTTAATTACGAATTTGATGTGCCGAGCCTTCTGGGAGTGAGTACAATTTTATGATCCAAAATTTCACTTTCAGGAATTTTACCAACAACGTCACCAAAGGGATCGTCGTTTTCAAGAGATTTATCATATCTAGGCTGCAAATATGATTCCGGAAAAAACTGTCAGCAACATCCTTACTCTCATTCGGGATATTAACTTAATCATTTTTATTATGATAATTTAAATTAATACCATTCCAACTTTCATTTGGGATACCAATTTGATCAGTTTCTGTGCTTTCCAAGAGGGCTTCGAGAGAGGGCTTACTTCTAATTTGCGTGGTCAGCCCAAAATAGCATTTATTTGCAAGCGTGATTTTTGTGATTTTTGTGTAGCAATGTTGAACATATAATAAATGCGAAAGCTTGTGGAGGGATGGGTGTATGGATGCTTGTCACTGTTTCACGATTAAGCCGCTAGACTAATTTGTATGAATTTTGGTGTAGAAATAGATATGATGTTGGAAAAGGACATAGGCTGCTTTTTATCAATATCTGAGGGACGATGCCTGACCCTTCATATAAGCGATATCTCCATTTTCATTTGAGGTACAGGAAAGAACTTTGGTGTACATGATAATGGCTTTACTAGTTACGTGCGATAGGAATCCCTAATTTGGTCTAGCTCCCATTTAAATCTGTCTGCCTTCTGGAATTTTTTTTCGAAAAACTTTTCGTTTGGTTTAGTTTAGCTTTAAACAACCAATTTGGTTAATTTTAAACTAATCCCATTAAAATATGCCTCACTTTAAGGTTCAATGAAGATGCAGTGTATTTCGAATCGAAAACACTAGACAGCAGAGATCTTTTTTTTAAATTTTCAATTCTTAGCTTTTTAGGCCCTGTACCGAAGGCACAAGAGCCTATTGGTTTTGTGCAAATATATGTAAAAGGTAGAAGTAATGGACGGAGATCCCCAAAGTTACCCCCATTATGGTCAGGAATGATAGAGGAGCCGATATAGCCATGTCCGTCTGTCCGCCCGTATAAACGAAAGGATCTCGGAAACGGTAATAGATAGAGACTTTGCGCTTTTTGCATTCGACTAGGACTTCGCCGGAATTTTACAAGTTTATTTCAAAATTTCACCCCATCCTCCCTTACCCATAAAATCAACCTCAAGGGTAAGAATTGCTTCGTCACTAAAAAATGAAGTATGCCAGTACAGAGATATCGCTCTAATCCGAAATCCAAAAAGTTCATCGATATCGAATCATAAATGACGGTTTTTTAAGCAATTGAATTTTAACGACCTCCCTCCTCCCTTTTCTTAGTCAAAATACTTTTTGTCAGTACCATTTGACTTATTTTTGTCCTACTTTTTCTTTTGCATAAGTAGGGAAACATTTAATGTGCTCGTTAGGCGACCTGTACTGGCCCTCTCTTACAATCGGTTATGCCTGACTGTAATTTTACTTGTTTAATTTATATTTGAAAAGCTACACATCGTTTTGCTCCAATGTCTTTAGGGTACCAAAGTAAGGTATTGCGTCGGCCGACGTTGTGCCGAATTTTTTGCTTTCGAATTTACTTTTTCAGAACCGAGTTCCGCATGAGGAGTAAAGCTAGGAGTAAAGGTCTGTTGTATGTATGTTGCTATCACAACTAGGGCAAATATCATCTAAGAACATAATAATATAAGTTAAAGCTTTAATAATCCTTCGATATTCCAGATGAGAGAAGCCAAGACTAAAAGGTTTCGCTGTACCGAATTTTTCTCATATATACCAAAATCTCAGTTGAATGTTCGAGGAAGCATAATCTTTTGTTTTCACAGTTTGCTGCTTTGAGTGACTACGCTGGCGGATGGTTTGTAGACATAGTTCCTCATATGCTTCAGAAGCACTCGCTTTTTGGCATTCATTGCTTCATTTGTAGCGAGTGGACTGTTTTCATCATGTTTCCGACTGTTGAAGAACATGTCATGAGACATTTCTGGCTTGTGCCTGCATTGATACTCACTTTGAAGATATCATACTGCTTTTATAGAGTAGTTAACGAAAATAAAAAATACAATCATGCCCTCTCCTACTCTACTACTCTACTAATCAATGAAGCAATTGAGTCCATATAAGATCATACGGCCATGCGTTGAAGTTGCTAGCAACTTCCAATGGATAACAGCGTTTAGCTAAATCCGAAGTCAGCTAAGCTAATTCTGAGTGATAGCTAACAGCAAATACTCGTAATTCACCGTCAGCTGCAAATATTGCCACTTTTCCGATCGTATTCTCCAAACATATGCTAGCGCTATTCATTCTGTACGGCTCAATTAAATCTATTTTAGCCTATTGTCTACTGGACAGGGCACTCGTTCCATGTCCTTAGCGCCACTCTTGCTATATATAAAGCAACTATGCTTTGCTACGCACCCGTTGGCAATTACTTCTAACTATTTTACGCCTACATCTGACGGCAACGTGGCTGAAGTCTAGTCGCATCTCATCAGTTTAATTCACTCTTTCACACTGCATCCGACCAATTCAATTCAAATTTTGGTAAGCTAATAGCTGTAAATTGATTGCCCGCCTGTAACTCCCATCTGGGCCTCAATTGCAGCCATTATATGTCCTTGGTCAATTGGTCATCGAGATCAGTTGACTAAAATTTAATCTCCTGTGTGACTGCACCAAGCACTTGTATATTGTCCTCTCTGTATTATCTAAGCAAGATTCATTTAACTATAGCAGAAGCTTGATTTTCATTGCATCTTTATGGTACGCCTGCCTGGCTGTCTATCTGTCTGTATATATGAACACTATTTCCTATTTCTTTAAGAAGACCTATTCAGATTCATAAGCTACGATCTTCGAAGATATCCGAAATGGCCATACGAACATTTTGTCGCTAGCCTAATAATGATTTGTGGGGGAATGTCGGATAGGTTGAGACAGGTTTCTTTTTCACCTTGGAAAAATACTTTGCTATGGACACATTTTTACACCATTGGAAAGCGAGATACCTGGCTAAAAGCTATCGAAGAATATTTGTTGATTGTTAGCAAAAATATTTTAGTCGATTGGAAAATATATTTAAGTCTCTCGGGGAATTTGGGAGACCACCATTGCATCAATTAAATTTATATTTTTTCAATGGATCTAGGATATGTGTTAACAATTGAAGAAATACAAAGTAGCTGTGAGACTAGAAAGAAAATTCTTCATGGAACTGACATGTGAAGCAGCTTCGGCCAATATTGGAATATTAAAATAATAGAATGGAATTTTAATGAAGCTGAATTTGTTGTTTTGACTTGGAAGATGTCAGCTCTGAACAATTTTTTTGTAGAAGTTTAAAAGCGCGCAATTGTTGATATCCAGTTTTAACTCGAGTCTGTGCGAATAAATCGTAAATCGTTTAAATTTACATATAAAACAAACTTTCCGTAGGATATGCGAGGCGTATAAAAATTTATTTATTTTTACTTTTTTAAAAATTTAAGTCAAAGAAAGTTTCAGTTTAAAATTCGCCATAGCAAATGCTGACGTAAATCTACTTTTTGCCGGTGTGTGGAGAAATTTACGCATTATGTGCAAATCAGCATAAACTTTTCATAGCCGAGTGGCGTTAAAAAAAATATAACAAAATGGCGTAGTGTGTTCTCCATTTTGTAAACGATGCCGTGCTGTTGTTGATGAGTACGTCAGCTTCATTGTCAACATCAGCATCGGCATCGTCATCATTGTTGTCGTCTGCGCACAAATCAAGTCCAATCCAACGTCAACAGAAAAGCCAGAAAGTTTTGTTCTTTCTTTTATTTAAATTTTTTTTACTCTTGCTACAGCTTGACCGAAGTTTGTTCAAACTTTGCATGTTCTTATGCAACGTTGTAGTTGTTTTATATAGAAGTAAATGCTATACAAATTCGAGCCCGGAGGCGTTTATCATGTAGCGCTCTATTGAGTTAGTTTCGTTTGAATGTTTATGAGTCTGAGTTTCAGTGTCACAAAGCCGATTTTGCATGTGCTTTGGTAAAGTTTTCGTTTGTGAGTTTTTAAAAATTTTTAACGAAAAACTTAATTGCAAAGATTGCCAAGAAATATTAAACAAATATAATTCAGCAGAGAATCGTGTTGTAAAATGGAGGCTGTTTGACATAAATGAGAAAAAAGCTGCAATCGATTATGCTAGACTGCGAGATATTCTAAATTTGTATGGGGATGGATCGGTGTGAAATATTTTATTGGGATTAATGTTAGATACACGAAATTTGTTTTTGTAACAGAAACCACTATGTTTTTCTTACATTAACTCAGCAAGGGCTACCCCCTCTAATGGTTCGATAGTACATATTGCCGTTTTTAGCTAATATAACAAGAAAATAAAAATGTTTCCATACAAAAACTCAAAAAGGAGGAGCAGGAACGGACTGACTGAGAGACGCACATGACTACAAGGACTTGACTTGTCGAAGTAATCAGAAAACTATATAGGGTCTACCATGCATTCTTTGATACGTTGTAAGCATTGTGACTAAATTGTGATTCACACTCTGTGTGAAAAGTATGAACGAATATTTTTTTTGTTGGAAAGTACATTTTTAGATCTTAACAAAAGAACACATGTAGGGTATTCAATTATCGGTTTTGCTAAAATTAACGTTCCTATTGACTTTATTTTGGAGTTTCAGTTTTTCCCCCTGTCGAACATAAACTTTCTTATTTCCTACTTGAAAACACAAAAACACCTACGCCTAGTTCAATGTGCTTTGAGCTGTCATAAATCATGGAAATGTTGCTGAAAAAAAGAATTTTAATTTATATTCAAAGTTGTCGGCGCAAAGCAAACGAGTGAGAAACGAGCAACAGCAGCAACAAAAAGTATCTAAATGTAAATATTTTTACAAGAAATTGAGCTGCTATCGAAACGGATTAAGTTGCATAAAAGGCGGCAGAAAGTAGCACCAAAAAGCAAGAGCAGCGGCAGCAGTAGACTTTGTATATTGAATGTATGCATGCATGTATGTGTGTTTATAAGAAAATATTTATTTTGCCAATACACATATACACTGGCGTATGATACAAGCTAAGAGATAGAGATACAAAATAAGAAACCTGCTTGCGATGTTGAAACGAATGCGAACCCAAGTTAATACAGGCAGTCAAAGTGAATTTAGCAAGTGTTAAAATATATACATATTTAATAATATAGCTAATTCATCGGTTTATCAGACACATATACACACAGATACATATGTATTTCAATTTATGACGCAAAGTCGAAACGCCTGAGCTGCCAAAGCAAATGAACTGTAAAGCCAAGTTATATTGGCATGTGTCTGTGCAAGCAGCGAGTTTGTTTTTGTGTACTATAAGGATATGCAAGGATACAGTCAGCTCATGCAACAGCTTTGTGCTTGCTCTGCTACATGTATACATGCATATGTAATTGCTTATTGTACCAATTTAATAAATATAAACGAAGCGAAGCAAATATTGAGTAATAACATTATCACTAATACGCCGCGTGTACATTGCAGGTAAAAATAAATAATAAATAAATAAATTAAATTTCGTATTAAATTTATTAAAATGAGCAACTGGAATTAAATGAAACCAAAATGGTTTCATTCAAACTGATTGACGTAGTGGTTACAACTTAGAGCAAGGATCTGAGCACATCTTATATTACAGATAGGAAAAATATCTTTTTGAGTTGCATTTAATGACAGCGGAATAAAATTAATAAAGGTTGTATTTTAAAGTTAATTGGAAAATGAAGAGTGCAATTCTCTATTATAATCGTTATCCTCGGTGCAAGGGCTTTTACTTACTTTACGAGTAGCACTCGTAAGCGAAGAAATAAAAGTTTTGCTATCAAATTTGTGGTGAACTATTTGGGAGATTGGGATTCGTTTGCAGAAGTTCACATTGCGAGGAACATTGCTGACTGACCTTTCCATCTTCTCAAGATATATGTGAACAGTGAAAATATATCACCCGGTCCATGGATAGGGCTGCCAAGGATGTTATTGGTTCTTGGTATGACAAGGAGTGTCGCAATGCTACTGCAGAGAAGGAAAGCGGGAATTTGAGGATGTTGAGATATTACGTGACAGAAATAAAGCTCGAAAATGCTATCAAAAGGTCAAGCGTCTGACTGAAGGTTTCAAACCCGGAGTAACTTTCTTTAAAGATGACAATGGATACCTGGTAACGGATGAACAGGAATCACTGAGATTATTGAGGAGTCACTTTTCCAATCTACTCGGAGGCGATGAAGCGCACAATTCCACCGATAGAGAAATGGCACCGGAACCACGAGTTAATAATGGCACTATTGTAGAGCCACCGGACTATAAAGATGTGGATTCAAGTTTTAAAAAGCTGTAAAATAACAAAGCGGCAGGCTCTGACGGGCTGCCAGCTGAGTTATTTAAGACCGGCGGCGAAGAGTTGGTTAGGAGTATGCACCAACTTTTATGCAAAATATGGTCCGATGAACGCATACCCAATGACTGGAATCTCAGTCTTCTCTGTCCTATCTTTAAGAAAGGAGACCCCGCTGTTTGCTTTGTTTGTTTTCCATCTGATATAAGATTCTGTCGCTCGTATTGTGTAATAGGCTGAAGCCATATACGGATTCACTAAAAGTCGAAGAATCACGCTTGCAAACAGATGCTTTTTTTGGGCTGACAACAAGAAGTAAAGCCCTCTCTCGAAAGACAAAAATCAAGATTTATAGACGCTGATTCTCCCGGTCCAATTATATTGCTCAGTATTGGAAGTCTATCAGAGGAAGATTCTCCGCAGGAATTTCGGTCCTATTAGAGTCTGTGACGAGTTTGACATAGTCCAGCGCATAAAATTCCAGCGGTTGCACTCATTCGAATGGATGAAAAAGTTCCAGCACGCATGGTTTACATGGGCGGCCCAAACTTGATGGGAGAACGCAAAAATTGAGGACTACCGTGCACGGGTTGAAATGACCAGGTATGGAGAGATCTCTCCGTACTTGGCATTCAAAACGACTACCGCCAGCATGCACAAGACTATGGAGGCTGGCGCGCCTTCCTAAATGCGGCCATAACTGAATGACTGTACCCATACTCTCAGCTTGGTAGGGACCTAAGCGGACGCAATTTAAAACTAGTAAGAAAATACAGTCAGGCGTAACCGACTGTAAGAGGCCCTGTACCAGTTCAGGTCGCATAACAAACACATTAAATGTTTCCCGAGCCTATGACCAAACACATGACCACTTCTCACTGCGCGAATATGAATGAAAAGAAAAGGGGGGTCGTTCAAATTCAATTGCTTATAAAATCGTCATTTATTATCCGATTTTTATGAACTTTTTTGATTTTGGTTTAGAAGGACGTTAACTTTATACTGGTATACTAAATTTTTTTTTGTGCCGAAGAAATTTTTACCCTAAGGGGTGATTTTATGGGGAAGGGGGGGAGGGGCAAAATTTTAAAATAAACTTGTGAAATTCCGGAGCAGTCCTAGTCGAATGCAAAAAACACGAAGTCTCTATCTATTACCGTTTCCGAGATCCTTTCGTTCACACAGACGGACGGACGGACAGACGGACATGGCTATATCGACTCCTCTATCACTCTTGACCATAATGGGGGTAACTTTGGGTGGTCTCCGACAATTAGTTCTTCCTGTTACATACATTTGCACAAAACCAATAGGCTCTTGTACCTTCGGTACAGGGCCTAATAAAATTAAAGATATTTGAATAAAATGAAAATTACAAATTTGTTGAATAGTGATTTAGGTTAGATTTAGGTTAGTAAAGAATTTTAAGCACAATGTAAAGGCGAATGAAAAAACAAAAAAGAAGATAATTTATTTTAGATAGAACAGAGAGCTCGAAGTGAGTTATTGAGAGCTTAATTAGTCATGCAAAATTTAAATTTTTTTTGCACATAATGGCGGGTTGGTCGAAAGGAGACATTTGATGAAATTAATTGGAGCAAGTAAGGGGAATCAATTTCACCAAAAAAAAAAAAAATTGTATTGAGTATAATTGTATAAAAATTGTATAAAAGAAGAAACTGTTTTTGAACTGATTCAATACGGTCTTGGTGAATACCATAGCAAGAATTTTATACACAGGATCAAAATTCTAAAATTGGACGGACAAGTAAAGGGTCATTAAACTTTTTCGACCAATGCTTAACAAAGCCAAGACTAGATTTTGCTTTATTTACCATTGATCTGATGTGATTATTATAAATAATTTTGGGTTATAAGAACACTCTCTGCCGAGCATATTGCAATTTAAAGAATAAGTTGCTATAAATGGATTCCTACGATAAAATGTCCTACATCTGCATTTTAAGAAATTTAAGTTTAGATAATTAATGAAGTAATGAGTTCAAATCAGCCTGCAGCAAACTGTGTTGGGAGACATCAGAACATGACACATTATTTGAATATTGAACAATATAGGAAAATAGAGGAAGGTGACTCCCTTGATGCCTTTTTTATGAAGTGGAATAATGAAAGATTCTCTTCAAAGAGATGGAAACTTGCTTAACCTTATAGATAGGTTGAAAAGAATCGATAAAGGGATAAAGGAAATGTTTAAATATATTAGTTTGAATAGAGATAAAAGGATATATAACGGCAATATTAACAGAGCAATTAGAATACGCACTTTAGAAAAATTCAACAATCAAATTTGATAATAACGAATCAGTGGATTGGTTGTGTTGCGGTGTTGTATTTAAAGTTCTGGGCGGGAAATCAAATATTCCCTAACTTTTCAAACCACCTTTATACGCGACTCCAAGTTGTTCCCATCAAATACGCAACAAGCGTGGGTTTTCTTTAATGTTTGACGTAGCTGTAGATGTTGAATCATGGCCAGGAGGACTTCATAAATTTTCATTTTTGGATCATCATAGTGAATTAACTTTTCATCACTAGTGACTATACAGTGCAGAAACCCTCTCCGCTAATGCCTACCAAGTAGTATTGTATATGTGGGAAATTGTCTCACAAGCTCAGTTCAATTTCCAAATAATTTAAAACGACGGGAAATCGCGTGTTGAGTCATTTTTAATATAAGTTCCAAATTGTAACGCAAAATCCTCTTGCGTTTGGCACGAATCTTGCTTAATCAAATTATGCTTCGAGTTCAGCGTGTTTACACAATTTTGGACTCCCTCATAGTCATCTAAATTCTCATCTATGATTCTGCTAACAAATGTTATTTATATTAATTGATGACGTTTTAAATCTGAATCAAATTTAAATGAGCTTATAAGAAAGGAATCATTTATATAAATCGGTAATTTAATCAAGTTAAGGTAATTCAATTCCGGAATTTTATGTTTACTATTCGCTTTTTGAAATTAGACACATTTTGTTTTTTTTTTTTAAACTTATTTTAATTTTTCTGTTATTTTTGAACAACTTAAATTAAATATTTGGAGAAAAATTTACACTGGAACTTATTTTAAGTAAACTAAAAATAAGTCAGACTAGATTAATTATGTTTATGTTATTTAGTTGTTGGTAGTACGTTGAATTAAATTACCCTGACAGCGTGGTCGACTGGTTGAATTTTCTGAAGCCGCTTTGACATAATGACTCCCCTCTTTCTGCGTCGATTTAGAAGGCGCCTAGCTAACCGATTGGGATGGTTTCTCAGGCGCTCTATATAGTCCAAGGCCTGACGATTAATTACATCACCGATTTTGGAAACTTTTAGGTCCTTTTCTATATTTGAAGTTCGCATGAACCATGGGGCATTTGAAATCCTGCGGAGGAACTTTGCCTGGAGTACTCTTATTTTATTAAGATGAGTTCTCGCTGCGATGCCAGGCCGGCGCGATTATGACCTTTTAAATATTAACCTTATTTTTTAAGGATAACTTGTTTTTGCCATTGAGGAGCCAGCTTAATTTGACAATCCTGGCTTTGAGGGAGCTTACAACGGTGCCTATATGCTTGCTAAATGTGAGTCTTCTGTCTAGGTATTTGTGCCCGCGACAATGGCTCAGCAGTTGATCTTCGAGGAAGACGCCCGGACATTCATCCAATCGCAGGGAGTGAGTGACGCTAGCACATTTGCTCAGATTGATACCTATATTCCACTTCTTTGCCCACTGTCCGAAATCATGCAAATACAATTGTAGTGCATCAGTGGCATTATAGATACATGTGTCTCTGGACAGGACAGCTGTGTTGTCGGCAAATGTGGCTAATAATAAATCTTGTGGATCATCCATAGGTTTTAAGGAGCCAGTAGGCATGTTGAGGTACACCAGCTCGGATGACCTTAACACTCGACTGTACTCCATCCAGGACTACAGAAAAGGCTCTATCCCACAGGTAGCTCCGCAATACTAAGTACAGTTGGGGCGAAATTAGACACAGTGCTGCCAATCTATTGCACAATTTTAGTTCATCAATTTCATAGCACAAGGGATTCCTACGGATATTGTATATTATAAATAAGCAGAACCATTATTGAATTTTACTAAAGCGTTTTGCGATTAGCAAATAAAGGACTAGATGCCGCTTTAGCTACCTAATTACCACCGATATTTTGCCATTTTTCAGTTGAAGACGGTTTACGCAAACTAATAAGCACTTTTGTAGCCTTGAGCTACAATCAGGAAATACACGTACAATTTGCAAAAGTCTTTAGTAAACATTTCCGATTTGTTTTACTTAAACAATTGATTTAATTTGTCAGCTGTCAACGCCTGATACATCAAATACAAGCTATAAACAGCAATATTAAGCTAAATCTATGGCGCAATTATGGACGATAAAGCCCATATGCATACAAATACAAGTAAATTCAATAGGACAACTATTGTGTCCCATGTATAAACTATATTGTAGAGTCTGTGAGTTCAGTATTAGCTGTCTACGTACAATTGATTAGCATGCAACATTAAAAGCACATTTATACAAATCACACATAGAGCAAAAACAAAAGATTTAGAGCGTACAATTTGCCGCAACTGCTGGACAATAGCATATTTCAGTCTGTCCGTCCGTCCATCCGACCATTCATTGGTGCTAAATAAAGTGCCAGCAAAGCTATTGTTTCATTGTCGCCCATTGCTGTCGTTGATTTCTAATCAAAATGACATTTGGACAATGACGTAGCAATAAGTTCTACTTGCTGGCTGAATGATTTTCTTCGAGTATATATTTTTTTGTTGCTTTATTTTTGTTTTGTGATTTTGCACCAGCACAGCACACAAAGGGATTAACTTAGTAAATGCGACAGGATAATGGTGGCTAAGCGGGCAGGCCAGTAGTGGGAGTTCAGCAGTGCCAGTTCAATTGACATTTGTACAAATCTCTTTGGAAATTCTAATTGGATTAAGTAGCGCTGTTGGAGAAATACTAAAAAGCGTAGCATTTCTAAATCAATGTGCTTGTTTGGAGGCATATACGCAATCGATAAATTTATACTGAGTATAATTTCAAGCTCCACTTCAATTCAAATTATAATTCGAATCTTTGCAGGACATGGCATTAGCTCAGGCGAATAACGCGCTACTTGGCAACAGTTTCATTACATTAAACTCTAATTATATTTATGCCTGACAATTGGCCGCCCTTTTATTTATTTATTTTAATTTTTTATTATTTTTAAGTAACTGCCAAATTTTCAAAAAGTAAACCTTGGCAAGAATTACTCATAAGCTTTAGCCGCACTTCATTAGACTCATACAAACTGTTTTAAAATTGCAAAGAATCCTGTAGGCTTTTGCTTATTTATTCGCATATCTATCTACTCGTTCCGTTTTCTTTCTGCCGGAAACTTATTTAAAAGCAAAAGAAGAACATTTTCTTTTACTTTGCTTTTTTAGTATTTGACAAAACTCGATTTGTTATTTGCTACTTGAAGCGGAAGTGACCCTTGATGCTTGATTTGTACTTTTATATATAATTCGGTTTTTTTTTTTTTTTTGGTTTGTATATTTAAAAAAAATCCTATCCTCATTCACTGCTTTATCGTTTTGTTATTTATTTACTCTTGGATTTGTCGTGTCCTTCAGCTTTTCTCTAATCAACTGACTTCTGCTCGTGTCAGTGTACAAAAGTCTTAAAATTATGTGACAAGCAATATCGTGGGAATACATCAAGCTTTGGAAAAATAATAAGTAACAAAATTGTTATGCAATTTCCTGTTTCTAGGAAATGAAGCGTACTTTATTTTAGTAGCTGGAAAAATCGCCTGAATTGAAATATAGATTATTCCGACTATTTTTAACATTTCAGTTCAATCAGTGAGTCAATGTCAGTTACAATGCTTGCAAGCTCTGCGGGACTAGTAGAGGCTGCTGGAGTTTGGTATGAGTGAAGCTATTAAACTGTGTGTGCATTAAAATAAAATACTAGCACGTTGGTTCAAACAGAGATTCAATGTCAGTTATGATATTTACAAGATCTGGGTTAAAGATTTTATTTCCAAAAAAAAAAAAAAAGAAGTACTCGACCTTGCACCTCCATTAAACCATAAGTTCGTATGAGGCATATTTTTATATTATGATTCGTGTGGGATATTTTATTTGGATAAGATAGATACACCAATTTTGTCGTTTTAAACTAAACTAAGCCATAACAAAATGTTTCTCTTACAAAACTATTTCATTTACAAAAAAAAAAAAAAGTGAGACTCGATTTGTAAGATCTTACGTCATGATACAAAATGATGCATTTTTTTGCTTTATTTTTCGTCCATGATTTTGTACCACTCAGAATAAACCGTTTTTCGGTTTTCTACTGCCATGGTAACATTTTCCTGAAAAATTAATAAACCACCATCCAAAGATTCTACACATATTGAGAGCACACACAGAGTCGACTCACCATTTCATCCTGGTTCAAAATCCTGTATTAAAGACTCGTTCTCTGTTGCTATGTGGTTTAACCGTTTGCATGAACCAATCTTCTATTTTTTTCATTATTTTAAATTACATGGGACCAAATTAGCAAGCGCCCGTGCAGGGGTGTTAATTTTTACATAAATCAGCAATCGAGACACGTATGATGATGAGGTTAATTGAACTTGGACTACTTGCTGTCTATTGAATTTTCGGTTTGGAACTGTACAATATCTCTAGTAAGAAAGGATTTAACATAAAAGTTAAAATTTTTAACTCTTAGTGCAGACAGCTAAAAGTCATAAATAAAGTCCTAGTTCTTCTAACTTAGTGGAAAAATAAAACGTAATGAATTCCAAGCTGAAACATTTGATTTCACATTTCATAAAGTTTAAAAATATTACTAATTGTATAGTCAGATCCTTTCCTATTACCATTTTCTTTCATTTCCATTAAAAAAAAACTATTGTATTTCTATGAAACTATGCCCTGAAGAAGTATTTATAGCACATTTATCAATCATCAATGCTTTCTTTCATAGTCGAAAAGAAATAAACAATACACAATACATTTGCGCACATTTTTAGCTTCAGGATAAATGATATAACAAATATTTTTTTAAAACGCATTTATTTAAAACGCTAATTGAATATAATCGATCTCGAAACGCCAACAAAGTGACAACGCTTATAAGTATGCAAAAATATTTATACATTCATATATAGAAAAGTTTGACCCTTGACTTAATGTGGCTAAATATAGTAAAAAAGAAAAATAAAATATACAATAGTATAATATCTAAAGAAAACAGAACACTTACACATACATACATTAACACGTATACACACAAGTATGTGATAATAATAAAAATATCATAGAGCGCACAGAAACAGTGAAAAGCAAGAGTCAACTTCATCATTGTCAGATGGTGGAACATCAACATCAACAATATTACCATCAACAACAGCAGCAGTAGCACTAGCTGCAAACATATAACAATAGCAACAAAGCATTTGTCTAGAAATAATAGCCAGGACATAAGCAGGACCTCGAGTGACACACACTGGGATACATGCATACACCATGGACACTGCGAAAAAATTATAAAGCACTGAAAAATGAAAATAATAATAATAATAATAATAGTAAGCATAGCAAGAATAACAAACTGGTAAACGAAGTGCGAGGGCAACCCTGAAAGATATGCAAGATAACCAACGGTATATCTATCTATATATCTATATATCTATATATCTATATATCTATCTATCCATCTATCTATCTATCTATCTATCTATCTATCTATCTATCTATTTATATATCTATCTATCTATCTATCTATCTATCTATCTATCTATTTATCTATTTATATATCTATCCATCTATCTATCTATCTATCTATCTATCTATCTATTTATCTATTTATATATCTATCCATCTATCTATCTATCTATCTATCTATCTATCTATCTATCTATCTATCTATCTATTTATCTATTTATATATCTATCCATCTATCTATCTATCTATCTATCTATCTATCTATCTATCTATCTTTCTATCTAACTATCTATCTATCTATCTATCTATCTATCTACTTATCTATTTATCTCTCTAGTATGTTAATGGGGTCGGGTGAAGTATTCGTGTTAGTTCGGTCAAATTTGAGGGCGCTATGTCTCGCCTCCCATATAAGCGACAAACAAAATTCAATATATCATTCCATCCATTTAATCTTCAGGGATTATAATTGGTATACTTGTTTTTGGGGCCGTGACACGTAATACTGTTAAGTTTCGTTAAAATCGTTAAAGCGAAGTCCCGCCTTTCGTACTTATAAGTGATAAATGAAATTAGTCATATTTGTGCATCCATTTGAGGTTAGGAATGAAATTTGAAGTACTAACTAATGGCATCGGAAATGTAAGATCCATTGAGAAAGTGGCGAGTGTTTTGCTGTCTATAAAGCACATACAGACATACAAGACAAATCATAAACAGAGAACATCATAACTGTTGAATATCAACAATTATGCCATAACATTCAAGGCTCAAAAGTTATTTCTAATGGTGCCAGAGTAGGGATTGCATCTGAGTATATTTACTGCCTAGTCATGACACAAGCCAGTAAACCGAAATACGCCAACTGTTTGAAAGATTGTTTGTGGTTACTCTCACAACACAATAGTAAACGTAGCGAGTACATATAAACAAATGCATTAAGGATATATATATGTAAAGATATATGATAATATATATATATTTATCTAAGTATTTGTGAAATATAAAGGATTCAGCTACAAACTTTTGACAGTTGTGAAGTTGAAGCGTGGCTAAGTAGTTTATCAACTCGAGTCGACTATAGAACAACGTTGTACTTAAGTACACAGCACTGCTTTGTGTTTAGGTATACTGTTTGCCAGGATAATAGCACATGGCAAGAGCGACTATAAATTATAATTGATCATATTTAACGCATAATTTGTAATTGGCTGCACTATTGCAGCCTGACCTCTTTAGAAACAGAATTTCCTTTGCACCAGTTTATGGCATGTCCTGCTGCTTGGATGTGCACTCGCAGACATTGCAAAGTAAAATAAATTGGAGACACTAAAGCATACCATGTGTTGACTCGATTCGATTCGGTTCGTTTTGTTCGTTATCCTTACACTACTATAAAGCTTCGTTAGTTTTGTTGCGAGAGTGTTCGTCCGTCCTCGTTGTCTTCGTCGTGTGCTTACGTCACAAACTTGCGTAGGCGTCATCGTGCGGCGCACCCACTGCGCCCGCTGCCTCGTCGCTTGCTTTATATTGCGTCCAGGCGAGAGGAATTGAGCACGCTCGTGTAGAGTTGCCACCATTATACATACCACAAATACCCAGATGCTGAAAAGTTCCTCAAGTTTTCTTGCTGCTCAATGAAACTCGTAATTTCTGTTTTTTTTTTTTTTTTTTTCGTAAACTGGACGCCCCATGACTTCGTCATTTCCAATGTCGACGCCTGCGCAGTGTTGCCAGTTTTGTTGTCATCTGTTGTCTGGTGGCAGCACAATACCTTTGGTTTCATTTGGTTCGGTTTCTCGCAACGAACCATGCCATCAAGTGCAATTTGCTTGTGGTAGGACAGTTTAGCTTGCTTACTGCTGCTGGTGCTTCTCCTGCTGTGGTTGTTGTTAAAGTGTGTGAGTTTCTGGTGTACTAAATTTTAGGTTAGATACGATGCGCTCGCTCTCTTTTACCAAGCTTGCGCATACAATCAGCTGTTGTGCTATTTTTATCCCAAAATTGTGCAACAAATTGTGTACGAAGCCGGCTTTTAATGAGTCGTCGGAATGTTTGGAGTGTAAGAACTATTTATTGTTGCGGAATTTTTTAATACCGAACGCAGAGTTTGTATTTGGGTATTGGAATTTTTAGAATTTTTTGGTTTAAGTGAAGCTTATTTGGGAAGTAGTTGGCTTTCGACCATGAATAGTTTAAGATATGATATTGTTTAGACTGCGTTTTCAGAGGGTGTTCAAAAGGGGCTGACTATGCAGATAGGATTTAGGAAAAAAATTTACTTTTCAATATGATGAATGAATCTTTATAGGCTTTAAGAAGCCTCCACATTAACGTTTTCGAACGCATAAACGGTGATTTTTGCATTTTGTCTTTATTGTGCGGAAACCATAAGAAATCAATGCGTGCCATATCAGGTCTGTATGGCAAATCACTCATGAATTCAATGGTTCCAGTGTGAAAAAAGTCACTTGTTTAAGCCGAAAATTACTTACATTTTATGATATGTCATATGATGAACTTGTATTATGTAGCAAAATAAGTGATTTTGGGTGATCTTCACGAAATTCGTTTTTGACTGAAGGATGACCACGGTTAAACTCGGTGTACCATCATTTTAAATGGTAGTAATTGAATCGATGCACTTTTGTTTTTAAAATCCACTTGGAGAGTCGTAATGAATTATGTACAAACATTTTTACGGGCTAAATCCCGTATCAAATCCTATATTAAGGTATAGAACGGACCACTAAAAGCGGTAGCCCCATATAAATCTGACGAACTTTTCTGAGTTTTTGAATGAATATTTTTATATTGTTTTGGTTTATTAAGCTAGGATCGTTAAATATTTCATATAGGCGACGAGAAGGCTAGCCCTCATACAAATCGTTTAGAAATAGGTACCTCGTAGTCGAGCGCACTTCACTTCAGCGTTCTTTTTTGTTAATATTTTCAGTTTCCAAAAGTCCTAAAACTGGACTTGAAATGTTGTCGTACGTTTTATATGGATCATTAACATAGTAGACAGGCATCTTCAAAATTGAGTGTGCGCTACACCATCCAGTTGAACAGGCGGATGGATATGTATTAATTGATTTATTCCGTCGAGCTGATCAAATCTGCGTTGTAGACTCTGCGATGCCTTTTTGAATGGGTTACAAACTTTCAGACAAACACTATCAGTGAATGGTATTTAAAAATTTAAGCGACTTGTTCCAAAGTCGATTCAAATCTCTCTTTCTCTTCCTCTCTTACAGTCAAACCTACACACAGTTAGTCAAAGTGCTTTCTAGTATAGTCCCAGAAAAATATACGCCGTACTAAAATACTATATAGTCTTTCATTCAGAATACTTCAATGGAATTTCACCAATCGCACTTGCACACAGTGCGACCAACAACTATATTTCTCTTCTATAGTATTCAATCGGTTCGGCTACAATAACGTCGTCGTTATCGAAAATTTAGCTTCTATACGCTATATAGCTTGCAGACATTGTGACGACAGCTGAACACTCAATGTAAGCAATGGCGCCGGAGCGGAGCGGAGAGAACAGCAGCAGAGGTGGCAGCACAATTTAATGAATGTTGCATGAAGAACAAGTTGCAAGTTGCCACACTGTTGAGCAAATTCTTATTCAGAATTAGTCAGGGGCGCGTATTGATGACGCCTTGGTTTGTTCTTTCTCCTTCATTCATGTTCGTGTTGCCCATTGTAAAGTGTTGTTGTTTTCTCATCCTTTACTATCCTTTTTGAGTAAGCACTGAATGAGTCTGCAGCAGTGCTGGCATTTAGTATAGCCGTCGTCTGTTTACAACAGCGCGTTGCGTTTTTATTGGTCTCCTCACCAAATGTGTGGGTGTTTGTAGGAGGAGTTGCGGCATAATTCGAATTGAGTCCTTATAGTCGGGTTGTGAGTGAGTGCTTCGATATGTTGACAAATGGAAATGAGTGCAAACAGAGCCTGGGGAAATTGTTGTGAATTGAATGAGTGACAGAAGCTGCGTTACATAGAATAAGTAACTGGTTGTAAGATCATTCATTGTTGTGAAACGCTGCCAGATTGACTATTATTAGACTTTCCTAGAAGTATTACAAAGCAGATAAAAGTTATAAAAAAAAAACCTGTGAATATGTATTTTTTGTGTAGCGGATTAAATAGCTGGAAAAACTGTTTGTTCGTGCAGAATTATGATTGAAAATAAAGAAATGATTGTCGAGTCGATATAGACATATACGTCTGCCCATTTGTCTGTCTGGCTGTCCATGTGAAAAACGAGAACTTGGATACTATCAGAGATATAACCTTAAAATGTTGATATTTAAGTTCTTCTATTCCTTCTTCCCATTATTTGTATTGAACCGCTCCTCTCTAAGGCGGGTTGGCACTTTCCATGCCAATCTACTCCTCATTCTGAACTTTTGAATGAATACATTTTTTTGATGTTTTTCTGTTGTTAATTCAGATAGAAACGCCGAATTTGGTATACTTTGCATCAGTCCTAACAAAATATTCCATTATGGTTTAAGCCGAATCACTAAAAGAGCTGGCTTCTCTACAAAAAGCGAAGTTGATATGGACATGTTATTATGTCTGGGAACTATAAAAAAATAGCACCTTCAAGATTGGATATGTAATCTCTCCCATTTCCTCATCAAATAGGTTGTGTTTAGTGAACATGCATATTACTACTAGAAGAGATAGCTCCATATAGATCTGTCTCAAATAATTTCTGGCATATTTAATCCACTTAATCTATAACCTTCTCTTTAACCCTTTGCAGTGAAAAATCGTGGAAAAACATATTTAATTATTTGATAAAAAAATATTTTAACTCCCGCGACCCTCTTTTCTCCCTTTATGAGAAATATGTTTTAAAACGTCGAAACATTATTATTTTTTGTGCACTGCACAAAAATCGAGCATCAAGAAAAACAAATTTTTTGACACTCGTTTTCCTTCTTTGGATGATTTTTAGGTGAAAATCTTTAAAATCGCCGAAACAAATATTTACATATTTCTTGTGAAGAGTATACAGACTCAGTTTAAAGATGGTGTGATACATCTTTGACTCATATCATCTCTGCCATCTTTTGGCTTTCCCTTATAGAATTTTTTTCCAAATTATCGAAACACATTTTTTAATTCTTTTTATGTTGGGTAAGGTTGAAGACGATGAGATGAAAACAAAAATTTCCTTTGGAGATAATTTTGGCAAAATCTCCGAGATACTTCTTTAATTATTTCGTATGTGCCAATGCACTGAAAAAAAATAAATAATAAAATCTTTGCCGCCTTTTTTCTGTGCCAATTGTTTAGAAATCATTCCAAAACCTTAAATTTTTCGGCTGTGCGTTGATAACTGAATAAATAGGTCAGTCAGGTCAAATATTTTTATGTATAGATTGGTAAGATATGAGATAATTGACCTCTTTATTGGGAATAGCTAAACCCAATTTTTCGTTGGTTAGCACAGACATAATTTCTGGATAGCACGTGTGTCCGTGCAGGTTGTAGAAAGATAAAAAACACCAATCGACTCGAAATATGGAGTTGAAAAAAATGGAGCAAAATTAAGAAGAAATAATATTGATTGGAAAGTCCCCTATATCATGTAATGAATGTAACACAAAGTCAAACAAGAACTTCAATCTAAATGCAAAACATTTGTATAAACAAAAAACTGCCTGAAACTTTGACCAACTTTTATATGAAACTGTCGTATTAACGGATAAAACCTCTGGATAGGTAGAACTCTTTTGTACTTTCCAAGTAAAGTTTCTTATGTTTTGGATTTTGCAACTTGAAATGTGGTATTGTGGCTTTGGTTTATTTTACTTCCAGGTTTATTTTCAACTTCGTCTTATATTTCCTCATCTGATATTTTAGAAAAGATGATAGTGTTCTTATGTTGCACTCTAATACTTTTAGAAGTATGTATTAAGAAGAAACAAAAAAACCAAGAAGCTAGTCCATAAATAAAGGCACCAAGGTGGCGTTTGACCGAGGGTTTTAGGTCTGGAGCAACATTCTGTAAAAACGTAAGAGGAACTCTGATTACAGATTGTCAGGAATCATTGAGATTATGGAGAAGTCATTTTTCTAACGTACTTGGATGCGTTGAACCACCAGTTCATGAGGCCACCGGACTATAACGAGGTCAATTCGGCTATTAAGAAGCTGAAAAATAACAAAGCGGCAGTCTCTGACGGGCTACCAGGTGAGTACAGGAGTATGCACCAACTTTTATGCAAGATATGGTCCGATGAAAGCATCTTAGTGTTCTTTGTCCTATCTTTAAGAAAGCAGACCCCTCTGTTTGCTCCAACTACTGCGAAAAAGGTCTCCTTTCCATCGCATATAAGATTCTGTCGCGAGTATTGTGTAACAGGCTGAAGCCATATACGGATTCACTGATAGGACAATATCAGTGTGGCTTCAGAGCAAAAACGTCAACCAGTGACCAAATATTCACATTACGACAAATCCTGGAAAAGAGTCGTGGGGTTAACAAACTGATCAAAACTACCTTCGATACGCCGATACGGACGAAGTTTTTTGTTGCTTTCTCTGCTCTAGGTATCCGGCAAAGATCGTTCGTCTTTGCATGATGACGATATCATACACACAGCGTTGTCTGGGTAGGAAAGAACCTCTCCAAACCCTTTGGTAGCAAGAGTGGTTTCAGGAATGGTGATATGATGTCGTGCAACTTTTTTTTTTCGATCTTCCAAAACCAAGTAATTCGCGAGCTGTATGAGCTTATTCGAATAGATGAAACAGCTCCAGCACGCACCGAACGATGGTTGGCATCCACTTAAGTAAGTAACTTTTAATTCAGAAGTTGGTATTTCGAGTTAAATAGGTTTCGCTAGGAACATTATTCCATTATTTTTTAAAAAACCTGTTGCATTTATACAAAACTTTCTTAATCTGACAATGTAGCCATTTTAAATCCTTTAACCACAGAAGAAAAGGAAAAACATCAAGTCACATTCATTGCAGTTTTAATGAATGTGAAAAAAAACGAATTAGAAAGAAATGCTAAAAACAATCTAAGGAAACTTATTAAGAGCAATGTGACAGGTCACAGTTGTCCTTCTGAACGCGCACACACACATTCATTGAAAGGGGAACAAGAAACAGCTGTCGAAATTCGAACATGAATATTTTGAGTGAAATAGTTTTCTCCGCTTTTTGCAGCTCAAATGCTTTGCTCTCCATTTTTCGAGTGCATTGCGCCCACACAGTTTGAATGTTTTAAAAATGGGCACACCGTTACAACAACAACAACAATGAGAACTGTGCGCCTCATCTGAGCTGTTATAATGAAAGTGAGACAGACAAATGCACAAACACTTGGACATTCGTACACATACATACGTAGCCGGCTTCCGTACACATGTGGATTTGGTAAAATTCTACAGTAGCAACAACAACATATGCTGCGCTCTATCTATCTTTCCCTCTCTATTTGTTGTATGCTGCTGCAGCAATACTCTCTTCTCGAAGTTGTTCTAGGCCGATTGAAAAATTCCAAGCAAGCTTCAAAACAAGTGGTTGAGCAGTTAAAACATTTTCAGTTTTTCAGTATTGAGCGAACGAACGTGCCGCGACGATGCGAGGCAGAGCGAAGCCATGAACAGAAGTCGAAGCGCAGCAGCGATAGAAGGCAGAAGTTTGAAAAGGAGAGAAAGCAGCTTAAAGTTTAGTGTTGCAAAAAGCACGAAGTTTTTCAGTGCGTAAATGCCATTGCGTTTGCGGTTTATATACGAATATAAACAGTGAGCCGGAGAAGTACTTGTACACGTTTAAAATTAATTTTATTTTTAATTGGAATACAAAAACTAAATAGAAATTATAAAATATTTTCTGTTCTTTTTTATGAGCAACCAAAAATTTTCTTTATAGTAAAATTTAATTGTTGCGCATAAAACAAAGCAAAGGCAAAATTTAGTATGTATCAAAAATGCATATTTACTTATAGAATATTACTTTTAGTATTAAAAAGAGCACCTTCGGCATTTTTGCTAAATGTATTTCCCTATGAGAGGTGTGCTGCATTGCGTCAGTCAACAATATATTTCTGTACAAGAGGTGCATGGCGATGACCGAAAACCAAAAATCTACGATAATAATATAATTAAATTAATTCCTTTTCTGACCTGATAGCAGTGTGCTTGAAAATCTGAGAGCAATCGGTTCAATAGTTTGGCTGTCTGTAGGAGATACAATGTTATTTATTTAAAGATTATCAAAAACGAAATATCAGGAGTCTTATATCAGCGAAAAACCTAAATTCATCGAACATTCGACCAATCGTTTTGACATGATAATATGATGCAATGCATACGTAAACTGATTATAAAAGCGATATAATTTGGATTTCACTGAATACAAACAAATTTTAAACTGAAAATCGATTAGAAAAATTATGTTAGGTAACATTAAAAACCCTTTGTTGAAAGAACTTTTTTTTTTGGTTAATTTTGAGTTTCTGAATGCTAATCCTGTTACAACTTTTCACATTTCTCTAGATCTTTTTTGAGTACCGATAATCGAAAAAATGCACTTGTCAGATTTAGCTCGGAATTTTATTAAATTTTTTTTAGTTTAATATGTCTCATAGGGGTACACTGAATGCTCGACCTTCCGTCATTTATTGCTCGACGGATGTTTTTGGCAGTTGTCATTAATGGCGCCAGTCAGACCACCGATCGATGTAAAGTTATCTGAGGCCAGATGTATAATATGATGATATGATGATGTTTTTCGTACTCTGGTTCGTTGTGAACATTTCAAGCCTAATTTGAGCAAAATCTGTTCGTATATGACGAAGTTGTCAGGGAAAATCGAATTAAATTAGATAAAAATTTTAGACATCATAACTCCGCGATCGTAATTTATTTATTTTTACAAATTATCAAATATATTGTTTGACTTAAAAATGGATCTAAATGAAATATTTAATACAAATCTTTCAATATTTTTTGTTTTTTGGCTCACTGTATTTGAGTTTAAAAGGCTCCAAAGCAACAACAACAACAACAACAAAAACTGTCTATAGCTCTCTACATTAAACCAAAATATACAAATTCGAGTATGTGGTGCCTGTGTGTACTAAATAAAAAAATTGAAATACGAAACGTTTAAATAGAGCATCGCAGTCGCGGGTAGCGGAAAACAGCAACAAAACGAAGTATAAAATGCCAACAACAACAATGATTGTCAGCCGACAACGACGTCAGTCCCGTTAAAAAGAGAAAGAGAGTATAAATGGCAACAACAAATCAACAGTCCGAGTGTAAGCCGAAAGCGAAGCAGCAGCAACAACAACGTCATCGGGAGTAAAATAAAAATATGTAGCAAAGGAAGAAAAAAACGAAGCGAAACAGAAGCAGAGCCAGAGCAGAAGAACGCCGCCGCCGCAGCAGCAGCAGAGATAGCAGCAACAGCAGCGAAAACAGCAGCAGGCAAACAGGCGCAACCTGCTGAGACGATACGACGAGTCCTTGCTCGTCGGTTCAAACGTACGGAAGGACAATTAGAATTTTATTGTGACTGGTGACTGACTGGCATAGTAGAATAAACCGCAAGCAAGTCAAGTTGAATAAAAAATATTTGAGACAGCAATCAACAACAACCAAAAAAAAGCAACCAAGAAAGGATTAAAAAAGTATATAACACGAAATAATGCGGAAAAATATTTTAATAAACAATAAAGAAAGAGTTGCTGTCCAATAAGAAGTGAAGTGAAGTGTAAAATATATTAAAGAAATTGTATATATAAAAAATAATTAATTAAAAATACATATATATATGTTTACAGCAAAGTCGAAGCTATATTCATATATTTAATTAATAAAAGTGCCATGTATGCGTTTAGCATAAATAAAAATAGTAAACAACAAAATAAAACAGCTAGTGGCCGAAAAGTTCCTGAAATAAAAATTAATTAATTTACAAGATAAAATATAAAAAATAAAAAAAGAGGTTATACTGTGCGAATAATTTTTAGTGTTTGAACATACAAAAAAAAAAAAAAAAACTGTCGAAAGTAGCATGAAACTCTTGCAAGTTTTGAATAATACAAAAAAATTCGCCTAATTTAAAAAAAAAAAAAAAAATTCAAATAGGAATTCACACAACTTGTTGTGTGCAATTAAGTGATTATATTAAATATTAAACAAAAGCAGTCGTATACTGAAGTTCATTAAACAAGTGCCGTGTATATATACAATTTTTTTCTGACTGCAAGTGATAACTATTTTAAAAATTAAAGCAAAGCAGTTGAAAATTGTTTTAAAACACTTGAATAAAAGAAATTAAAGCGCCAAAAAGAATGCAATTGAAACACTTATTAAAATACGCGCTTAAAAGTATGCAATACAATTACACAAAATAGCTCAATATAAAAGTCAGTGTTATAAAACCACGCTGCAAACTATACACAACAGAACCTTCAGCTGTCAAACATTGCTGCTTGCGGAGTGCGTGTGTCTAAAATTAGATTTGCGATTGGCAAAGCCAAAGAAAAAATAAACAAAACAAAAGGACTAAGTTGGAAATTACTCTATAAAGACGACGGCAAAATTCCTACAACACCTAATCCCAAAGGAGTAACTAATTCAAGCAAGTGTTGGAGCAGTGACAGAAATTCACAGCAAAGCAACAAAGTCCCAACGCAAATAGCTGCAGGACCACAAACAAAGAAAATAAGGCGATCTAAAAATAAACCAAAAACAGCAAATAAATTTGGTGTGCGGAAGCAAACGTAAGTGCAAACTTCTGCGCTTAGAAGTAGACTAGAATAACTGCACATAATACACAACTGGAGAAACAGTAAGAATTCGTGTTAGTTTTTTTACTAGAAAAACTATACAATCTACATTGCGCAACTATTGTTCTCAGAAAGTCTTAAAAAAAAGAGAAATTCTTAACCAAAAATACATAAAAGTTCCTTATTGCTGCGTAAAAATTAGAGTAATTGCAGTCGCATAGTAAGAGCTTAGGCTATATTAAATACAACAACAAGTACAGCAAAGTACAGTGGAACAGACAGAAAGACGGAACACCAAAGGCCAACAAAGTTCAAAACAGACTTTTATACAGAAGACCCCCATATACGTATATAAGCAAAGAGCAACAAAGGCCAAAAGCTGCACAGCACATAAGACATAGCAATAAACAATAGCAAGGCAAAACAACAAACAACAAGTACGCAACATATAACAAAATAAAATAAAGTAAAAAAAAAAACGTAAAAGAAAAACCCGCTTTGTATAAGGCGATTTTCATTGATTATTGATTTTGTCTGACAAATACAGCGAAAGGAGTAGCAGGAGTTTAAAATTGAAGTTGCAAAAAAGAAAAAAACAGGCAAAACAGCACGTAGAGATTTGGCAAGCAATTTGCAACACTAGCAGTAGACAGCATAAAAAGTAAGAAAACAACAGGAAGCGTGCTTTATGTGCTGGAAAAAATTATTATTAAAAAAAAAATTATAATAATAAAGAAAAACTTGCTGAAAACTCTATAAATAAACGAATTTATAACGTTTGCCAAGAAAGTAAGCTAAAAGGAAAAAATGCAGTGCTGCAAAACGCAGTAAGCAGCAATGAAGACTTACAATGCAACGCTGAAATTGAGAAGTAATAAAACAAGCAACGAAAAGTGCAATAAACAGTATTGAAAATAAAAACATAGCAAGACGCTTTAAAGGACTATTAAATTCAACTAAACCAAAAAAAAATTTAAAAGTAGTTTTCACTACATTTTACAACACTAATTACTGAAAGCAACGTTAAGTAAAAACATTTGCAAACATAACACGTTTAATTGAAAAACTGCAACAAACGAACAAAAAGAAAATGTTCTTCTCGCTCGCACAGACGCTAGTCTGCGTGCTGCTTATAAATGGCGGCATGTATGCATTACATCTGAAAAGCGGAGGCGGCGTTGGAAGTGGCGCACCCACCGGCAGTCACAGCGCTTTAGATAGTCAAGCGGCTGGCGCGGCGCAACAACAGCAGCATCAAAGCCAAGCGGCTGCAAATCGCATGCTGCATGCGCTTGGCGCAAGTTTAGGTGCCGCACAGCAGCACCAACATCATCAACAGCAGCAGCATACACAGCATGCTGGTGGAGGTGCCGGTACCGGTCCCGGCTTGGGCGCCAGCTTCGATGCTAATCGCTTAAATCAAGAATTAGCCGATATGGCGCAACTTGAACGCGAGCGTCTCATGATTATGGGCTTAGCTAAACAGGCTGAACAAAGCAGCACTGGGCATCATGGACGTCCAATTATAGCTGGACGCATACAAATGCATCCAACCGAAGAGGTTGATGTTAGCGATTATCCTGCGCTTTTGCAGCAGGCTGCGCGCGGCTTAATGTTTGGTAATGTTGTCAAAGAAGCCCCCGCACTGCCACCAATAAGTAGTCTGGATGATGCTGAAGCAGCCTATGAGGATAATCCTCAGTTATACGCTGCGGCTAGGCGTCCCATAAAATACGATTATGGACGTGTTGTACAACCGTCCGAACGTGAAGAGTATGAGCAGCAACACGGTTTTGGCGATTTTGATGATTTTATGGAATTGGAAGCAGCAGCAGATGAAGATGACTTGCTAGCTGACTTGGATAACTATCAATATCATGGCTGGGAAGAGCAACAGCAACCTTATCACAGCGGAGCCAGTGTATTGGAGCAACTGGAGTTAGGCGCTGCACCAGAAGCATTGCAAGAACTATTCGCTGAAAAGGAGCAAACGGTAAAGCATCATAGCAATCCCTTTAGCGGCGGCGCTGCTGCTAAGCCACGTACTGCAAACTATGTGCGCATGCAACAGAAATGGGCTCGCAAACGTGCACAGCAGCCGCTTGGCGCCAATACTGTTTTGCAGCGTAATATTTTTGGACATCATTTCAATCAGCAGCAGCAGCGTAATAAGCTAGCACAAAGCTCCGAGGCAACAGCTACAAAACACAATCCAACTACACGTAATGGTGGCGGTGGTGGCGGCAATGCAGCACCTGCCGCAGTGAGTTCCTCCGGCGATAATAAGCAACAGCCGCAGCAGCAGCATGATAAATCAACAGAAACTGCTAAAAGTGCAGCAAATGAGCAGCATAGCAACAGCCAGCAGTACTCATCGTCAGCAGCAACTGCTGCAGAGGTAACTGCAACACAGCAAAAGTTGCTACATCCAAATCACAAGCGTTCCGGCTTGGTCGGCAGCGGTGCTGGAGGCGTTGGCGGTGGCACCTCAACTACTGGCACAGTGAGCGCCGCTGGCTTTATGTCTTCGCCGCCTGTTTCGCACAGCATAGCCAGTCAATTAATGTTGCGCACCGCACGCGGACAGCGACAGTACGATGTGCCACAAATCGGTGAGTAGAATTCATAAATATTCTCAGGTACACAAAAAATAAAATACTAAGCAATTCGAGTCGAAAACCTTTCCTAATTGAGTTTGTTTAATAATATTGCGCACGAAAATGATTGCTTATTGATTGAATGTTCATATATGGCTTTTTGTTTGTCCATATTTGATTTGGACTACGTTTTCGATATAGTTATTAGTATTTATTACTTACTGAGTCACTGTAACACTAGTCGACGAGACACGAGTTCCACGGCTTTACACTTGAAATCCTATGAAGCTTCGATTATATTTCGTTGTAATATTTCACTGTTTATTGGATATCTCATAAGTTCTAGGGTAACGTCGGTTGATTTGAATCATGTTTCGTTTTCTGTTAAAAATTCTTACTAGATTAGGATATTTATTTAAAAAAATATGCGAAAATTTGGAATTAAAAACAAAATGGTTCTTTTTGGCATTAGAAGTATATCTATCGGGCGATTTAAGCTGCCTTAAAAAAATATACAGAAATAAAAGTACAACATGAAATGAAAATTAATGATTTATTTGTTTAATTAACCTCAAAGCGAAAGAAGTCACAAGAAAAAAATGTTGCAGTTGAGTGTACTCGACCTCGAGAATCTTGAATTTGTATAAGGGATATGTTCCTATCCAAAGCTGTGTAGAATATTGCATTAAATTTAGTGTAAGATGCGCCGTTGTCGTTTTAAGCTTAACTCAAGCAAAACAGAATAATTGTACTACAAAACCCTAGGAGGGTTCTAATTAGTTTCGAAACAGAATATTTCAATCGAAATAATCATACATATGGCATATGGCTAAAATAACAAAAAACCATTTTTGCATTCAAAAACTCAGAGAGGGGCAAGTGCTTATGGGTACTACCCGTTAAAGAGTAGTTGGCACTTTCGATAAACACTAGCTATCGGAAAGGGAATAGGATATAATAAATATCCATCTTTAAGGCTTTATCTTTTATAGTCTCGAAGTTCTTGTTGTTTAGAAATAATTCATCTCTTTAAGTGTTCCTGTTTGCATGCTAATAAAACATTTTGATAGGATTATCGCAAAATACACTAATTTCGGCGTTAAAAGTTGACTCGACTTTCGATGCTGATCAAGACTATATATACTTTACAGGGTTCGTGTCTTCTTCACCCTTGCGTTACATACGCTCGCACACACTTAATACACCCTTTTCCCTGTGGGAATAGGTTATAATGAATATATTTGTTTGTATTCTCAAAAGAAGAGATGTAAAAATGATGAAGTCTTGAGTTCATGACTTCAAAATTTGCTGCAATAAGTGTTTTTTTATTTAAACAAAAATGTCTTTTTTATGATAAAACCAAATTTGTTTTTAAGAATTTCGCTGGGATGAGTGTGGCGGTATGTCAGCAATGAATTGGGATGATTCAGCAGTTTCGCTCCTTCTCTCTCTGTGTCTGTTGCTATGATTTTTTAATGTGTTCCATCATTAGCTCATAATCTTGTTGAGAAATTTCGAATTTATGAACTAGGCTTTCTTGTTGTCGCTTTCGATCAAAGTGGACAGCAATCGGTCCGAAGTTGGCCTTCTCAAGCAACAGTAACGATGACATTTATATCGTTTTTTTATCGATTTAGATTTTGTTGATGATGAGAGGCAAAGCGATTTTTATGCTGGTGTATATTATGTATAAAAACCTATAATTAGTGAAAGACTAAGAATTTAACCGTCGATTCGGTTTTTATAGAGAATACTAAATTATTTCCGAAGTGAGGATGACGGCGAGTGTAAGTGAGGACCACATGACAGACGAAACTACAACTGTAGGCGGGCATATCTTAATACCATGATGTTGCGTACAAATCACATATTACACTATGGTACATCTCAGTTACTTATTTTGTATGAGACAATTAAATTTAGCAGCCTTAATGAAGTTCGGACCGAGCTACAGAACTTGATCAACCATTGAAAAAATAGTTGAGCAATATATGATGACGGATATGCTGAATCCACTGAATGATTTTGTTTGTGTTGCACCGCTTGCCCCAGAAGTGGAAACATATCACGTAGTAATTCCTGGTGAACGCTGCTTCTGTGGCTGGCCAGATCAAATGTGTTGTCTGCATATATTACTGGCATCGGTAATTATTGGCAAGGTCACGATAAAAATTGAGTATGATCGCTGTGTAAGGACACTCCATTGAGGTAATTCACTTGTCTTGTTGAAGAGTGTACAATGCAGCGAAACATTTCCATATTAATATAAAAAATATCATTTCAATGGCTTAAGAAAGAAAGAATGAATGTTATTTCAGGTTCCAACGTGTTAATCAAATTTTATAACGTTTTCAACTAATACAGGCATAAATAGTTTTGGAAACAAGCAAAGGGAACGAAATGAAAAAAATAAACTACCCTCTGCACAATTGAATTTGCAAATCTAAATTTTAAAATATCTATTTAATGACTTTAGATCGTTTTTAGAAGAAACATTCCTCGCTCTGAATATGCAAATAAGTAAAACATGGAAAGTAATGCTGTTTCGGTACAGCTAATGTTACCACATCATGGATTGGGAGGTGTACTTATTTATAGCAAAGCATTAAAATGCACTTTTGGGTAAATCAAAAAAACTGTTTTTACGTTTGATTTTTTGTTGCCGATTTTGATAAGCTTATTCCACTACAGTTGGCAGCCTCGTAGCTAATTAACCACATGATATATATTTCAACCGGCTAATTTCAGAGCGATACATTTTTAATTGTTATTTGTAAATTATTAAATTTTTTTAATGTAAAATTATCTTGAATATATGTATGTACATATATAATAATAATCTTAGTGTTGACTAGTGTTGTTGGTTTAATTCAATTCAGTCATTAGTTTTCTTGGTCAGCTAGTTAGTGCAGTGTTTGTACTTCTCCTATATAAAATATTTGATTTAGATATAGAATTACATTTTTTTCGTCGTTTCACTTGATTATAATAGAATGATTGTTATGCTTAAACTACGACGCCATGTCGAATCAAACACGCACGCCTGTTCAATTATTGATGATTACTTGGTTAAATGAGTATGTCATATATATGACGACCTTAAATATTGTATGCATACATTTTTTGTATCTAATACATTAGTGTGGCACACATTTTACTGTTTGTGGTATTATTTTATACTAATGAACTGCTAAATATTTGTTCTGTCATTTACACACAGCCATCACATTTCCAATACTAATTTAAACTTTCTAACTCTTTTTTATACCATTTCTTTTCCAAGCTGGAAAAACTATTTCAATTTGTGTCTGTGTGTGTGTGTGTGCGTCAATAAAAAGTTTATTGCTCTTTTTCTGTTTACTGCATTAAAAAGTTTTTAGTTGGTAGAGTAATATATTTTAATAGTTTGTTTGTTCGTTTGTGGGCGATAAGTGAGTGCCTAAACTTAAATTGATGATGTGTGGCTTAGTTTGATTTCTTCTCAAACGACTTGGTGTATTTAATTATTAGCTATTGTTTCGCCAAAAGAGGCTGTTTTAAATAATTATTGAAAAATACTTTAATACGCTTCGGAATATATTGTGTAATTGTTAAATCAAGGAGTGAAACAATATAAAGAGTAATGATATCTAAGACAACGATGATGAATGGAAAGTTTTTGAAGCAATACGAAAGCAGTGATGAGAGAGAATACCATCAAAGACTAACAATAGAAACGATAACAGCGATAACTATAGCAAAATCAACGATTACAATTGCAACGATATCATAAGCGGCGATATAATCAAATCGCAACGAAACAATTAGCAACGATAACAGAGTCATCGGAGAAAAACGAGCATAACACACTGTTTTTTGTATTTTAGGCGAAAACTTCTCCAGACTAAATTCCATTGTATGTTGCATATATTAATTTCAGTCTAATATCTCAAGAGTATAACGGTTTAATTGACGTTTTAAATAAATTCACACATTTACATCTAAAATCGTATTCCATGCCCAAAACCAACATTCTTAAACGGAATCATTAGCATCAATACTACTGAGTAAAAAAAACAAAAGGGAAAACAATTTACATTCCACAGCCGAAGCACTTAACGAAGATATTTTATTTCAAGCATTTTGCAAAAATTATTAATTCAATCAGTAATCACGTCTTTTGCGCTTAAAATGCATTAAAAATTTATTTACACTGCTGTCTGTCCGTCCGTTCGTCTGCCTGTCTCCAGTACACGAAACATACTCGCTTAGTATGGAAGCAAAAGAATTTTACATTGAAGAAGACGCAGGATGTCTCTGTAGAAAACCGCCGCTACTTGCCTTGAGCAAAATATAAAGCCGACATAATATTTCTTTTTTAGCTGCTTAAAATCATTTTGTCTTTTCAATTTCCGCTGTCAATAAAAACGTGGCAGTTGACTTTTTTATACCTTTGAGAATTGTAAGCTACAACAAGAAAAACCAATTAGCTGCCAACTCAACTCAACTGCGAATATAAATATTTTTTATAATTTCTGCAAGTTTTAATTTCAGACAATTTCCGTTTCATAAAAAAAAAAAAAAAGAAAATTATTTTTTTTTTATAAAATACGTTTGTATGTGTAATACCTGCTTATTCCTCACTGTTCGTAACTCAATAATAAAATTACTGATTTTTCATTTTATGAAAAATGTGGATACATTGCGCTTTTCATTGGAAATACTTTTTGGTGTGCGTTTTTAATCAGAAATCAATGAAAATTACAATAAAAAATTCTGCGGAAAACCATCAGTAAAATGTCTTATCAAATTGTCCTGGCATAATTAGTTCCTTTAACTCTTAATATGAAAGAATGAAACGTAAAATATGAAACGGTAGGAGATGTGCTTCTCTCAATTCTCCGTTAAATGTTTCTCGATCACCTTCAATATGAGCATTTTTCTGTTTCTTATTATTCATTATTATTTTACATTCAATTTGACTGGTCTATTTTATTTCGGTAATGCTATCATGAAATGGAAGTTATTTTAAGCATGCAGCATATCAACCTACTCTGGGCTCTTTTTTTATTCAAACTGATTGCGAGTACTCGTATTAATGTCTGTGTCTGCCAGTGTTCGTATGTCTTATTGTGTTAAAAATTTACTAGTACACTACTTCACACTTGTGTACTTGTGTAAAAAAGAAGGAAACACATTTCTGTTTTAGTCGTCTGCCGCAGACGCAATGGCGACAAAAACGTTCAACGCACATTGAATAAGGTTCTCGCGTTGCGTTAGTTGACTGATGAAATTTTCAAAATGTTTGCTTTGAAATCCTTGAAACCGCTGCTGCAACAGTTTTATTTAATCTACTTTTTTTCACTTTTCGATACAATTCAAATTGAACATTCACAGCCACACGCAATATGTGTGTGTTTCTTTGTTTGTTTTCTTATTGACAAAAGGGGAAGGCGTGAAATAACGTCATCGATATGAAATGAACGTCAAACCAATGCTTCTTCTTTCAGTATACAATTTCTCAGTGTATTATGTCCCTGTGGAAAACCCACTCCAAAACGCACATTTCAAACGAGTCAATATCGACAACAACAACAACAACAACAAAAGCGACCATGTGTAATAATGATCCTTGCAGAAAAAAAAATCAGAAAAAATGGAAAAATACAATTTGCTGCACGCGTTTTATTGCATTCTATTTACTTATATATATTCGTCTATGTACTTTTCATAAATACAGCAGCGTGTGTCCTATTTCGTATGCAGCATGCTATCGTGCTGCGTTGCACTTAAAGTGTGTGTGTCCTTATGAATTTCTGTTCAGCGGTCAGCTACTTACTTTCTATTTCTTTTCTTCTTCTTCTTGCAAGTAATATATTTTGCCATATCTCTTTTCCGCTTGCTTGTATTGCCTGTGGGAAATTGTTTTGTCCTTTTTGCTTAAGGATGCTCTGCGCGCGTAAAAACATGTGTTATTATTTTTTGGTACAAATTGCACCGATTTTTGTTTGTGGTTTGTTTGATTTAATTCAAGTGGTTTCAATTCGAGTTGTACGAATTGAAATTTGGCATAAACTTGTCCCAGGTTGTGTGAAATGGTAAATTATTAAGCCGTAAAGTATATTCTGCTTGTCAACAAACTCTGTAAACAAAATCTCTAACTTGGTACGTGTTATTTTCGATGAATCTTTATTTCTTATGTACTAAATATAACAAGGCGTATTCCAGTTTCATGTGTGGCTTTTTCTTTTCAAGTAAAATGAAAACGGCTTGGAATTTTTCCAAACAATAGAAATAAATTTATATTAATTATTTTTCAAAATATTGTATGACTTTCGAAGGACCACACAATATGATTATTTATGGAAAAATATATTTTGATTGAAATTTAAATATCTAGGTGAGCAGTCTTTAGTCGCGATAGAGAATCTGTTCTGACGCCAACTCTACTGCTATCTATTTTCTATAATTTTATTTTTTTTTGTGCTACAAAGCCTGAATTTATTCACTTGTTTGCTTTTGTTGATTAAGCTAGAAATGCCAAATTTTAGGACTGTCCTAACAAAATATTCCACAAAATTTCAAATCGAACCACTAAGAAGGGCAAACCCCATATATAATCGCAATTAAACATCACACACGCCACCAAATACAATTTTTAGTTTCAATGGGAATTAAAGACATCTCGTGGTGGAGCACACACGACCGCAGCATTCCTTAGATCACCAAGTGCAATATAACAATTCTTAAAAAGCTTTTATTAATGACCTGACTTATTCGTCAATACAAAAAGCTGTGGTTTCAATTTTTATTAAAACGTTTTGGGAAATCTTATTTCCATAATTATTGTGATTGGAAAATTGAAAATAAAGAAGACATTTTATGGTTAACATAGGATTAAATTAAATTTCAGATGTGAAACTGGACTTAGATTGAGGGTGTGGGGCTTAGGGCAAATACTGCATCATTCATTTTGGTTTATACAACGATTTTTTAGGAGCTTCTTCAGGTTTTCACTTTCGCTTGGTTTTTGTGATTTAAATTCACTCTGCATTGCGTTATACGATATTTTGTAAGCATGTCGCTTACATGCATTTTCACCATACTTGCAACTTCAACATGCTGTGGTGAAGTATTCAGTACGTATTCTTGTGCTCACTTGTTCACACTATTTTCGCTATTTGATTTGTTGAAATTGTTTGTTTACTTTAGAGAAACGTCAAATGCCAAAGTAAATTTTTAGTTTCAACGAAAATGTTTTATACTAAACAAACAACGAAAAGAAAAATTGCTCATTAAACTCGAAAAATATAATAAAATATTTAGTATATAGCGCTACGCGTACATTATTCGCAGATACAAACGCATATTACGCAATTGACCTTTAACATTTGCGCTCATATTAGAGTATATATAATGTAATAGTATGATGCTCAGTACACCTAAAATGACATTTACAAATATATCACAGCCCAGAACAACTAAAACTGTGTGTGGACACTGCGAGTGCAATAACAAAGAACAGGCATGGTGGCACAATGATTTGTATACGACAAGGATAAACGATAACAAAAATGACCATTATACAATTTGTACTCACTGGCCGAACTATTATGTTGAAAAATATCACCAGAATAAAATAAATATGTCGTAAATGAAAGAGAGACATGTATACTTCTAAGTTGTAAATAAAGAGAGAAAGCAATATATAATTTAAGAATATACTAAACTTAACACAAAGCACAAACACAGCAGGCCATTTCAGACCTTGGAAAAGAGAAACTTTTTCAAAAAGCCAAAATTTATCTTTGGTGTAACTGAAGCTAATAGCACTCTACACAGGCACACATATATATTGAAGAGAATATAAATAATATGGTTGAATTATGTGAGAACACCACCAAAGTTAAGCTTCGGCTATTATAAAAATGTAGTTCGATTTGAATTTGTTAGCGGGAGATAATCAAACAGTATTATGTAACAACCTTGAGCAGCTTAGAAAAATGAAGCGTTTTTTTTAATTATAAAGTCTATAAAAACTTATCCAACTGCAAGAGTGCAATATCAACTCATGGTTGCCAGGACAATGAACAAAACAAAAAAAAATAACGTTAAATCTCATAAAAAAAATATAAAAAAAGAGCGAAACTTAAAAACAAATTTTGTCATAAAAGTCGATGTGAAATAACCTTGCTGTCGGCAGGACCAAGCAGCAACCTGCTAATTGTTCTCTACACATATGCCAAGTGTGTCCAGCGGCAGTTGAAAATTAAAATGTCAAATGTAGCTGATGAGATGATTGTTTTACAATTGTTAATAGGACAAGTTCCTAAAAAATTAGCATGGCAAATTTGAAAAAAAAATATATATTCGTATATGTTCTATATATATTTCTATAAATATTTTATTTCATTTAATTTATTTTTATTTTTTTGTAGCACTTCTAAGAAATTTCCATAGTTTATTTGTGTCATTATTAAAACGCCACTTTCGCTCACGACTGTGTCGTAACTTTCATTTGTCTGTCTGTCTCATATCCTTTTCCCCTATGCGAGTGTGTGTGTGTTGTAATTTTTCCCACTAATTTAGAAACAGCACCCCTGGGTGCTTGTGTATTCGACTATTCGAGTAAATTCATTCATACGTTCATTCATACTATGTAGTTGCCACCACAATTTGACATGTTCGCATGATGTCCTGTAGTCCATATATCCAGCCATTCTGTTCGGTTCAGTTCAGTTCATACTGTGTGTGTGTGTATTCATGTCCGCCTTTGTGTATCTTTCAACAGCCTTTCCTGCTTTTTTCTCACTTTTGTTGATTTAATTTGTAATTTGAGTACAATTTTTCAAGTGGACACTAACGCGCATTGAGTACGTTAGAATGTCCTTTTTCCCACTCATCCTGTCCGTTTGTCGGCACGTTGACTGGCGTTGACGGTTTTCCAGTATATTACGCAAATTAGCTGGAACGTTATTTGAGTAGTACTTGTCGAGCAGTGGCAAATGGTGCGGTAGTCCTTAGTAGTAGCATCATCATCCACAATATCAATATTCCGATTATTGTTATCGTCTATCAGGCGGTAGCTTGCAGTTGGCGTTGCCTTTCCTACGCATTCTTACGCTTGTCTAGCTGTCTAAAGATGTGGAAAATTTTTGCGTAGTTGTCAGCTCGGCATGTGTCTAATGTGTAGGCGACAAGTACGACATGCAGTCTGTGGCGTTTTATAAGGGCTAGCAGACTTTCGGAGTATCCGAATTATTGGAAATTTGCTACTGACTTCTGCGTAAGCATACACAAGCTTGTAATTGATGTGAGTCGCTAAGTGATTTTAGTAAGCTTCAAGTTTCATTGAATTGTGACAGTTTTGGATTTAGAATGGTTAACTTTGGATAAGTTTCTTCAATATTTTGGAGTGACTATCGATGAAGTAAGTTAATAGTAACGAATTATTAAAAAGGTGGTAGCTCCTTTAGAATATGATGCTAGATTACATCACAATACAAAACAGAGAAGTGGGACAGATTTGTATTGGCGCTACCCCTTTTAGTGGTTCGATCCGGACGTAATGGAAAATAAAATAAGGAGAACCGTAAGGGAGACCCAATTCGGTGTTTATATAGTTCCCTATGGGAACAGGGTAAAAAAAAGTAAGAAAAGATAAAACGAGTCACAATGGCAACTTTGAGGAAACCGATACTCAAATACTCTTCAGATTTGCACTTGAATTGGCAAAGCTGGAGTTTAGTATTGCTGTATTGTACTGCAAGGCCTATACTTTTGGTATCGGTATAACTGTATTATTTATATAATATACACTTTTATTTATGAAACTTAATGCCAAACAAAACTTAAAATTTTTTCATTCTATACATTAGAAAATGTCAGATTGATTTGGTTTAAGTATCAATTTGATATTTTTAATTAATATATGGTCGTGGGCAAAATAAGTACATATTTCTGAGCGTTAATGTGGTAGGGTCTTACCGACTTTATCAATGTTTGTAGTTGAGCCCTAGTATTTAGAAGAGTTTATGATCTAGCTGCTTCCGTTTATGCCCTGTGCAGTGTACACATAGGGTAAAAGGGTTATCTTGATAAGCATCAAAAGTCGCTTGAATATATACGTGGCCATCTATCTGACGGTCAATGTGAACTGCGAGAACTTCTAAACTTCAAGATCTTCTTTTTAGTTAACTTGTATTGAATGACCAGTCCAACTCTTCTTACAAAATTGCCCTCTCATTCTAAATTGTTTTATGAAAAACGTGGTGGTCCTCTTACAAAGCAGAGTGCTACAGGGTATCTCATTTTTAATGAGGTTGTCATTATTTGTAAAAGTCTGTCGACATTTTACTGTAATGCTTATGGGCTAAGTCCGCCGTTGAGTAACACTAAAGGCCAAATAGTGTGCCTCATTTTGCAAGTTCATATTACGTTCTTCTGCTTTAACTTCTTTATTAGTTTAATGAATCGAATACCAAGTAGGACGAAGTTGATCCCGCTGATCCAGGGATAAAAGAGCGATGTGGTGTATCGTGGTTATTATCAGTCTATCGTCGTTCCCTAAAATTAGGTCAGCAATAAAAAGCATCTAGCAGACTGTAATCTAACTGGAACGAATTTAATGAGAGTGTATCATGCTAGTACATGTCCTTCAGATGCCTTTTTGTTTTCTTAAAGTTCAACATTTCATGATGCTTTATGCTATTAGAAAGTTTGTTAAGCCGTCTAATAAACTTATCATTTTTACAAATTAAGCTGACAAGCCTGCGTCATAAGCACATCTCTTTTAATATGTATACTCGTAGCATGTATATACGTACTAGTATATTTGAATAAATGTATATTTACACAATGTTCTAGTATCATTTGACATAAAAAATTCATTCATAAATTTTTGCTGCCTACGCGCACGTAAACGTCAACGCTCGATTCGCTCATTTATTAGCAAAAACAATAAAATGGCTTGTAAATAGACAAATATACACACTCTTCTATAGTATATTGAGTGAGTCTACATCTATATATATATATATGGTACACTATACATGCATAATGAAAAAATGAGCTCTGAAAGTATTGCATCATCATATACGAGAGTATTTGCACGAGTCTAGCACAAAGACAGGCGCTACATTTTATACACATCATAATCAAACTCATCATCATCATCATAATGAAGTACCTATGCGGCCTAGTTGTTTACCATGCTTTTTTCCGAAATTTTTATCGAGCGAGTTACTCATTTATGTAGATACATTCATAGTTTTTTGCAGAATTTCTATACTGTATAAACACTCTAAGAGCAATAAAATATTATATGTCTAGTATATGCTATAAGAAAAGTCCTTGACGCTTCATTGACTAAAAAGTGTACAAATACAAACACACTTAAATGAGAGAGAGAGAGAAATACTAAATACTATACCAAGTATGGAAGAGCATAGCCGTATCTGTAAGTAGCTGGCTACAGAAAATTACTCAGCAGCATTTATTTGTGGATTTTCATTTTTTTATAGCAAAAATGTTTTTTTTTTTTCTCATTGTTCTGCTCATAGTTGTTGTCAGCGTACTGAGTCATCTTCAGAGGAGCTGTTTGAAAACTATTTTTATTTTGTGCAACAACAAATTTTGCAGCAAATTGATTTCATAATCAATGAATGAAATTTTCTTTATTCGTAACTTTCTTCTATTTTTGCTTCGCTTGATTTCTCTAAGCGTTCATGTGTAACTTATGCTCGGTTGCGCTATTTTATATTTATATGAGTGTATGGGTGTATCGTACATTCAATTATTAAACTAGTTTAGCATTAGTTTAGTGGAAGTGTGTAAACGTAGAAGACAGAAGATACTTTATGTAAATTTTAAGTATCAAATATGTACAACATCTAAGTAGCCCATGTTGGTTGACCTTGGCTGTTTTTGACCTGGTATTTCGCATCAAATGTTCCGATCGTTTATTGTTTACCTTTCACGTTTCGTATGTCATCAGGACTTACATTTAGTATTACATTGAGTATTTCATATACTTGCATACAACTTTCATGCATTTATTTTCTAGTACAACCATTTAAGCCAGTTAAAATTGGCGCACGAGCAGGGACACTAATTGTAAGTTTGCATTTGCAGAAACAAATTCATCAAAAGTCAGTTGCTATAATACCACAGCTACTAGTTCTTCATGCTGCCGCTTGTAGAAGTGGTAAATTATTTCACCACTTATTATAAATGCATAATTTTTTGATATTGTAAATTTTAATTAATTTAGCGCCCGAGCCAGCCCTGTGCCTGCGCCAATTTTGTTGTTGTTTGGTTATATTATAATTTTAAAGTCGTGGTTGAAGTGGTAGAAATTGTACTAAGACACAAATTGAAGCATCTTATTGAAATTGTGGTTTTTAAAAATATTTGCAGAGAATATTTCTTAAAGATTTTTAAATCTTCCACTAATGTAAATGTATATGTAAATACTATATATGTAGTGCTATTTATAGTAACGTCAATCTAAGATCCAACTAAATATTACATGGTGCAACTAACAATCTTCTGACAGGTCGCACGCATGGGTTAATGGCATGATATGTCTGTGCATATGTGTATACAATGTATAGGTACATACTATACTAGAAGTATGTAGGTCTGATCTCCTTTTTAGCTGTTAGCTGCTGGTGCCATATCTAGTGCTACTGCCTGTGTGCCACTTTTGAGTTCTTTTGCACTTTGATGCTAGCTGTGACGCACGCAGCATCCTACTTAGCAACCGCAATTGCTGTCGTCAAACAGACTGAATGAGCCGAAATACAAATGCGCACACACACATACACATAGATACACACAGCCAGCTAGACAAATACTTCTAGGCGCACAAATACACTTAAAGCGATTTGGTTTGCCGTTGGGAATTCCGGCAGTTTGAAGCATTTGGGCGAAACTATAAGATACGCTCGGCTGCTGTCTGGAGAGTGTCTTTGCCGCAAAAGGATGCTATCTGTATGTATTTGTCGCGCTACGCTAAAGTCAATAATGTCTCTGTGTGTGTGTATGTGTATGTGTAATTGCACATGTGAATTAGTCACTATTTTGCATTATAGTATAATAATTATATATGCAAAAATATTGCCAGCCAGCCAGCCAGCCAAAGTGCAATTTTGTGACTGTGTGTTGCCTTTAAAATGACAGAGCTAAATTTTCATTCTCAGATGCTGTCGCTGCCTGTATGTGTTGATGATGTCATTGTTTATTGATTCAGCCACGTACTTGTGTATGAATGTATCTCGCATCCGTTTATGAGTTGTATCTGTTTGTGTGGCTTTGCTTTTTTTGCACGTTTTAGTTATTTTTAAGCATTTTATCTAGCTGCGTGTATAAAGTTAAAAGGCTAATTTTTGTGTTGTATTCTGCCCGCTTGTCTGCCCGTCTGTTCGTCTATTTGTTTATTTGTTTGTATGCCTTCCAAACACGTCACACGTCACACTTCATTTTCTCATTTTTCTTTTTATTTTCATTTTGTTTACGCTGCACGCGTGTGTGTATTTCATTAACAAAATTTTCTACTTTACATGAAACTCATTTCGCAATTTTCCTTTTTTGGTCCTGTCATTTGTTTTTTTTCTCTGTTGCACGCTTTTAGGCGCTACATATTTTTATGCCCCACAGGTTTTTCATCTTGTAGGCGTCGCTGTTTGTTTATGGTTTGTTTAGTTGTTCGGTTTTGTTCGCGGCTGCCTGGTTGGGTTGATTTGGTGTGGAGAGTCAAAAAAAAAAGGTATACATTTTTTTTCGTACGTGTTTTCTTTATTGGTTCCTTCAGCGTTTACAGTTCATTTGTCCCAATTTGACGCTGTGCGTTTATGAAAATTGACTTTAATTAGTTGTACATATTTAGTAGAAAAATTTGGCTTTCTTATGGTACAAGAATTGTATAAATTAAACAGGCCAATTTGGTACACAGTATCTGCCTTTGTCAGTAGCTGTTTTAATTCGTTTGGAAGTATCGCTAATAAGCTTTATGAAATGTATAACTGGGCTATAAGTCCGTTCAATCATCTACAGCGGTGTAGAACTTTGTAAGACCACAGCAACGCTCTTCATCAGATTAGCTGTGAGATTATATAATCAACGCCCTTACTATATAGTTAAAATATATCATATAAAATATGTTACGAGCCAAATCAGACAACATACAGTTTTGGTTCTGCTTTTGGTTTTTAATCCCAAAAAATGGAAGAATATTTTGAAATACATGAATAATTTAATTAAACGCACATTGACAATGAGTGCCTGTTATATATTTTGTGTAAAAAATTGTTAATACTAGTCGTACCCGGCAGGCTTTGCTGTGCCCAGTAAAAATTTATTAGAGATCTTAGATTAATCTATAAATCTAGCTTAAAGAAATAACATTGGCTACTGAGGCTTTCAGCTAAAAAAATTGATATATGTACATATTGTCTATATATATATGTTCTTCAGAGATACCTAAACCCTCCCACTTTTTCAATGGATCTTACACATCTCGGTCCCGGCGCGCTTCACTGCGCCCCGAAAAACTTTTCTCAAAATGAATGTTGCAAATATACAAGTTTCCTATAGAAAGCCAAACCATCCCCCTTTTCTAAGGGATCTTACTTCTCCCAATCCCATCAACATGTATTTCAAATATCATTCAAATAGATGCTTCTATGGAAGGTAGGCCACCGCCCGTCCGATCATGACAAAACTTATGAAGTGATTTTCTTCCGACCCCATCAACACGTACACCAAATATCAACCTTACATATATGCAAAAAAATGTTGATTTTTGTTTTTCGCTTATATGGGGGTGGAGCACTGCCCCACCCGATTTTAAATAAATGCAGCCTATTCCTTTTTACATCAGCTATCTGCCAGTGAAAGTCCCGTTAAAATCGGTCCATCCGTTTCAGAGATTACCCGAAACAAACAGACAGATAGATAGAAAGGCAGACAGATAGACAAAAATTGAAGAAAAAAGTATTTTGGTATATGTACCGGTGTGACAGTACGATTTTTAAGAAATTGCATTTTATTTTATGTTTTCTGAAAATTATTTTTCATCATTTTATGAATAATATTAATAAAACTGGAGTTTCATTGTCACACACACACACTATTCCCGCTCGGATGCCAGACAAATTTCAGTTTTTTGCACTCTATACGAAAATAGCATTGTTTCATGTGTTTTCTCTTTTGTGGTCGTCCATTGAACAAGATTATTCAACGAATTTTCCCTTATTAAGCAGCAATAACAGCAGCCAATTTCGGTAAATGTCAAAGAACATTTTTAGTAGAAAATAATACAAAAATTGAGAGGAAAAAAAAAAAATGGAAAATTCACAAGAAAAACAGAATATAATAAATAAAGGGAAAACAACTTGCACAGGAATTTAAATTAAATAAATGATGTAATTATCAACGGCGCTATGCGGCGCCACTCAGCACTTTTGACATTTGAAAATAAACAAACTGTGAATCAGTTCATTTTATATTTTCATTTTTATCCTTTGCAAATATGTATTTAACAAATATTACTTTACACAAATATCAATTAAAACCATTTTAATTGTTTTACATTTATTATTTACTAAGCAAACAATTAATGCATATTTTATGAGTTGTGGTTAGAAATAAAGAACGAAGAAAAAACATGGAAAAAACAATTTGACATTTTGTTTTATTTAAATTACGCGTTTATTTATTGAGACAAAAACTGTTGACAGCGTACAAGACAAAAATCTCGCAATCAATAATAATGAAAATAAAAATAATAATAACAATAGCAACAAAATGGAAGCAACAACAATTATGATTGATTGAAAATTATCAGTTGACAAGCTGCCACTTTTAAAAATGGCGGCGGCGGCGTCATACTCGTCCTCGTCGTCAATGGCGCACACGCACTTGCAAAGTATTGCATACTTTTCGGCGGCCTTCTGCTACCTACATACAATTCATTTCATTGAGTATTCCGTAAGTTAGAAATAATAATTTGCCGAACGCACACTTGATTCTTACTTCGTTGCTGATGATTAATGAGCGCCAGCCTTTTGTTTACCGGCGCCCGAGCAAATTGCTACTGTGCTCATCTATTTAATATTCAGCGCTGATAACTGTGTGATGTTGCGCCTTCAAACACGTACATTTGCACAAAAGGTGCGTCTAGCGTCGTTTTGTCATAAATTCAGCACTTAATTGTTTCAAAATTAATTATTTCAGGAGGAGAGAAAAGAATTGTATAAAAAGAATGGAAAAAGCTGCAAAAAAGAAAATTGTTGCAAAGTCACACAATACAAAGCTGTTCTAGTGGTGCAAAAGTGTGCCAGGCATACATGAAATAATGTTTATTATTTCACAATTTGTACACTTTATTTGCGTTCGTTTTATGATTTGTACGCTGTTGCTCTCTGTCGGCAGTGTTATCCTTTTCTTATTTTTAGCATTTGTTTCTTATGCGCCGCAGGACAATGCTCATAAAAATTCTGTATGCGGCACAAAAAAATACAAAAAAAAAAAAAAAATAAATAAACAAAAATAAAACAAAAATAAAAATGTTTAAAAATATGGTATATATAAAATAAAAAACGTACATTATTAACAACATGCAGCAGATACTTCTAGATATAGCTACAGAGACAAACGAATGGACAGACAGACAGACAGACGAAGGCAAGATTGTAGAACAAAGCAAAGCGCTCTGCTTGAGTGAGGTTAACAGCTCAAAGTTGTTGCTGTGTGCTTTTTTATTTTAACTACTTTCTTTTGTTAGCAGATACTTTAAAGAAGACAAAAAGGATACACAAATACACACACATATGCAATATGAAGTACAAGTATGTATACGTACGCTCGCTTGTTTCTCGGGAACGAGCTTATAAATTATGCATACAACAGCTATGCGCGTGTTGGCTTCATTACCTTATTTCATTTCTATATCGTTGATGTTGTTATTGTGCCTATTCTAGTGAAACAGGAAACACAACACTACTTACTATTCTCCATAAATATACTCGTACGTACTGGTGTTGTCTGCTTAGCATACTGCTAGGCGCATAAGTAGCTAGCTCAAGTTTGACTGAGTATCTGTGCGCTGTTCTGCTTATAACGATGACTATGTATCTATGGTATGTTTAGCATGCTTGTGCAGTTCTCTTGTTGCGCTGCTGCATGTTGACGTGCTAAAATTACAATTGAAGCTAACAAGCACCATGCCTTAAAGTATGCAACACTTTTTGTGCAATATATATGCTTTGAAATCTTTACTGATTAAATGAAAATATAATAAAAACTATTTATTACAATGAATTGATGTTGTGTTGATGTTGAATATCGATAGTCATTAATTACCCGTTTTTAGATATTTAAAATATTGTAGAATTTCATATTTACTTAGAACGATATACGCTTATAGAATAGCGGTCTTGGTTGAATTTAAAGGAAATATTCTTTTATAGACAGTTTGCTGGTGACGCTGTATGGAGTGTGCGATAGTAGACAGTGCTACTTTAGTTTTTTATAACTTTCTTCGCGGAACCCTAATTGTTTTTCTAAAGTAGAAGTGATAAAGGATCAATCCACAATGATTTGTACGAAAATCAAAAATGTTTCCTTTATGATGTTACAAACATTATGAATTAATTTCTTAAGGTTAGATGGCCCCTTCTGACCCCTTAAATAAGAAGACCAGTTTGGTTCTTAATGCAGATTGCTTTAGTTTTGCAGCTAGTTGAATTATTCCAATGGCTTTCAAGCCTTATTGGATGGAGATTGCTGTTTCGTTATGACGTAGATTGTGGCCTTCTTTTGCTAGAACATCCGCGATTCCTTTACACGTTTTTGCGATAGGTGCATCCGTTGGTATACTTCTGTTTTGCTTGGAAAACGTTGCAGGAACCGCCGCGCTGTCTATCCCGCTATACCTGCATCCATTTTTGATCGGTCTCTGAATTTATAATCTACGCGCTGGTCCAGATCCGTGCGCCAGTCTTTTGGTCCCTGACACACCATGGTGTCTTGGTAAGGTGCTTTGGCCGGACTTCTTTGTGGGCAATCGTACTTCGCGTTAAATATGCTTGAGATGCCTACAGATGCTACCAACACTTATTCATTGTGTTAGAGTTCTTTCTCAATGGAAGCGAATAAGGTTTTGGAGCGCTGTTTCCAACGATGTCCCTATGTGCAGGCGTGCTGGTTGGGTTCCTTAAATACAGATTCAACACTTTTTTCATTACGTTTAACAGATATGAGGTAGCCTAGCCCTCCCTCAGGTACATTGTCGTTTGGTTGCATTCCTTGTTTTAGGCAAGAATATAACTTATGCTTTCTTTCTACAGGCTATGGCACATAGCTTCAAACATAGTTGGTAGCCTTAGCACATTTACGGGCTCGGACATCTTTAACATAACAGGAAATATTCCCTCGATCTCGCGGTTGTTAGCTGATTTTGTATAGCTGACTGGTTTTCGTAGTCTCGTTTTATCAGAATACAACTCGCTGCAAACTTATTTTTGAAAATTGCAGAATTGGAATTTCTTTCATCTCAATTTATAGTGGCATGTAGGGGCAACCTCTCTGTTAGTTGCATCACATACATGTTGCAGTATTATATAAAAATGCCATATTTTTTAGGCCCTGAACCGAAGGTACAAGAACCAATTGGTTTTGTGGAAATGTATGTAACAGGTAAAAATAATGGTCGGAGACCTCTCAAATAGATAGAGAGCTCTTTTTTTTTGCATTTGACCGGAACTTCGACAGAATTATACAAAATTATTTTAGAACAACAACTAATCATGATACACTTACCTCACCTATGAATTCTTTAAATGAAGTGTATTAAATGGATTTACGTATCATAACAAAGCAAGTGCAGTGTACTTGCTTTTACATAAACATTTGCTAACTAATTTTTATGTCGTAACTTGAGGCACCACAAACCGAAAAAGGAGAAAGAGTCAAATCCGAATTAAATTCGATAATAATATCGCTCATACGCCCTTTTGTAATTGTCTGCCAACAGCACCGAAAGCATGAAGTGTGTTATTTATATTAAACAATGCCGGATTGTGATTGTGATTTTTATAAAGAGGAAGTTTAGGGGAGTCCGTATAGAACATATACATATCTAAGACAAGGTACTAACAAAAAAATTGATTGCGTCTGACTCTCATATAAGTATAAAGCATTGAACATGACATAAGCAAAAGCAATACAATAAAGTACAAAAAAAAAAATAAATATATAAATAAAAAGTCGAGCATTGTGGCAGGCAGCTAAAGCTAGTGGCATGCCTTATGCAGCCCCAAAACATATGTCACTTCTGCACTTGAGCTTGTCAGGCAACAGATTTTTATCCTTTTCAACGTTGTTCTGGCAGATAAGGGACAACCGCGAAGTATGAAGTGCGTACTGATTGCTCTACTTTTCTATTTTTTCATATTTTTATCTTTTTAGGCGCACAAGAATGAATTGAACAATGGCAAGGAAAAAAACCAAAATGTTAAAGGTTCAAGGACACAGTTCTTCCTTCTTATTATTTGTACGATATACGTTTTTATTTATGTTTATGCTTATTATTTGACAAATTTCTACCGATTTATTTATTAGGCAAATTATAAGCGCGTAGTGCGCAGTTAAACTCAATGGCGTTGTCTACAATATAGCAGGAGATACTATAAAAAGAAACTCACTCCATTGTCATAGATACTTTGATATGCATAAATATTTTTTTTTTTTTTTAGATAAAACAATAAAATAATCGAGTCATTGCGCGTTCATGGAGTTTATGGCGCGGCATTATTTTAGTCCTTTATGTGCAACACTTTCTATAATAATTTATATATTATACATACACAGTTTAGGTACTTTTGTGATATTATAAAAATATCACAAAAATTTCACATAATAACAAAAGAAATAGTAATAAAATAAAAAAAAATGGCTACACTGGCCAAATATTAAAAATATTTATTGCTAAAATTAAACAAACTTCAATTGTTATCCACAAATCAACACAAATTAAACAACAATCAGGCTTGGTCCGATGTCAGCTGCGGTTTGCGGTCCTGTGTATCTAACCCATTTAAATCTAATTATTAATTAAACTAATTCGCGCAAAAAATTAGAAATTACTTAGCAAAATGAAAAAAGATATTTTTTAGCGAAAAAATAATGACTAAACAAACAAAGCAATTAAATCTAAAAATAGCTGACAAATGAAATAGCATTTGAGCTGCGCGGAATTGAACATTTAAAAGAAATAATGGAAACGCATATTTCGTTTGCAAAAACATTTACCTCGAAATAAATACATAAATTCATTTACAATTGGCATGAAATTTTGTTATTTTATTTTCGAGAACTTATTTAGCGGATAATATTTTCAATAGAAATTAGTTTCTTGAACAGTCAATGATGAAAATCAACATATTCTTTATTTGGTTTCAATATTGAAATTCGATTTTCAAAACATTTCTATATCAACAGTTATTAAAGGTTAATCTATAGAAAAGTCATAAATTTTTTGATATTGATTGAAAGAATGTGAATTGATTGAATGGTTTCGAAAAATTTAAATTCATTCGACTTGATTTAAAGCTTGTACATGCCATGAACGAATGAATTTATTCGAATGCGTCGAAAAGTTTGTGTTTTTTTTTATCTCATTTCAGTATCTTGGTTCTGTGTTACTTTACCACATCCTTTAATTCAATATTTACCTGTTGCTAGTTAGCATTTGAACATCAATTCGGCTGCAAAATTCTTAGGAAGCAGAAACCTATATCACTACAACTGAGTTTGAATCTTCTATATTCGAATGAGTGCATCTTTCCGATGACAGTACATCAGAATGAAAGCTGGCGAAGTGTGACTTTTTTCATTGAATGAAATGAGTTTTGATATATTTGTGTATGAATGAATATTCATAAATGAGCTACATTGAATTCATACGTGCAAAGCTACAATTTCTATTACTTGGCAGATACTTTTAAAGTAGACATTACATGAAGCTCCCAAAGAACAGTTTGCGTCGCTCAAGCCCATTTCTTCGCTATTTTTGGTAAGAATAGTTTTTATTTTCGCTCAGATATAAAGTTTAATGAATTAGAGGAATAAAGAAAGACAGAGACAAAGTCGTAACATTAGCTAAATAGTGGCTAAATAGACTACGTTTTGACAAAATTGAAGGGGGCGTTGCCCCTCCCACCATATTAACAAAAAAAAAAATTTGCCATAACTTTGTATCGATTTTACGTACAGAGATGAAATTTGGAATACAAGTTAATGGGATAGGGAAAAGTAATCCTACGCAGAGATTATGTTATACAAAGCGCTACTTTAAGTGGATAGCCTTCAAAGCATGTTATTATAGGTATGTCCTGTAAAACTTTGAAAATGTGTCATACTTTTAGCAGTTTATGCCATTATTGCATATAAATATTGATGTATCCATATGTCTATTTTATTTATTTTTCAAAACTGAATGCGATTAAATTTAAAATTGTTCAAATTTCGTTATAATTGATAATTATTAATGAAAAGACGAGTTTATAAAACGTTGCCAGTAGGGATGACTTATTTGACATTTTGTTCGTAGTACAGCAAAAAATTTCGCTATATTAAATTGACATATATGTCAATATGTATATATATAGATATGCACTGCCACGAGCGTAACTTGTCTCAACTTTTATCTATTTTATTTTTATTTTTTGGTTTGTTTCTTACCTTTGAATACTCCCACACAAAACGCCTACGGATACACACGTGATTTTATGCGCATTATATAAATATATATCTTGTTGATTTGACAGTGAGGCTTTAGGTCATTTAACGCAGAAGTCTCGACAAAAAATAAATGTACATAACATTGCAAAGAAATTCTGTCAAACTAATATAATATTAGCAATGCCTTTTAGAGCCAAAAGAAGGGAGAGAGAGATACTCAAGAAAGATGCAAACTTGCGTTGACAGCTAAAGGAACACAGCAGATACACAACTGTGTAGTATAAGACGGTTCAGATACATAAATCTTATTTAATTGAAACAAACTGTCAGGCTTTAATTTTGGGAACGAAGAAAAATGGTAAATTCGTATTTCTATATTGACATTTATTTTGCAATCAATGTAGTCCAGTCGCTCGTATACACCGTCTAAAATTGAATTTTTCTAAAAGTTCATAAAGGTTGGTCGTTGGTCATAAAGTTATGCTGTTTTGTGGATTAATTTTTTGGGTATTGAAGTTCCAAATAGCCACAGTGAGCACAGCGCCCTGTTGAATAATACACTTTGAATACTTATATATAATATACTTGTTATAATATACTTGTATAATATACTTGTTATATAGCGCTCTAGCTTAATTTTAGTTAAACATTGGAAGTAATCAAAAACGCTTTGCGGTCGCCATTATTAAAGAGCGTTAAGAAATATATCTAAACATGTAACTTAGCGGCTTTGCTGTAAAAAATTTTCAAAATCGATTTACAATTTTGTTACAGACTAAATTTTAAGTAAATTCTATATGTTTGCTATATGGTGCTTCCTCGGGCGCCATTATAACAAAAGGAAAAGAGAAAAAGCACTATGTAACACAGTGACTCTGTTTTTTCGTTTTTCCTCGTTTAAGATGCTTTTTTATTCAATGCGATTGATAAGTTGATGAGTGTTTTCGGCTCCCCAATCATTTTTGTAGACACGACTTTTCAGAATCGACCTATAGTCTTCGATGGACTGTGGCTCCGTAACGTTGGTGGGATTGTCTTCCTTGGCAACCATACGATTGTTCTTTTGTTCCAAGTGCTGTACCGTGGTGTAAACTAGCTAGCTCTTATATATGGAATCAGTCGCTCCTCAATGACATTCCATTTGGACCGATTGCCGGCCATAACAGGACCTTTTTCTCCAAAATTTATTTTGAGATTATGCAATTAGCAGGTTATTTTTATTTAAGAAAATGTTTAATTTTACAATGTGCCTGCTCGGGCGCCACCATTAGAGAGCTACAATGATAAATGCTCTTATTAACTAAGCATGTAGCTTTGTATCGAAGCTCAACGCTGCCACTCTAGGGTAGTAGCTCTCCAAAGTGGTCATTTGTCTTCAGATCATGGCTACAGCATTAAAATGTTCCTACCACCAATGCCAGCGTGGTACGCCTTCGGTTCTAATGAAGTTAAAGTTTTCTTATTTGCGTTATATACAATATCGAGCTGTGTATTTTGTTATAAAAGGTCAATTTAATTTATAAGCATGTGTATGTGAAAATGCGTTGCTCGGTTTCCGTTTCCGTTTCATTTTTATTTATTTTTTTTTTTACCTTTCAGCATCAACTCCTTGCTGTGTATCATTCCCCTCGCGTGTTATTCAATCGAGCGCAAATTAAATCCGCTCAGTGAAAATCGCTTGCAGCGTATATTGGTATATATATATATTTCACTGTGTGTCTGTGTGTATCTACTGCTCTGCTGTGCTGCGGTTACCGTAGGCAATTAAAAAGTAAAGTCAACGGCGTACGTAAGTTGCTCGTGGGTCTGGTAACAGCATCAGTTAACCTATCGCATCAAGTGTCGAAAATTTTATAACTGCCAATTTCGGTGCTTTGCTACTTTCGACAGACTCCTCTAATTTTTTTTTTTTTTTGATTTTTTCTTTTTGCACGGTTTCGGTATAAGTTGGTAGCTCAGTGTTTGCTGAAACGCGCTCGTGTGTATGCGTTGTTTGTCTACAGCTACAAAAATGTTGTGTGTATCTTTTGGTTTGTGTATCTGTTGTTTGCTTATTAACTGACGTTCAACGTTCGCTTCCTTGCTTGCAACAAGTGTTCAATGTATTTGTTATGTATTCCACTGCTGACTTTTGTTGTGCGCAGCAGTGTAGAAAAGAACAATTTATTTTCTTTTTTCTATAAAATATTTTCCGTTTGTGTTTGCCAAGCTAATTGCTTTGACAATTTTCGTGCGCAAATATTATTATTTTATTTATTTAATTGCTTGCTATTAGTTGTTCGATGGCAAAGTCAAACAATTTGGTTGATTACTGCAAAATCGAACAAATAAAATATAACTTTTCGAAATGCTATAAAAGAAATTTCTAATATTAAACTTTCTGCTTTATCTATTTGCAGGTAAGTTTTAAATTGCGCATGCAGCATTTAAAGTTTGTATGTAAGTACGAATTCGTATAAACATTTGAGAGTATTTAAAGTTAAATTGCTTCAAAATTGGAATAGACTATTATATTGGGTCTATAGCATACTTTGATGATATATGAATATTAAATAAATGTTCCAATTGCTCAGTTGACGCTGCTCGCGGGCCGCTGTATCAGCTCAGCTGTTCTCTGTATTGGTGATTTGGGCTTTTAGCTGAATTTTAATAATATTTCTTTTAATGAAAATTGGTTACTCAAACATTTCAAACCAAAAGTTTAATGTTAAATAAATGTTTAAGTTCATCAAGGTCAGGTGCCAGCGTCACAGTAAAGAACTGCATTGAGCAGCTATAAATTAGCTCAACACTATGAACATTAAACTTAATTGATATTTCGCTCTTAATTAGCTAATATGGACGAAAAATTTTTGCACTGCAATAACCCATTTCTACCAGATTAAATAAAGTTTATTTCCTCCTTTTCTCCCTCTCCAAAGAAAACGGCAAAAAGAAGATAGTGAACAAAAAGTTCTCATTCTTCTCCTCTTCTCTACAAAGTAAGAGCAAAAAACGATATGTACAATAGGAACGATAGGTTTCCTTCTCTAATTATTTAAGAGCCCTGCTCGGGCGCTTCTGTTACAATATATAGTTGCATAATATATATTTAATACGGCGGGTGGGTTAGGATTTTCCAAATCAGCGTTTCTTGACATTTCGCGGCTACAACTCGTATGACACATAGTTTCCTTGCCTTTGAATCAATCCCTTGGTTTTAAGGCGTTTGCTGGCGTCGTCTCAACCACTACCAATGATTCTGACAACCTCTGAAGCATTTAGCACTGGTCCACATAAAGCAATTCTTTATCTTCGTGCTCAAAATCACCAATCATAAAGTGACCAAACCATTTCCGACACGATTTTTCAGAAAAAAGGTGCTTGCCATAAACTTTCACTAAGATTCGATGACATTCGCCCGCACTTTTCTTCATATTCAAATGATGAAGAAGATCTCATTGCAAAAACACTTTATATTCGATATGTTTTATGCAATATTTAGTATCGTTCTTAACATTGAATTGAAATAAGCTGACAAAGACGATCATTTACAATAGGCTCATTCACAATAGTGGTTCAAACAACTGTGGTCGCCTCTTCTTTAAAACGCTCATTGGTTCAAGGACCCAATACTGTGAATACTGTGTTTAGTGCAATTATTAAAAATAATTGTTTTGAAACAATTACGCCCAACTAAGGAGATTTTTTGTTTGGCTTTATTTTATTGTAATACTTTCTAAAAATTAAAAACTATGTTTCATAATAAAAACTGTATAAACTTAAACTGCGTATGAATAAGGAACATCTACAGTTTCTCATTTATTGCGGTTGGACAGACGGACGATGTTGTGGAAGCATTTATAAACTTTACAGATTCTATTCACACAGCAGTGTTAAATTTTGAATTACTAGCAAAGCTACCACCAATTAATTAATATTGTGTCCATTAATATGTTCGTACAATTAAATTTAATTTTATGCAATTATGTTGGATATACATATTATATACATGTAGTTTGACACAACGACTTATTATAATTTACAGTTAAATGCTAATTGAGTAGCGACAGACAGCAACATAAGTTAAATCCGTTTTCTGTCACAAATATTTACGTAACTTACTACTTACTTACTTAAATGGCCGTCTGCCGGTCATGGCCGTGTCCAGGAAAGCGCGCCAGCCTCCATAATCCTGTGCGCGCTGGCGCCAGTCGTTCTGAATGCCAAGTACGGAGAGATCTCTCCATACCTGGTCATTCCATCGAGTGCCCGGTCGTCCTCTATGTCGGCGTCCACCAATCAAGTTTAGGCCCCCCATTTAAACCATGCGTGCTGGAGCTCTTTCGTCCATTCGAATGAGGTGCCCAGCCCAGTGCAGCCGCTGGAATCTTATGCGCTGGACTATGTCAACCTCATCGAATAGCTCGTACAGCTCGCGGTTCATACGGGACCTAAACTCGTCGCCAACTCTAATAGAACCAAAGATACTGCGAAGACTTCCAACGCTGTCTCATCCGACTCAATCACGGTCCATGCCTCTGCGCCATACAATGGGACCGGGAGTATCAGCGTCTTATATATCTTTATTTTCGTCCGTCGAGAGAGGGCTTTACTTCTCATTTGCTTGCTCAGCCCAAAAAAGCCTCTGTTTGCTAGCGTGATTCTTCGCCTGATCTCCAGGCTGACGTTGTTGTTGCTGGTGATCTCTGTTCCGAGAGAGACGAAGTTTTCTACAACACAAAAGTTGAAATTCTCCATCGTCACTGACCGTCTAAGACGCATTGACGGAGTGCGAGAAGACACCAAGTACTTCGTCTTGTCCTCGTTCACCGCTAGACCCATGAGCCGAGACTGTTTTTCAATCTCCGAGAACGCCTTGCTGATTCGCCGTTCCTGAGTGCCGATGATATCGATGTCATCGGCGTAAGCGAGCAGCATCACTTCCTTTTGGAAGATCGAGCCCGACATACTCTATATGTACGGGCATTGGCGTAGGATGTATTCCATCAGGAGATTGAAAAAATCGCACGATAGAGCATCGCCCTGCCTGAAACGTCTCTTGGTATTAAACGGGTTGGAGAGGTTTTTCCCCACCCTGACAACTCTTCGCCGCCGGTCTTAAATAACTCAGCTGGCAGCCCATCAGAGCCTGCCTCTTTGTTATTTTTCAGCTTTTTAATAACTGAATCGACCTCGTAATAGTCCGGTGGCTCTACAATAGTGCCATCATTAACTGGTGGTTCCGGTGTCATTTCTCTTTCGGCGGTATTGTGCACTTCATCGCCGAGTAGGTTGGAGAAATGACTCCTCCATAATCTCAGTAATTCCTGTTCATCCGTTACTAGATTTCCATTGTCATCCTTATAGAAAGTTACTCCGGGCTTAAAACCTTCAGTCAGACGCTTGACTTTTTGATAGAATTTTCGAGCTTCATTTCTGTTACGGAACATCTCAACATCCTCAAACTCCCGCCTTTCTTGCTCCTTTTTCTTGCGTCTGAAAAGGCGTTTCTTCTCTCTCCGTTTCTCTCGATATCGCTCTCTAACAGCTCGCGTTGCTCCCGACTGCAGTGTTCGCTGATAGGAAGCGTTCTTCTCTGCAGTAACATTGCGACACTCCTCGTCGTACCAAGAATTCTTCACAGGTTTTGTATAACCAATGACAACCTTGGCAGCCCTATCTATGGAGCGGGTAATATGTGTCCACTGCTCACATATATCTCGAGAAATCGGAGAGGTTTCCCGGAGCAGTCGTGTGAGTGTGTTTGAGAAGGCTGTGACGGTCTGCTCTGATTGCAGCTTGCCGACGTCTAGCCTTTTTTGCATGTTGGAACGTGCGGCATGCACTACGCTGAGCCTAGTGCGTACCTTGGCTGCGACAAGATAGTGGTCCGAGTCAATGTTGGGACCACGTAACGTCCAACACGCTCGATGCGTGCCTTCCGTCAATCAGAACATGATCAATTTGGTTGCGTGTTTTTTGATCAGGACTCAGCCATGTAGCCTTGTGGATGTTAAGATGTTGAAATCTGGTACTACTCACTACCATGATCCGACCTGCGGCGAAATCGATTAGCCTCTTTCCATTATTGGAGGTAGTGTCGTGAAGGCTAAATTTTCCGACTGTTGGGCCAAAGATTCCTTCCTTCCCAATCTTGGCGTTGAAATCGCCAAGCACGATTTTGACATCGTGTTTGCGACAGCGGTCGTACAGGCGTTCCAAGCGCTCATAGAACTCATCTTTAGCATTGTCGTCTTTCTCTTCCGTCGGGGCGTGCGCACAAATCAGGCTAATATAAAAATATTTAGCCTTGATGCGTATCGCGGCTAGACGCTCGTCAACAGGTGTGAACCTAGAGACGAGGCCACGTAGTTTCCTCGTTCCGAGGCTTCCTTTTAGTTTTCATTGGGGTTTTTTTTTTTAAAGTGGCGGGTCCCAAGCCCAGCGCACCAACCCCATTTTAAAGGAGAGGGGGCCTGTTCGCCTTCTCACGTTAGCTCACCTCTGAACGGATGTTCAGAGGCTACCCAGGAGATACGTGTCCTAACGGACGTGTGAGTTGCTTGGACCGTTTGACACAAGAATCATTGTTGGCCATTCCCAGGTGAATGGCAGTCAACAATTTTCCACACAATGTGCACTTGAGCAAACGAATCCCAATCTCTCCATTTACGTAACTTGGTTGGCTTTAATATGGACTCTCTTTAATTTGAAATTGTTTTTTTTGTTGTTCACTTTACTATTCTTATTTCTTTCCCGTATAATTGTGTAGTGAAACGCTTATATAACCATTCTCTATCAGCTGTGATTAGCTACGCTTCATAGCCTTAACAAAGGCGCAACTCATTCTTTTTCCTTTCTGTTAGTCTGTTAGTCATAGTCAATCTTGTTGTCAACGATTCTGTCATGCTAAGCGGATTTGCACTGCAGCGATTGAGGCGTATAATGAGCTATACTAGTGTATTGTATAAAATACTTTTATGTATATTTACAAATGAGTTTCTGTTGTACATTAGCAGATTTATTTAGCTTCATTTATTTATAGAATATATTGTAATTGGTTTGTTGCCACAATCGAAATATAAGTAATTACAAAATGAATGAGCTGCTTGGCCTCCTGCTGCTAATCAAAAAAGCCCACCATTTTGTTTAGTGCCGCTGCTGCACTTGTGCGTTAGAACTGAAACAGTTTTTTGCAAAAATTGAAATTTATTCAAATAATTGATTGGTGGAAAGTAGTTAACACAAATTTTTGTCAATGTTCTAGCGGAACAAGGTCCCTGCTCGGGCGTCGCATTGACAAATGCACGTACGCTGCTGTGTGAAACACTAAATGTTAGATTTTTTATTCCGATTTGTTTGTATTGCCGTTGAGTTGTCGTTTGTGAATTGGCAAAATCAAGTAGTAATTTTATACAATTGGCCCTCAAAGCACGTCACGTCATCTTTATGAACAGCTGAGCTTTATACTTTTGCATACAGGTTGCCATTAAAGTTCTGAAACTAGATCACCAAGTTATCGTCAAATAATCTAGAGAAATAACTTTGAATCTCAAAAAGAGTCGATATAACAGCCGTGACGTACTGCAAACTAATAAACGATATGATTTATGATGTATATAATGTATAATACTTTCAAATTTTTGCTTCAAAAGTTTAGGGTTCACGCTGTTTTGCAATGCCTTGCTGAAACTTTTAATATAAACTATTTAGTAACAGTAAAGCATTGCAAATCTCCTTGCAGCATAAAGTGAAACTGGTATATAAAACCATAAACTCAAACTCAAAGTAATGAAGCAAATTCTGACTTTTATTTCATTAAATGTTGTAAGTTTTTTTTTTGTTTGCCAGCCAACATTTATAAGTGCGCACAGTGCAGACCACCTGCCTTGCCTGTCTTTAGGATTTTATGTACATTTTATTTGAGGAATAATTCTCCTTAACGTATTCATTACAATTCCAACGCGCTTTTTCATTGGCTACAAACTTTTTTTTGATTATGTTTTATAAAAATTTTAAATATATTTTTGCTAAAAATAGCGCAAATGAGAACTTTGTCTTACCGACGAATATGGCAGACAGGCAGGCAGCTTATTTCAAGAAATTCATATTTCTAGAACAAGTTTCTTTTTGTTGGACTTTTGATTTAAACTTTCCTACTCAACTGGCTAGCTATGTGCTTTGATAATAAAATTTCCACAGCGTTCTCTCATTAATGTTCTGCCACAGTGAAGTTTTGCTTCCTCGTTTCTATAATTTTATGCATGGTTTCAACTTAGGTGAACTTACAGCCTGACTTAATGAAAACTTTTCTATGCTGCAGTATTATGTAAATTTTTTAAGGAAAATGCTTAACAAGTTTTCCATACCTGGTGTGTAAGGGAACTTTGTGCCAGAGCATATTGCATTTTACTTTCATAATCGTAATATTGTAGGAAGTTTTTTATCTATGCCAATAAATAGTTACGCCACTTGTCTGTGTCTAAAGTTTATTATTACTTTGTTACAAAGCGGTGGAAAAGTTGGTTATAAATCATTTAGAAATAACATAAGCGAGATTTATTAAATTGTTTTGCATTTAACTTTGTTCAACTTGAGATAAAATTGTTTAACGTTATTTAAAGCAATATTATTTCAAATAAATGCAGAAACTAATTTAAGCTTTGAGTCAAAATTGAGCATAAACTGGTAAACTTCCCAAACAACTGTGCAGATTCTACTTGAAAATTGTGCTCAATTCATCAATCGTTGCTGAGGGAGAATGAATGAATGAGGGAGAGAGAAATGAGCCGAGAAAGTTTAAAGAGATGTATGGAACATGCATAGTTAAGAGTTTGTGTTTTTCTGTGTGTGTCATTTATTTGCTTGTGTGAGTGAAACTGATTAAAGCATTTTACGCCTAAAGTATTCAACCGATTTGAGTAAAATATAGTTCATGTAAGTATTCACAACCTTACCAATAAAAGGAAATAAAACTATTTGTTTTTATAAAGATTTATGTAGAACATTTTCAGACACAACTCATTACGCCAAACTGCTACTGACTTTGACCATTAAATGCAGTCACTTGAGAGTACTAAAAGACACTCGGCAACGTATCTTAATACACCCTTCTTTAAAAATTTTTTGCTATATTTTTCTCTACATATGCAAACAGGCAAAAGGCTGTTCCTTACTTTTACCAGTGCGTATATATCTGCTACCCTTTCAAATTGAACAAACGGAATGCTAACTCATAGGGGCGTACATACTACTCTGTAGATAGGTGTGTAGCGCAATATGCATGTATGCGCATATTTTATGCTTCACATTTATAATTTTCTGTGTGAATGCACTTTTTTTCAATGTTGTAAGTTGAGCGAGGGAAGCGCAGTAGTAAAAAAATGATGGAAGAAACAGGCAGTCGGCACCCTGCTGCACTTGTTCACTTTACTTTTTATTTTCTTCGACTTTCCTTACATACTATATTTTTTTGTAAATTTTCCTCGTCATGATTTCCAAAGGTAAGGTCGACACTTAAGTGGCTATCGTCTGCGAACTGTCAACGGCTTAGGTTTAGGTTGCGCTCGAAGATGCCCCATCGTGAATGGCAATGGTAAAAGTAGCAACAATATCTTCTCATCTACTCTACTGCAAGACAGCGCAGCGCGTACTGCGTACTGTTATATTTTTTAACTGAACTGTATATTTCATGGCATTGTCTTTAAATAAGATGCAGACAGACATGGACAGAGTTGAGGTAGACAGACTAACAGTCGGACGGACAGTGCACGACGGCAAGTTAGTTAAGTGCCTGGCAGTCAGTCATTTGACAGTTCGGGCTTTGGTCTTCTGTGTTGCTGTCTCTAAGGCGTCTGTATTTTTTAAGCATTATTTTATTTTTCCCCTTTGGTACGCTACACTTTACTGCGCTTATTGTTTAAGTGTCATCGTCTGTCAACGCGTGCGGAAAAAGCATATTAGTAGCTGAAGTTCTCGACATTTCTCTTCTTCGTTTTAGGCCGGTTTTTTTTTTATTTTTTTCACTATAGTCTTTTAAAAATATGTCAACTTTATTAAGTATGCCAATTTTGACACGGAGTTTGTAACGCTTTTATGAGAAGATTGCATAAAAAAACAAAAGTTAATCGCGCGCTATTTCTGTCGTTTAAATATATAAATGATCGTTTTTTTTGCGTCGCAATTCTTCTAAAGGGATGTTCCTGCATTTGAACACAGATAACGCAAATGAAAAAACATACAGCCTAAAAATATGCTACAGTTTTAATTTGAAACGATTTTCATATGCTACAGAATGTGTGTAAAAAATATATTTTATAGCATACTTTCATCGATTGCTCTTTAAAGCATTAAAAATGTCTTTTTTATACGTTTAATGCAAATTATTTATTACAAGTAGAGCAGCACATACATGTTAATATGCAGGGTATAAGCTATCAGCATTTAGCATACTAAATTTTTTGTCTTGTTATATTTTTGCTTGTTTCACTTATTTGATTGAAGTTATCGCACTTTATGCTTTTGCAAATTGAATTATGCAGTTTTGAAGTGCTTAAAATGTCACTGCGGAAATTAAGCAAATAAATGCATGCGATTTTCTTTCAGTTCACGCTTAAGCTACTCTTAGCAGTTAATATTTATTTCCCTTAAAGTTGAAACGTTGCTGTGAGTTCCTTTGAAAAAGTTAAAGTCACCGGCAGCAGCACTACTTCTACTGCACAGCTACACAATTTGTTAAATACCAGACAAAGTTCTGGCTATACTCCCCTGCGTTTTGCTTCTGGCATGCACTATGTGCGTATATAAATTTTGACATTAATTAAAAAATGTTCAGCACTTTCTGTCACAAACAAATTCATTTCAAAAACTAAAAAGTGCCTTTGACCTTTATGCAAAGCCAAATAAAACTTGACAAAGCAATTAAAGAAGTTACTTGGAAAATTTACAGCATATTTGATAGAAAGATGTCAGTTGAGAGGTCTGGACTTGATTCTATGGTTTTAGAAGTAGTGAGAGACGTAGTTGAACGTTAGAAAATTGTAACACACTACAAGCTGGGTTCATCCTATTTTTTTATATCATTCAAACTGGAACACATCACCAAGCCAAGTCCACCTGTATCGTAGGCTTGTGAGCTAACTTGTCGCTGCGTTTTCACAACTTGAAGCATATCTTACCTTCAGTTTATATTGTGCTGATTAGAAAAGAAATTTCTGCAGAATTTAATTTCAGCTTGAATGATTTTGAATTTTGCCAAGGCACTGACAGGCATAAATTGACGAGGGTAGTTTGTTTAGTTAATGCTAGATGTCAGAAAGTTAAAGACAACAGACAAATCGGAACACATTTAGACTGACAGATAGAAAAACTGAGAAACGAATAGAAATTGAATTAGTTAGGGAAGATTCAAACAAACAGATAGACAAAAACACAGTGAAATATAAAGTTATACCGAAAGGTAGACAGACAAATAGACTAGATAACATATAGTTGAATAGTCAGAGCCACAGTTAGATAAATAAAAAATCAAACATGTTTACCAAATACTAGTCAATTTATTGGGCACGCCACTAGACGTGTGAACAGACCTTTAACAGTATAACCAATCTGGAATTTGTGAGTTTGTTGCTGTTTTATCCAGAGCTATATATTTTGTGATTTGATTTGTAGATGTAAATAAAAAAGCGTACATATTTTTAGTACTAATTATATATAATTTAGTCAGTATAAAGTTGGAGTCTTGACTTTGTGTATATTATGTAAGTCGCCGGAAACTCGGTTGCGCTGTGTAATTTCTTGAAGTCTTTTTATCTAAATTGCATAATAATTATTGTTAACACAACTCACATATTTTTTATTCTGTTAAAATCTCAATGTTACAATGTGCGAACATTTTTATGTATTTACGTGCAAATCTGTCAATAGATTAACGTTTCAATTGATTACCTTTTCAGACTATTATTCTAATAGCTAGTCAATGTATCCACTTTTAATTATGTTCAGCTTTCGAGCTGACAATATTTTAGTCTACCAAAGTATCTATAATTTTCCCACAAAAAGTGATACCACCTTGCGTACATCGATTTGGAAAGAAAAATTTCAAACACTAAATCGATTTTTCCTTGTATAATTGACGTAGTTTTTAAACAAAAAATCGGAAGTACATTTAAAGTATCAATCATTTGTAAAAATATTTCAGAAAACTTCATCGTGGAGAATGTTGTGGGAATATTTTGTCCAACTATTTACTAAACTTTTCACTGAATTATTTACGTACAGCTCTCGTTCGTTGTTAGGCTTGTAACATATCGGAGAACCTTCTTGTTGCTGTTTTCTTCTTTACTTGTTGTTTTGTGCTAAAATGTAGTCAGCCAAGACAAACGACGGTTGACATTTGGTTTATTTTATTTTAATTTTTACTTTATGTAATCAAATTTTGCTTTTCGTAATTTTGAATAGTCCATACCGTCGGGGTATGCCTTTGCTTACTTTTGATAATTAAATTTGTTCATGAATTTTTCATTAACAAAATTTTCTTAATGAAAAATATAAAAATTTTTATTTTCTAATAAAATGTTTTCTTTCTTTTTAATAACTTTAAATGTCAGTTGAGTTTGTGTTGAATATTGTTTTATAAGAATTTGTATAGAGTTTCGTTTTGTTTTAATAGTTTAAAAAGTGCTCAGTGGACTATTTACGGCACTGGCTACTACAGTCTACATATTTGATACTAAGGATGTTCAAAGTAATCACTTATTTAGAACTGAATAGCGTTTGGATCGATTATATCTACTAACTCAAACTCTTCAAACTCATTTCATGTGCGCAACACACAGTCGAATGTGCCTTAGCTAACTAAAATGTGTTCTCTGCATACATTAGGACTGCAGATGTTCAATAAACCAGCAGCAAAATTCCAATTGTCATTGCGTATTTTTAGGTTTTACAAGTGAGCAGTAACGTTATTAAGTGCAAAATGTTGAACGTTGCATATTAATTATTTAGCGATTGTCGCACAAATCGTATTACGTAAGGTGTTTGCGCTGCGTTAGCATCTTCAGCTGACCGACCCCGACCATCTAACCGATGGCATCCACAGACTACGTCCTTACCGCCACTACGTCAATGCATAAACTAACCTACGTGCGCTTTCGTGCCGCGATAGACATTTCTACTGACCTCATTACGCGTTTAGTTTGGGGACATGAGTCAATTTGACCATTAAATTGCTTTTATTGCCACATGCGCCTCATTGCCAACTAACTAAGAGCAACAAACATGAGTACGAACTCACATATCGTACATAATAAAAAGCAGCGGGCTAAATTGTCGCAGCAGCATAAAAAAATTAAACCAACATGAATTATTTGTGTTGCATACTTTTGCGCAAGCTAAGCACGTTTTTGTGCTTCAAACACAAGTACAAGGACCACTCCCCACCAAATTATACCATACCACACCACACCATACCATACCATACTACACCATACCATAGAGTTAAAAGTCGTCGAATAAAAAATGTGTTTCTAATCGCTTGACCAAGTCTTCAGAGCTAGTTGCAGACACATACCAGGTTGTTCTATTATTATCAACGTCGACGTCGTCGTTGTTGTACTTGTCGCGCCAGGTTAAAGACCGTAAGAGCGTCGGTATTAATTTCTGCTGCCTTCACTCTGCACATTTGAAACTTTTTCAATAGATATAAACGAGGGAGGTATTAAAATGTTTTGTTTGCAGTGCTAAAATGAAATGAAGGAAAGAGAGAAAAAAACGGGAGGAAAAAAGTTTGATATTTTTTGATATTTTCTTAGAATTTTCAAAATTATTCTGGTATTAAAAAATTATATGACATCTAAATGTTTAAAATTGATATGGAAAAATGTTATATTGACCTGCATTCACAATAACTGCCAAGCCTAAAAAACAAAAAGGATTGGCTAAAAAATAATGGTGCAAGAGAGATAGATAGAATGTGCCGAGTTTTGAGTTTAAAAATTGAACAAACTATGAATGAATAAATATAAAAGTTTTAATTGATTTTGTAAATACAATAAATCTAAACTAGATTAAAAAAAAAACAGAACAAGTCGTCGATCTTTTGAAAGTTTGCCTAAGCGACAGTTTCTTGGAGAAGAAACAACTTAAATAAATGAAACTCACGGAAAACGACTTTTTATATGTCGCACTGTTACATCAGTTCCATCATAACACGCAACCGTTTTGTCGCAGATTATCCTAAAAAATGATTGCATTTAGTTTAACTGTAGATTTTAAATGATGTGAAAAATAATATCTGGATATTAAAAAAGATAGTGTTGATATAGTCGACAATATCATTCTGAATCTTTTGAATATGTCAGACTTAAACGAACGGTCCTATTAATTGAAAAAAAAAAAGAATTCATTTGGAAATTTGTATTATATTTCTCTCTGTGTAGGTACTCATTTGGTATTTGCTCCAAATTAATTTGTGTTCTGAACAGCTTGCTGTAGTTTTATCTGAAAAATACGCCGAATTTAAAATTCTGAGAGACAAGAAAATTTGTAAAAAGTAGAAGTGGACTTTAGATTCTTAAGAAAAATTTTACTGGATCTGGTGTAGCGGCTACTTTATTAGTTCTCGTCATTTTTGTAGAATGTCAAACCTCAGCACATTATCCAAATGCACGCTAAACTGAAAACAATGGCTCAGAATAATTTAACTTTAACTTCTGATTCAGCTGAAGTGTCCAGGTTTGTTGTCTCTAAACAATTTTTAGAGTGCATATTTATAGAGTTTTTGTAGGCTCTCTCTGAAGGATACGTTCGATTCTGCTGAGCCATTTTAGAGTCTTTAAAAGTGATACAATGATATTTGGAGACTGTCCTAATAAAGTTTTGCAGAGATATATTAACTGTTTTCGAGGCGCACGTTGGTAGCTGCTACGCGATATTTTTACGGTAGGAGAAATGATGCATGGATTAGAACCAAGAAGCTTAAATATTCTTGTTTTTTTAAATTTTCAATTCTTTGTAACTTTTCAGGTGTTCCAGGCGAAGGCAAAAGAGTTCAGTACTATAAACTTGTCTTATATTCAAAAATAATAATTGGAGGGACTAACTTTTAAAAAAATCGGTTTGAAGATGTTGGTTCCCAGCTCGGCAGCCAACTTGTATGTGTGAGCAGCTGTTATTAAACTTCTCACAAATATTTACCACTTTTGTAATTTTTCTTTTTTTTTTCGTGCTCCTTAAGCGTTTTACTGGCCCTAATGCATTGCGATAGTAAAATTTTGATACTTTGCTGTGTGATGAAGCACAACTGTTACTTTAAAATGTTTACAATCGCCCCTCACAATCTAAAAACTGTTTGGCTTTCTTACTTTTTTATAATTTATTTTTTTTTGTGTCGCATTGGTTAGTTTGTACGTGCGACATTGTCTATCCTATGCGGTATCTCTCTGTTTTGTTTTTTGTTGCTTTATTCGTTCGTTGTTCGCTGTCCGTCTGTTTGCGTAAGTTGTCTAGATAATGTTGCATACCTTTAGGCGCACTGGCTATAAATAGTTATTCAGAACGTCTGTTGCTCCATGCTCTTTGCCTAGCTTATACTCTACAGTAGCAGGTTACTGATGCGGTTTTTCCTTCTCTGCCCTTATTGGTTTTACCTTAAGTTGGTGGCTGTTTGCCTGGAGTTTTTGAATACTCATGGCTATTGTTAACACTCGAAACAGTGCAAATTGTTGCCAGTATACAATCGTTTGTTCTATATACGATTTATTAATAATTAACTTGAAAATTATTGTGTTTATTTTTCTACGGCTATTTTTGGTTACAATTATATATTTAAAATAAGTTTAAATAAAGATTATTGATCTTATTAGCTGATGTAATTATTTATAGCTGAAACAGGTGAAAGTCTCTTCACTTAGTGAAAATTATTTATAGCGCAATTTTTTAGTATAAGATTATCTGTATGTGAAATATGCAAATATTAGCATTTGATATGGAAATAAATATTAATTTCAGCAACTTACAACCTAAAGGTTTCTTAAAATATTAAATACTATATTTGAATTTAAGTTGATAGATTCTTCGATTCTTTAAAAGAGGGCAGATTCAACGATCGCTAAAGTTCAGCAAACATTTTTTTAAATGAAAAGCTGTTGCTAGTGAAATTTATTTTGTAACATCAAAATATTATTTTTTACAAGTTAGTGCGGAATTAAAATTACGTCTAACTTAAATACTAAGCTATAGCAGCTAAGGTCTCAAATTCTTGAAAAAAAAACTATTTTTGGCAAAAAATTTCCTAAACGCAACTTTGGCTTCAAATAGCCACCTCTAAATCTTATCGGATCGGGTTATAACTTCACATTTCTTTGTTTTGAACCAAAACTAACATTTTTAGACCCTCAGAACTTTGGCAGGGTCTATAAAGCCGAGCCCTAGTAACCATCTGTATGACAGCTATGTTCGCCATTCGTTCCCCTTCTTCTATATTAAATACTGACTTGGCAAATGCAAAATAATTACAGATTTAAATGAAATTCAAAATATGACATTTTATTTAGTTTATTATAAATTAATGAACTTTTCGATTAAATAAAAATGAAAAAAAAAACACCTAATATATAAATACAAACTCAATTTGAAGCAATTTTAAAGCTTTATTCTTTGGTTGATTTGGGATTGATTTGGGCTGACAATGGGTTTCATTATTTTAATACTCTTTACTTTAATTGAATCTTAAATGAAATCGATGCAGATGATTCAGAAAAATTATAGAATTATAAGAAAAAGTTCTTGATATTTGAAAGCAACTGTGAATTGAAAAAAGAAGTTTTTCTCGGCAAGACTTCCAGACTCGATCAGGGTCCATGCTTTTGGTCTTCCTCAACCCAAAACATTGTTTAGTTTTAAGGTTAGCTTCAAAAGATATTAAAAAATATATAAATTGTTTAGCTCCGATTCCCTTGTTCCGATTAATAAATAACGAACGCATCATGCACACTTATTGATTTTCGTTCAAATATTTGTATTTGAAATTATTTCAAAGTAAATCTTTAAGTGGAAATTCTTATTTTGGAGTTTTGCATATTTCTTGACATTTTTTTGCGTGAAATCACCTATTTTCGTTTTGGTTTTTTCATCAACTAAGCATTTATTCGATTAGAAATGTATTCTGCATCATACTTGTTCAAATTTAGTTAAATCAAGGCAATCACCGCCTCCTAAGTACACCCTCTCTTTCATAGCTACATACTTAACAACCTGAAATCATATAAACTAAAATTCTATTTTTTTCAAAGAAAACAAACAATTTATGCTCATTAGGCATATATTACTTCTGCGTACATCAAATTCTAATCCAATTTTCGATTTATGCCCAACTGCTTGCGCCGCTCTGACGTCGTTGGCCAGTAGCAACGTTTGCTATTAAATCATATAAAATTTATATCTACAAACCATGGCTTTCACTCTCTCGCTTTCAGTTTTTTTTTTTTTTTTAGCTACACTTGCTCTATTTTCTGCTGTGCTATTTTTAAAAATCAAAGTAATTGCAGAGTAAATACATTGCTTACAAAGCTCGCTTCTTTCTCTTTATTTTTTCGTTTTTCTTCTTTTTTACTTAGTTTTCTTTGGTACAAAGCCGTTTGTCAGGCCATTTTTATAACATTACTGTATAACCGTCGCCATAGGCGGAAACTGCGACCATGTTGCTTTATTGTCGCCGTCCATGTTGTTCTGGTTCAAAATTGTAATGGCAGCCTTTAAATAATAATAATGGAGCACAAATAGTATTATGAAGAAGCACGGTAAAAAAAATCTGCCTAGTTACATTGAAAAATGCACTGCAGACGCCGCCTTTGCCTCTACTCCTCGACTTGTATGGAGTACAAAATATATAGAAATACAATAGATTTGAGTATGCAAAGCTTCGAGTGTCTGAGTTGAATTAGGTTAGCTGTCGATGGCTTTCAATTGTGCATTACATTGGAAACCGTCTTGAAACTTTGACATAGCCGCTGGCTAAGCACTCATTATCCGCCGGTGGCACTTTCTAATTTTTTCTAATTTTATTTATAACTTTAATGGTTATAATTTTTAGGCTGTCGTTGATTTAATGATGATTGTTGTTGGTCGGTCTGCCGCGCTGGTCGTTTTATGTACTCGAATACCCTTGAACTGTGCTGTATGCTATGTAGTTATTTTATTCTTTTTGGTCGACCACTGCCTGGACGTGCCTCTTTCGCTATGGGTGTGTGCATGTTTATATGGTGGCAGCGGCATTTGCGTCAACAACTTATCCTAGACGTTGGTGCGTTGTCGGCCACGACACGACAAGGTTGCCGCAGACGTTGATATACTTTCTACGCGTACATTTGTGTGTGTTGTTGTTGCTTTGCTGTTGCGGTCGTGTTATAGCGGACGTCCGTCTGTGCGTCTGTATCGAGTGTACGTCCGCCAGTACAATCAGCTCATTGCTTTGTTAGGCATAGCGGTCAATCATTGAACAAAATGACTGTTTTGAATTTGGTTCAATATTATTTTTGTACTTAGTGAGGTTCTTTATAGATGGAGAAAGTGAGAAGTCAAAATGGAACAGTGATAATTCTGACATATGAACATAAGTCAAAAATAGAACTGCATCAGCTTTATTTCGTCAGAATTTGAGTAATGATCGTGTGTTAGGGTATTCACGATTCTTCGAACCCTGATAAAACGTGTTAAAAAGATGCAAAAGCTTTATTTGCAAACCATTGAAAGCATGTTTCAATATGAGGGTGCTTGAGGGACAATTTAATATTTTGGTGTTCACGACTCATACTATGAAAGCAAACAGAACTGTCATATGTAACCAAATAAAAATGTGTAAAAATTGGTCGGCGTTTGATAAGTCGTGACTCATATGGAATAGAGGTAATTTAATGACAACACCTGCTCTATTACCAGATTTTAGTGTTATTTAAAATTTAAACATAATTTATTTTAAACACTCTCGTATTTATTCCAAAATGACTCAAAACGGTTATTAGCCATTTGAGGGCTCGTACTAAGTACTTAGTCCAAAAATAAGTACACATATCAAAAATTCATATGTATATACATATATGTATATACTTCCAATACCTATGTTCGCTATGGTGCAGTTCTTGCAAGCAAACTAGGCTAGGATCAAATACAAAAATTTAAAAAAAATTGTTTCTGTTCTTGAGTGCGGACGTAAAAATTCATCACACATGTTTTTATCTGGCAATGTTGAACAGAATAAAAAACGACTAGAAAGAATTTCTTGATTTTTTATTTATATAAAGTTTTCTTGTACTTGAGTGCATCTTCTGAGCTGGTATGTTATGCTATAACCCGAACTGAGGCAAAGGACAACATTTATATGAAATATTCATTCAAATTTTTATTTTGTGTTTCTTTTGTGCTTTACCTTTTCACACTGCTTTACATTCCATATAAAACAAATAAATTTAATATGCGCGTAATTTGCTTTTATTGCATGATTTTCAACTTATTTATCAGCAAGTAACACAGACGACGACAACAACAACAACATTACTACAAACAACTCCAGATTTTTTCGTTATTTTTCCTCTAATTTCCTGGAGTAAACATTTCTATTTATTAGCAGCTACACGTGTTGCCAAAAAAAAAAGAAAAAAAAATCAACGAGGAAGGAAGAAAAAAAAGTTTCAAATAGGAGGAAAAAAGTGTGGCATCTTTGGACAGCGCACGATTTTTCATGCACGCGTCCAGTATTCAACACGACGCCCACCCACTGCCCACCATTACTGTTGCAACTAAACTGTACTAAGAGACAAATGCAAAAAGCTAAACTTTGGACGCGCAGTCGAGGCGTCTACTTTCAAAACTACTTTTCGCAATTGTTTTGAACGAGCTTGAAAAATCTGTAGCATACTTTTTTGGCATGAAAAAAAAGAAAATACTGAAAGAAAACTGTAAAGTAGAGAAAAAGTAGCAAAAGCGTGAAAAATTGCTCACTCATTCGTTGATACGTTCGGACATAAACATGTCCGCAATGCATAGCAACATAATTTTTAGCATACATGCAGATACATATATGCATGGGTAGCAAAGAAAGTTTTTAAGAATTTAAAGGTTTAAGTTGCAAAAAAAAAAAAAAAATTAAACAAAGAAGGTGTATGCAGAAAAGTCTTAAATTATTAATTGAGAGATACATGAGAGATAGATGCTTGATAGTGGAACTATTAGTTAAGAAAAATATTGTAGAAAGTAAAATTTAATTATTTTTTAATTTTTAAATACAAGTCTTACCAGCCCTTTAGATTTGGAGCTTTAGTTTCATCATTGAATATATTTGAATAGTTGTCTCCAAAGTAAATGTTAAAAAAGCAACTATTTGTAAACAGAGAGCAAATGCGGAATGCTTCTTGGGCCTCTTTTTCTTCATATGGAAATGATTGTGTAAAATATTTATCACTCTATGATTCTGCATTATAAGTTCCGAGCGTTGCTCTCTTTAAAATAATTATAAAACATAATTTAGCGTGTGTGATGCAGTCAATAAATTTTTATTCAATCTGCGACATTCGTTCAGGATGCCCAAAGTTTAATATACACTGGAAAAGGTAGCACCCTATCGACCTTAAAAATGTTATATTTCTTTATATATGGTTTTGATTAGCAGGCTAAAACGAGTTGATCTAATCCTGTCCACTTGTCTAGCCTTCTGTTTATCTCTTCGTATGTATACGTCCCGCCATCCATCCTGTTTGTCTGCACATCTGTCTGGCGTTCCTACTTGCTGTTTGTTTGTACAACTGCCTTTCCGTCTCTTTGTTGTTCTGCACTTACTTTACTGAGATGCCTCAAAGCTCGTTTTAAACTTGATCGGAACTACTTCGGTTATTAATATGTATTAAAGTGACCCTCGTTTACTGCTGCTTAGCTATATATGTGCATATCCGGTGTGCAATATCAGCTTTTGCTGGAAGTGCGTATCTGTGTTCGGCTTCTTGTGATGTGTTTGTTTGTTTACCATGTCGTAGCCATTTGTCTCTTTCTGCCATTTCTATCTATTTTTTTTTTTTTTTTATTTTTTTTATTTTTTTGATATTTTACGCTGGCGCTGTCAACATGTTTTGAACATATCACTTTTATGTATTAAAATTATTTATAACTTTTGACGTTTTGAGTTGTTTTTTTTCATCTGCTCTTCTTCGTACTATTACATTTTGGACATATTCGTTGGCATAGCGCGCTATACAGACGGACATACGACGACGATAAGTTGCTGCGTAGGGTGTACAAATGCATCAACATAATTGAAATATTTCTCATTTCTTTTTTTTCTATAAATTGTTTTTCAACTCAAATAAACCTCAAAAAGGCTACAAATTACTTCGCAAAAGAAAGAGAAAACAAGTAAGGAAATTTCAGTCGGGCGTAACCGACTGTAAGAGGCCCTGTACCAGTTCAGTTCGCCTAACAAACACATTAAATGTTTCCCGAGCTTATGACCAAACACATGACCACTTCTCACTGCGCGAATATGAATGAAAAGAAAATTTTAAAATAAACTTGTGAAATTCCGGAGCAGTCCTAGTCGAATGCAAAAAACACGAAGTCTCTATCTATTACCGTTTCCGAGATCCTTTCGTTCATACGGACGGACGGACGGACAGACGGACAGACGGACATGTCTATCTGACTCCTCTATCACTCCTGACCATAATGGGGGTAAACTTTGGGGGTCTCCGACCATTATTTCTACCTGTTACATACATTTGCACAAACCCAATAGGCTCTGTACCTTCGGTACAGGGCCTAAAAAAGAAAAAAAAAGAACAAATTAATATTTATACTATATACCCACATAAAATTACCCGCAACTAACTATGACAAATAATTACATTTCGTCGACGTCGTCGTCGTTGTCTGAGCAACACGCGCAATTTAGCTTTTGCTTTAATTATAATATAAACTCTAAAAATAATAAAACACACACACACACAGAGCTGAAATTGTGTAGCAAGTTTATAGGCGTTAACCGCAACAGGTGTCTCAAACGTTGACAATGCCAGAACTTACGCCTTAGCACTGCAAAGTATGCCATAAAAAGCAAACGTAAGTTAGGAGGTAGTCAAGTTGTAACAAAAGCGTCAGCATAAACAAAGTGCCAAGTAAATGAAGCGCCATTAATTTACTACGCAAAGGTGCACAGTTCATTCTGTGAGTCGTTTTATGTACCATATATATTCGAGAAGTTCGTCGAGCCACAATTTAAACGCATAAAAACGGAAACGACGCCACGAAGCCCGTAAGTATGCTTTATGTTTGTGCCGTTTTTTTACTGCACTGTTAGCTTAATAGTTTACTGTGTGGCCTAGCAAAATAAAAGTAGGAAAAAATAAATAGATAGAATGGTAGTATGTGGCAAAAATTATTTCGCTTAAAATCTGCATTTGGCATTTATAGGTAACAGTGCGCAAACGGGCGCTGGCTTGGTTTCTTACAGGTTTTGTTTTTCTTTCAATTGTTTAACATTTAACACACGTTGACGCATTATGTGCATAGAAGGGCACACGATTTGTCTAGATGGAATTTATGTGCAAAAGCATTTACGAGATCAAATAATGAGCTACCTTGTGATCTAAGCAACTTCAATAATTTTCTGTAGTTTCGCGTGACTTCTAGAGCTGTCATCAAAGCTGTTTCATTTTTAGATACGACCTAACAGTTCTTAGTACCATCAATTATTGTGGCCATTTTATTTTTAATTTTTCGCTGATGATACGGTGAGGGCGATTTGTAGCAGTTGACAGCGTCTTCAAATTCTGTACTTCCTTATGACAAAAAATTACTTCTCAGAAGTGTCTACTTACCTCTATATTAGGGATAGAGTGCAACGTTCAACAACCCTTATCTGCATTGGTTGACCGAACCTGCTTGCACGTGTCTAGCACTCGCCGGACTACGGCGTAATACAGACAATTATGAGGAATAAGGCCTAAATTTAATAACCACCGCCGTTTACACTGCTAGAATGTCTTTAGGAATCATTCTGGCATTCGAACTTTTGTTTTTACATAGCTCAGCCGATAGATAGATAGATTCAAGTGCTCTCCCGTAGCTTGTAATCTTTATTGCACCTACCAACATCGGTACGCAGTACAGCGTTAATCTGAATCAGGTGCTCCTTCAAACACAAACCTGAGTCGAGGTTCAAAATAGAGAAGTGAAAGTGATTTAAAAATCTTATCTGATCTTCATAAGTCACAGCTTCAACAACACTATTGCGATGTCGTCGGAAAAGTGACAGTGTGAACGCCTTATGGTTGGTGGAGCTTCAGCACGCCAGCGTACATCATGTTCCAAAGCCGCAGCGCTAGCACTGAGCATTAAGTTATATCATCTGAAGCCATGTAATAGTATTAATTTTTGTCGCTTGTCTTAGTTTCTCTCTGATATCGACTCTTTGTTCGTTTAATATGAAATATCGAATTTAATATCATTGAAGAAGCCTTTCATTATCCTAACCTATCGACCAAATTTTTTAGCTCTTTTTTGGTGGTTCTATTATAGCGATGGCATTTTCAATATTGGTTATTATATTCTGAATAGTTGCTAGTTCGTTGGTATATTCTGGTTCCTTAACGGCACACCACAGATAAAAGTCCCGCAAGTTTTCGGTGGTCGCTTCACATCGCCAGAACAATTCATTTTATTATTTTTGAACTTCAATCGGAGTAGCGCGATTATTTTGGGGCTAGTGTCACATTTTGCTCCACCTCTGCAATCAGACCCTTATGATATTCACACAATCAGAAGCATTAACTTCTGTACGACCAAGTTTTGAGGTATCCTTGCTGAAGAGAGCATACAATGTGTATTGTGAGTGTGAATAAAAAACCTACGCTTACCTATTGCATAAAACACTCACAGAATAATGAAACAATTTCACTTTCTTCTACATACACACAGGCACAGCACCTTCTGTGTTTCATTCCACTTCACTCGCCAACATTATCCGTTAAAATTAAGTCGGTCCAAAAAAGCGAACAAAAATCTAACTGATTAATATATAAAATCTTGTTCATTTGATTGGCCTTAGTCACTTTTCATGAGACTGTCTTCAAAAATGCATTGACTATCACGCGCCATTACAGGGTACAATAAAGTCGCATATTTACATATTTTTGAGTACTTTCACAGGCGTATGATTTTATGTGCAGTGCTTTACTTTTTCTATTAAACTTTGCCATCCATTTTTTCAGTTTTCAGTTTTACTATTTTTTTTTTCACTTAACATTTTTAATATGCAGCAGGCACGCGATTATTTGCGCTGTGTGCGCGCCTAAATGTATGTGAGAGTTCCGGCATTCAGTGCGGCAGGCCTTTTGTGTGCCTTTTTGAATTTAGTTACACGCACGCCTCCCCCTTCGGCACATAGAACTCGGACGCTCTCCCTTCCTTGTCTGCTTGCCACTTACAATGCGCTGCGGTTATCGTTAGCCATTTTTACATGACGCCGGAACTTGACATCCGTTTCTATGTGTGTGTGTATGCATTATACCGTAAGTGTGTGTGTGTGTGAGTGTGTATTTGTCAACAGTTCCTTTATACATGATTTACATATAAATCTGCTTGTTCCTCTCCTTTTTCAACCCATTTCTCTTTTGTTCCTCGCTTTATTTTCGTTTCCGTGCATTCAAAAATAGTTCGCCATGTTTAATTATAAAATACGAATAAGTGAAAGGCATGGAACTATTTTTAGTTGAATTCAAGTTAAAATTAAAACAAACGCCTAGCAAGTTAATTTGATTTTTTAGTTGGTTTGTGTTGGCTTTTTTTTGCGCTTCATATTTGAATTTGCTCTATGCGCTGCGTTTGTTCTTTTTTTGTTATTTGTGTTTTGAAAATTTATGCATTTTAATTCAATTTAAATGCAAAAAAGTTTGTTGTAAGTTTTTTCCCTCGAATTTCTGTCGACTTGCAATTCGCGGCTTTTGTGTTTTTGTTAATTTGTTGAAATGTGAAATGAAATGAAATGTTTGCGCAACTGCATTTAAATTGGTTTATTATAAAAAGTTTATATATTTTTTTGTAATAGCTATTCTTGTTGCTGTGTGAAGTTTAATTACATGCAAACCTACTTATATTTCTGTGTACTGTTGAGTACACTAGATGTTTGATTTTTTTTTTTAAATTGCCCAGGAAAAACTGTTTGCGTCACCAGATTATTGTTTCGAAATATTTGATTTTGAGTTTATATAAACTAAAAGTACTTTATTGTTTTGCATATTGAGATCGTTTAACATATTTTTTCTATATACCCTTCATAGTAGTGAGGAATTAGTATGAGAGATTGTATCAAAAACTAAAAGTATTTAGACATGTTTGACTGCCAGTCCGTATGTCAGTTTGTTGCTATGCATATTAGTTGCTACTACTAAATAAATACGATTCAACGAATTGACTATTGGATGTTCCTGCGCTGGTGAGATAAAGTAGAAGTACCGAAAATACTGCAGCCGTAAATGTTTCAGATCAAAATTAACCAAATTCTTCGATTCCACGCCGTTCAAAGGATTTGGGAATCTACAAAGCCGCAGTGTGTTGGATTTTGAATAAAGATAAAGAAGTGAAGCCTCTTGAACAATTAAAGCGCCGAAACTTCTCCCATTGGGCTTTGCTAAAGTTTAAAGATAATTATTCAATAATATACAAAAATCAAAAAAATCTCCGGAAGCTACTATCCACAATTTGAAGCCAGCTTAAAGACTTTAACGTACTGAACCTCGACAACGAACTTAAGTGTACATTACAGAACTTGGAGGTTATTTTTCCTGAGTCATCTTTGATTATTCAGCTTAGATGTCTTGACCTGCATCTGTGGCCAGCTTTACTTAAAAAAGAACTCAACGCTATTTAAAAAAAAAAAAACATTAATTGCCATCATAAAAAGTGTGTTTCGGTGTTTTTTTATAGGTAAGGAGGGAAATTTTTAAAAATTTGTTGATCTGACTATATCTACATGGAGGTAACTTACCTCATGACTCTTTTAAATAACCACTCATTTGCTTGTTGCCCAATATTTCTTTAAATGAACTTGTCTCGTTTTCTCCGGTTGATTGCAATTATAGTCATTTCTCTTTTCACTCTTCAGCAAATAAAATTACTTTATTATAAGTTTTCTTTCTTGTCATCCAATCAGTTTGCTGTAGTATTTTAATTCATTTAATGGCTGTACAAATATATAAAAATCAAGAAAATTTTTGTACATATATACCCTTGACATTAAGACACTACGCACATTACTCAAACCTAAGAAAATGTAGAGAAAGTGTAACAAATCAATTCAAATCTAAATCTAAATGAGACGCAAAGATGGTGGACAATGAATTAATTGTCACTTCTACCTTCCCAAACAGTTACAATACAATAAAACAATCAATCCAAAGGTATCTCACATCAAATGCGTTTGATTACTAACATTAATTGTAGTGCAAAGTTATTTTTTGATGTCGACCGGGACGGACAAATATGTGCTCGACTTCAATATCGTGTGTTGTCATTTATAGTAAAGTGGGTTTCTTCGTTATATACTCTTTGACTGAACCTGAAGGCGTTATTTTTTATAGTGTTCAGACAGCCAGCCGGACACACGACTTTTGATATTGATCAAAAATTTATATATAAATATTATTTTCTTGGCATAAACTCAGCACACTTTTCGATTTTCAGTGTAGGGTATAAACAACGAAAACGTTTGCAAAATGGTAGAGCAAATATCACAAAAAAACACTAAGAGTATAAAGAAAAACAGAAAAAGTGTGAACGATTATTATTTTTATTGTTATTATTATTTTCGGTTTGACGTCACTGGCAGTTGGTGAAGTTTTATGAACGCCATTACTGCTGTATGTGCAATAATGGCGGCAGCGGCAGGCCTAAACGCCAATTACGGCGACAAACAAAGCAGCAAATGCACACAGAAAAATATATTCAGAAATGGAAGTAAACAAATACAAATACCAAATGTAACATTTATGCACACACACACACTAATAAGTTTATAGAGCTACATCGACTGTGGGTGTGCGTTTAGAAGTAAATTTTTATGCTGAGTACGTGCCTTCATTTCATCAAACGGACAATAATAGAAAAAAAAATAAAATTCCCATCACACACACCCACACACACACAGCTACATAATAACCTGCAAAGGCAATTGACACAGTAAAATTTTAATATTGCACACTTTTTGGGGCCAACCACAATGGTCAAAGCTAAGCTACAAACGACTACCAAGGACAACACGTATGCCAGGCATAGGTCGGGTACTGTTGAATTGAACGACTGACAAGAGATCACCAGAGGGATGTGGTATATGGTTTGATTCTAATGAAAGCATGAATATAATTTTTAGTAATTCGGTTTTTAGCTGCGGTTTTAGTGTGTTCAGTTCAATGTGGCGCGTCTCTGCAAGCTGTGTGAACGTGCTACATACTCGTCATTGCTGTTGCTTCTATGGGTGTAAAGTTTTATGATTTTCGCCTGAAGTCGCTGAGGACTAGGCCGCTTACGCACACCTTTTGCAAGGTTGTGCTAACAAATATCAAACCACAAAGTGGACACTTCCTTTAAGCAGTGTAACCTTCTCTCTCTCTCTCTCTCTCTCTGCTAGGATTAACCACATTTTGGTTTAAACTTATTTCAAGCACATCATGCTAACTTGGCTGCACTTGCACTACACCTGTGCATAATAAGTATTAATTTAAGGGGGAAAAAAAGAACGCTTATGCTGTTAGAGTGGCCGTTTTCTACGTTGTCATCGTTAGAGAAAGTTTCAACAATATAGTAAAATGCTGCTCAAGGAGAGGGCATGGGATATTCTCTGCACCTCTATGTTTAGTAACAGTGAATCAACTGCTGCGGAAGGTCATTAATCTACAGCATACGCCGACGATAAAAGCTAAGGCGTAAATTAACTGAGAAAAGACTGAGCTGGTACTCTTCACGAAGATATGCAAGATCGTAGTCTTTACCACTCCAAAATTTAACAATATATTGGCTTCATACAGCAGTTGCTAGGTTGTTTGTGCCACATCAATGTTCAAAAAGTTCTAAAAGAGTTTGACTCCACAAAAAACCACACTAAGTGCTGTAGAACTCTACGAGATGGCAGATCATTATGCCTCTAGTCCTATACGACTTGCTGCATAAAGAAACAATGAAAACAATTTCATACGGATAGACTAGACAGTGATTGTATGAACGGATATGAAGCAAAGACCCTCTTCTAAATAATGAAATCTTTAAGGAATGGCTTCATATCGAAGTAAGGCTCAATGACTATTGTAAAGGGCAAAGTTTTTATTTCTTACTACTTACATACTTTACAATTTTGCCGAACTTATAATAAAGTTTTTCCCACGATTGATGTTTTTTCGAAGTAATAATTACCGTTTTAAGATTCTAAAACTATTCATTGTAGCTGCAGAGAATTGCCCCGTTTTATTTAATTTTCCACAAATGTCTTTAGAAATGTACAACATCGAAAAATATTTACAAACGAAGCACAGGAATTTTTTTTAATATATTCTTAGTGTTAAAGTTAAAAAGTTAAAGTTGACGAGCTATATAGAAGTTGGATTTCATTGGATAGGTATTTAAAAATCATCTTTGGGTTTCTCCTGTCTTTTTTCATTTCAAATGATCATTTTCGACCATTCAAACGTTCATTCATTCATTCATTGCCATGGAAAAGTGTTATAAATCTTAATTAGTTCTTGCTTACACCAGTAGTTGGTTAATGTGTTGTAAGCTTTGTTGCAGTCGGGTTTTTGTATACTTTTTAGCAATTATATGTTTGAAAATATTTCTCACATTTTTAGAAGTCCTCTATAGATCAGTGGTGAGCAACATATCGCGCCATTGTGTATTTCAATGTTCGTCTGTCGATCGAAACTTTCAAGTCGAAAACTTCTCTGTCAGAAATTTTTATTACCATTTTATTCTGTCTACAAAGTTGATATTGCATTGTTTAAGAATTATCCAACACATTATCAACAACAAAACATTCGCTTTGAAAAATAGGCGCAGTAATTCTATCTTTTAACATTTCATTGTCCTATCAAACAGCTTTCGTACTAATTTTTTTTATGTTCCTTTTACGCATTATTCTAAATATCTAACTTTGTGTAGAGTGCTTCCTGGAAATGATAAAAGATGAAGGAAAACGGATCAAAAATGTGCAATTTATACATTTTACTAAAGACTCATTTACTTTAGCTTTTACCTTTTTACACCCACTGAGTACCAACAGTTTTCTGTGCGTTAATTAAAATATGAGCTCGTTTTACGGTAAATAGACTTATAAAATTTTATGTGCGCCACGTGTTATATAAAAATAAAATTCAATTTAACACAACAACTAAATCTTAGTTACCTGGGCAGTGCATTGAACTTGGCTGATTTTTATATATATGTGAATATGAATATATAGTCTCGAATTGGGTGTTATTTTCTAAAACAAGTTTGCTTTCCAAGAAAACAAAAACAAATTAAATAACAAAACAAAGAAAAAAGAAATCCAAATGCGCTTCAAAGCGCAGATTGCCGTTTAGTTACGCATTTTAATTGGCAATTTAAACTTTTACATTTATGCATATTAAATGGAATTATTAACTTTTTAATGAAAACTTAACAAAAAGTCAACGCGTCGAACCCAAAAAGTATAAAACAAAAAAAAAAAAAAAGGAAATTATTTCAGCCGCTAATGAAATTGTATTCAAGTCGGAGTCGTACAGAAATCGATATGGCTATCCTGTGAGAATTTTATTTTGTATGAAGTTAAATAAGAGGAGTATTTTTTTGCATATAAAAGAAATTTCAAAAGACGCATAAAAAGAGTATAAATGCCGAAGCCGAAGACCAACATGCGTTAACGAAATCATCTAACTTACCCAGCGAAAAATATAAGTTCTGCGAGGGTAGGTGAGAAAGTTTAATAAATTTCAAGGTGATAATATACAGAGAAAAAGAATTAGAAAATTGTCTCATTATTTTTTAAAAATTTTACATGAAAAAGGTAATTAAATATTTTAGAAAAACAAGCAGAGACGCAAAGAAAAAATCAAGGTTCGAATATGTCGAAATATGACTTTAAAAAAATGCAACATGAAAAATATTTTTGTCTTTGCAGCGATAGTCAAGGAGAAAAGTTAAATGGCTGCTGTTTAGAATGTCGATAGTTTATGGTGAAAAGACATTGAACATGGCATATTAAAACTATCAATTTGATGTATTGGGAAATATAGTTTCGGATCTTTTCGAACATGTCAGATTGATGACTAACGGAAAACTGTAACTTTAATGATTAATCTTCAATTTAATGGGACTGCTGCTGTACTGAAACTATTTAATTTAATGACTAAGAAAATATACCTTACTTGAGCGACAATTAATCTGTTGCAATGCAAGAATTGTGTCAAATTTTGAATCTGTCTTGAAATTGGCGTAGAAAAAGTCGGATAGGTACGACGACGGTCGCTGTTAAAGTAACGCATGTTCTTTATTCATTTTAAAAGAAACAAGCATCGATGATGACACCTTATCATAATCGAGAACAAAGTGTGACACTTCAAAAGCGATTTAAAAACAAAACACGGACTTTCAGCACTCCAATCAAATAAGCTTTGCTTTTTTGCGAATATAATTTAGCGTAAAATATGTCTTATCTGAGAATCACAATCAAAATAAACTCAAAAAATTTTGAAAATAATTTGTAAATAAGCATGAAATACTATCACATAATGCAGAGGGATACAAAAAAACGTAAAACTCACCGCAATTTGATTGTTGCCGCTTTTCGATACTGAAAACAAAACAAAGTCAGCTCTAAATCAAAGTTTGCACTACCAGAGTGTCACGCAGTTCACGTTTGCCACACAACATCAAAATTATAAGGTGGCAACGACGAAAAAAAATAAATGAAATAATCGTTCTATATAATATTACGACTTATAACACGTTGCTCGCCCTAGATCATCATCATCGATATTCAAAGATCATTTTTTTCCTTTCATTCTGATCAAAAATGAATGAAAACGTTTCATATTGATACACCACAATGATCTGCTTCACCGGAAGAGATGAAAAATAAAGAAAAATAGTCACAAAAACTAAATTCTTCAAATGAAGTTAATATTCTCTTCACTTGAGTTTTTGTATCCAAATCATTTGCGTACTCGAACTCCGTAGTTCTAGCTCAATCAAAATATTTAATGATTGATATAAAATGTAACATAATTATGTACTTATGGCTCGGTTATATGGAATGCTGTAGCCACTTTGGCTTCATACATCGAAACAGTGTTAAAAATGTGGTCTGCTGCTTTGTTTTCGTTTTAGATTACTTAAAAAATAAAAGAAAAACTAAATTGTCAATGCTACAACTATTTTTTATTACCTTATTACCTAGACTACCTATAGAGCTTTCAAGAAATATGTTTGACTAATTATTCAGTGTATTCCAGCTCAGCTCGGAGCTGCTAAACGTTTTTCAAATAAAAAAATATTTGTAACCAAAGCGATTGATGTGGGTTCAAAACAATTTGAACCCAAAATACATTATCAATCTTTTTCGCTATATCTTAAACTTTCAAGGACTTTTTTTGACACCCCCAATTTTTTTTTTTTTTTTTTTTTGTTTGCAAAAGACAGCAATAAGCGGAAGAGTCAAAGAAGTAGAAAGCAAAAATGTATATAATATATATGTATATATAGAATATACTTTGTGGCTAAAAATAGCTTGCTTGTTAAACCAAGACAGACAGACAGACAGCCAGATAAATGGAGAGACAGCCAGCTGAGCAGTATAACACAAAGGCACACATCTACACAAAAATGAAAAATGGGCTGTTGGGCAAGGAACTGCCAGGCGTTAGTAGAATTTCAATATGAAACTTCTTCAGCAGGCGCAGAAATAAACAAGCCTCTTTATGAAACACAGTCACACTTTCTTGCTTTCGCACGCACGCCCATTGAACTGCTATGTCCTTTGGCTGCTGCTGCTGCTGTTGCTGCTTCACTACAGGCACGCCTGAGACAAGCTTGCAAATTATATGAGTATACGCAATTCCCAAAAGTTTCCAAAACTGCCAACTCATACTTAACAGCAACAAATGTTGATGAAGACCGTGTATAAACGAAGCAGCAGAGCAAGGAGCAAGAAGAAAAGGAAAAAGACCAAACGAAGGCATCGTTTGTGCCATATCAAACTGTTGATGGCTTGTTTTATTTTGTTGCGTTGCTTTTTCGCATTTACTGTTTGTTGCCGCTTCCTTCGCGTTGCTCATACCATATTTATTATTTCTTACTCTACATGCATTGTTTGTTGAGAGTATTTTAAGTTGTTCGCCCAATTTGTAACGCATTAAATAATACATCACTATTATATTTGTACGTACGTTTCTTTGTATGTCCATCTGAAGTTCGAGATCGTTTAGACAATAAGAGAAAAACACTTAAAATTGAGAAATTTAAAATGTTCATTCAATATTTAACAGTCTATCTATAATTTTTATTTATTTTTTAAATTAATTTAGATACGCCGAATTTTGTGTATTTCATATCCAAACTAATAAAATATACAGTTGCGACAACTATTGTCAGCATCCGCTGTACAAATCTGCCTTAGCGTATCTCGAAGTCGAGCATACGCAACTGCAGCATTCCCTCTTGCTTTTATTTCAGATTATTTATTTTCGGTGTTTGTTGTTTGCATGTACGATATTTTTATATTATTATTCTGGCTGTTGCTTTTCTTATTGTCCTTTTTTTTGTTTTGCTGCTTCATCAGCCATTCTGCTTCGTCCGCTTTTTTGTTTTATAGATGGCACCTTGTTTTAGTTATCTGCTGTTGATTGTCGGTAACTGTTTGGGCAACTCATATTTGTTGCTTTTAAGGAGCTGAGTTTGTAGTCTAAAAACGAATCTTTATTTCCAAAAATTTTACTCGTCGCTGTTAAAAAAGAAAACGTTTTGATTTTAGTTAATTAAAATCTTCATTTCATTTCGTCTGATATTCCGTGGAAAACGCTTAAGCACTGTGCTTAGTCAGGACGGTGGCGTATACTTAATATTTCATGCGTATGTGTAATACTTTTAAAAATGATGAATTTCAAATATTTGAAACAAAGAAGACTTTATATGAAGAGAATAAAATAAGTCTACTTCTTATAATCTTCATAAAAAGATGAACAAAAGCCAAAAAATAAAAAAAACAATGACCAATCAAGAAAGACAGATCGGAACGGCAATGTTCAAAATTTATTATACTCTGCACATAGAGTGAGTGTGTGAATAGTAATACAATTTAGTCTCCATGTTTGCAACGCCTTAAAGAAGGTAGTTCCATAAGGCGCGTTGTTCTATCAATGCCCCCAAATACGCCTGTCTGTCCGTCTGTGTTCTTAGTATACTGCTAAAAACTATATATAAATATATACATTTTAACGTAATTGATTGCGGACAATATGCAATTTTTGGTGCGTAGCAGTATAGGCTTATTTTAGTATAAGATTAAGCGACAGCAAACCACTTGAAGCATTGATTTTAGCTGCCATTTAATAAATATATTACTTCAATTTGAAGGTCGAATTTGAGCCTACATATATGAAATATTTTATTAGAATTGAAGTTAAGCCTGTCCATGCTGTATTTAGTAGTCAAGTAGGTAGTAATTTTGAAACCAAACAAAAACTTCCGTTTACTTCCGTTCTACTTTACTTCAAAACCATTTAAGCTTTCACCCGCTTCTTAATATTTCATTTCTTGTTTTAAGTGGGCGGGGCTTCTTCTCGGGAGCTATCACTAAAGCAGAACAGAAAAGCACAATATTATATTAGAGAAGTGTTCCTCGTTCGTTGATTATATTAAAATTATTTCATATATATTGCGCATGCCACGCCCATGTCAAGTTAATGTCATAGTATTAATAGAAGAAGTTGGGTAACTTTTTTTAACTTTTTGGAATAAGTCTCGTACAAAGCCTTATTATTTTTTTTGTAGTTTTTATATCAAACAACATAAAAGGACATCGCTAGATTGAAAAAGTTTATCCGTATGCAAGTCGAAAGCAGCTAGAACTCTCAATTTTGAATATTTCCATTCTTGTATTCTTTCTTCAGATTAATTGAATTCAGTAAACATAACAAACCCTCTCCCTAAGGGGAAGATAGCACTTACCATGCAAGCCTACACCTCAGCCTGAGTATTTGTATGTAAACATTTAATTGATGTTAATTAATCCTTTTTAATATATGTGGTATGTATACTTTGCGACAATCCTTATCGTGTAGAATCAAAATTGGACGACTTAAATAGGTAGTCCCTATATAAAAACTCTAGTTTATATAGATATTTCTGTCTGTCTGGCTATAAACACCAAGAAATTTGGAGACTATAAAGTTTGGATATTTAATGTTTGCTATTCCACCTTTATAAAGGTAATGTTCAATATATGTGCCTACCCCTTTTAAGCGGAAGTACTAAAAGAAACCTGTCCTGTCTGAATTTTTTAATGGAAGAATAATTGAGGTTTTTTTTTTTTTTTCTTTTGGATTAAAATGCTGGATTTGGTTCATCTTACTTAAATTGAAATGAAATATTTCGTATAGCTCTATATCGAACTACTGGAAGGGGTAGCCCCAATCGTGTTTTAGCGGGTTGTGTAAGAAAAGCCTTTTGTTGTGGTTTAATGTAACTTCAAACGACAAATTCGATTTTTCTTATAATATAATATATATATGCCCGATTCAAATTTTTGGTCCATTGCGGGTACAGAGTATCTCCAAGTAGAGCACACTCGACTGCTGTGTTCTTTCTTGTTTTTTTTTTTTAAATTGTTTAGTATTGGTTTGGATCAGTATATATCACTATATATTTGGGTTTATATTTCTGTGTGAAAACGATTTCATATGTGTTGAAGTATGTACTTCCTTTTGATCAGCTTTGGCTTCAGTTTTTCGAACAGCATTGGTATTTTCTTAACTTTAACATTCACTTGAGTTTTTTAGAAAGGTTTTGGAGAGGCAGTGCACAAACAGTGGTACCTCCAATCGGATAAATTTTATATTAATATTCGCACAGTTTTTAATATGACAGCAATTAATTTTAGTTTAGTTATAAGCTCATTCGTCTAAAATTTATAGCTGCATATAAAAGTTCCAAAAATCCGTAATCGCACACACACAAACAGACACACAGACAGACATATAAAATAACTAATGCTCTTTTAATCCTATTCAGTTTGTTACGTTTATACAAATAATTAGTATTAATGCCTTGCAACAAATCGAAAAAGAAAATACTAATTCGCAACGGTGCAGATACAAATGACCTTTCAAACTAATTATAAACACACAGTTTAATGAAATAGCAATTTATTAAAATTATTTCTTTAATAAAAGCAATTAAAATTACAAATGTCAGCTTTCTTATTAAACTTGTCCTGTGTTGTCCCTTGGCAAGAAATCATTAGTACGCCAGATTTAATGAACACAGGTGCACAGTCGTTCTATCCTCTAAACAAGAGAGCATACCTTAAGGCTGCCTCTAATTTGTACAAAAATTGTTATACAAAAAGTTTCGAAATGCTTCGAGTGTTTTAAAATTAATTGAAATTAGAGCTGCATGAAAATTGAAATTACTTGACAAATATATATTTGCTAAGAAATTGCGCAGCATATATTTGCAGGCCGTCGTAGTTAAAAAAATAATAATAATGTTGTAAATGAGGTGCCATTTTAGTATCTGTAAATCATAAATGTATCTGTATGCGTTAAAATACATTTCCACGCAAAATATTTGTAAAGTAACTAATTGACATAACTGCTGTCAGCTTCCAAGCCTACATGATACTTAATTGACAAAAAGGACACGTGTTGTTTATTGTCATATATTGTTGTTTAAAAGATAAACAGTTTAAACTTTTCAGAAGATACAAAATTCCAATTCCCTTGTCAACACGCTTAAGTTTAAAGCGATTATACTTTGTTAAGTATTTTGTCTACTTATAAGCGTTGTCATATGTGTGCGTGTTTTTTTTTCTGTTCCACTCTGTAACTTTATTGCCAACAGATAACACTTTAAGACCAATCCAAGTAATAGAAAACTTTTTGGCGTCATTCTTCTTACCGTCTTACCTTTGCCTGCACTTGACACTTAGCTGTGGTTGAGTATCTTTGCGGCGGCAAAAGTATCTTTGCATGATAATGACTTTGAAGTTTGTGCGACTCAACTTAAAAAAATAAATAAAATGCTTAAGTGTTTGCGCTTCAATTCACGCCACATGCATACTGGGCTGAGTATCTGTAGTTAAATTTTAGCTATAAACATACAAAGTCTCTGTTTAGTTCGAAGTGAGGCAGCATCAATTTTATTGCGCATACATAAAGTGAATTTGTTTTTAAAATGCAGTGTTTTAATGCCTTAACTTTGAGATAGTTTGCTTGCAGTTTATTATAAAAAGAAATGGATTCTTAAAAGAATCCAATATTAACAAGTAGCAACACATCGCTGCTGTTCATCTGGCGAAGTGAATCAATATAGACTAGTGAATTGATTAACCACTGGTGGTTAGTCAATTCGCTGATTGCTTTTTGGAATCAAGCAGTGCAGCTGGATTTGGTTTTTTATTTTATTTTAAAATTTGTCGACTTTTATTCGTTCGAAGCTGAACGTGTAAGCCCTAAGCACTAAAGCGAAGTATAAAGAGCAATAAAGAACATTCTATAAAATGAGTGGGCAATCGTGAATACTCGACTTTGAATTGCTCTTCCAACTTTTGGCTATTCCGACTTAGACCAGAGAATAAATAGGAAAATCCAAATATTCAAATTTGATGGCTCTATCTCTTATAAATTCCAAGATCTCGATTTCCATACGAACAGCCAGACTGACGGATAGACGGATAGAGGCGTCTATCGACTTGACTTTTAATGCTGATCAAAAATATGTATATTTTATAGAGTTTGTCTCTCTTCTTTCTACCGGTTCGTTCGGGTTGCATGGATACATTTTCAACATTCTCGGCGTAAGGCTTAATTGATTTATTTTAGGTTTAAGCTGTACATAAAAAGCATATAAACTAATTTATAGAAATGAAATACCATTATTTTAGATTTATGATTAATAGATTCAGAGTTTGCTTTGATTTTTGGTCGGTTTTTAGGCCCTGTACGGAAGGTACAAGAGCCTATTGGGTTTGTGCAAATGTATGTAACAGGTAGAAATAATGGTCGGAGACCCCCCAAAGTTACCCCCATTATGGTCAGGAATGATAGAGGAGTCGATATAGACATGTCCGTCTGCCCGTCTGTATGAACGAAAGGATCTCGGAAACGGTAATAGATAGAGACTTCGTGTTTTTTGAATTCGACTAGGACTGCTCCGGAATTTTACAAGTTTATTTTAAAATTTTGCCCCTCCTCCCCTTCACCATAAAATCCCCCCCAACTCTAAAAATTTCTTCGGCACAAAAAAAAATTTATTCCACCAATATAAAGTTAACGCCTCTCTTAGCCAAAATCCAAAAAGTTCATCAAAATCGGATAATAAATGACGATTTTATAAGCAATTGAATTTGAAGGACCCCCCTTTTCTTTTCATTCATATTCGCGCAGTGGGAAGTAGTCATGTGTTTGGTCATAAGCTCGGGAAACATTTAATGTGTTTGTTAGGCGACGTGAACTGGTAAAGGGCCTCTTACAGTCGGTTACGCCCGACTGAAATTTCCTTACTTGTTAATACTTATAGCTGACTGTATTGTCACAAGTTGAGTTGAATTATTTTATCATTCACAAACTTTGCAATTTCACATTTTGAGCTTAGTATGATTGAAGCAAAATGTTTAACTAGCTCTTTCAACAATAGTTAAATTGATGTGCCAGCTAAGGACATTATGAAACTAATTTCACTTTAATTGTATGTAGTTAAGAAACGGATGGACGGATAGATGGGCAGACAAATGGACGTAAAGAAGGAGTGGTGTGAATTACCCTGATGTTTATTTAAAATCTATTCAAAATGTGCAGCATTGTTTTTTCTGAAGAACTGCGCCATTCTCGAAAAGCAGTTTATTTTTATTCCAATAATGTACAATAAACTTTCAAATAACCGCGTACCTTCTCATAAATTTGGTAGTAAGTCAATGTGGCTGCTGAAACGGCATTGCAAACGTACTATTGAAATTAGTATACATACCCATTATTATTTCATATTCATTGATTTATGCTTTTAATTTATGCAGCACTCAAAGAGTGCCCTTATTATGCCTTCAAACTTTGAGTTCGGCATATTTGCAAATGAAAATTTTAAAAAATGATACAGAAGAACATGAAAAGCTCTTATAGACTTTAATGGAAGCTGATTTTATGCCTCAAAGCTACAAAAGGACTTCCTCAGAAAAGTGAGTGGTTCATTGTTGAGGTGTATAACGAACTGACCTTTTTGTTGGCGATAGACGAACACTTCACTCTGCTTTTTTCGACTATATAAGTATGAGTACAAACGGTGGCGAAATGTAAACAAGCGCATGCAATCAAGTGCGTTTTTCGTCCTTAATTTATTTTCCTTTTTTTGTGGAAAAAGGCATACAGTAGAGGCACATGTTGTGGTAATGCATACGAAACGGGCAACATGGGCAAACAGTGTTGCGAGTGCAACACTTGCTTGCATTTCATGAGAGACCTCTACACCAATCACCATTGCCTTACATACTGTTTGCCTTGGTGCAACAGCTGTTGCAATTGTATTGAAAGTTGGACACTAAGCAACTTGTGCATGTCCTGTCCACTACAGAGCTTGAGCTACAATGCACTTTGCTCGCATTTAATTAAAATTGCTCTAAATTGGGCGTGGTCGTGTAGTCGTATTCATGCACACCTTGACACATGCCTGGGGATGGTTTTTTATAACATGTAATTAAAATGAAAATTAGTTACAAATTTTCAGAATTTTATTTAAGTATAAGAAATATATTTCAATATAAATAACTTCAGATAATGTTAGAAAAAAATGCTTAACAATAGCTACAGAGCTGCAAGTCTAGGAACTAGTTGTTATGCTACAATAATGTTAAGTAAAAAACTTTAGGAAGCTTTTATTTCATTGCCTTCTTCTTCTGTACTTTGCATTCTATTTCGAAGGTATTTTTGATGTGTAAACATCTAGACTCAGGGGGTAAAAATCTCGTTTCACAATAAAATTACAAAACAGAGTAAGACGTATTTGTGGAGAGGTAAATGGGAGCATATTAGTGTGAAGTACAAGCTTGAATGAAATATTAGCCTACGATGCTAAATATGTCTTTGTTCTTAGTAATTTATTTTTTCCATTTTATTGAGAAACATTATTGAAAATCCAAGGTTTACAGAGATTTTTTGTGTTTAGTTATTTAATTTATTTTTTATAAACCAAGTTACAGTACAAATGTATTTCCAGAACGCAACGAGGAGAAGGGACGGAATTTAAATCATAAAAAAAAGTTCTCTCTTTTTCCTTATGCCAATAAATTATTTCTTTTTTGTCCCCTTATGCTAAATAAATGCTTTTGTGGCTGCAAATAATCACTGTGCAACACTAGGCTGCATAGAATTTTATATGCGAGAGAGTGTGTGAGAAAGAGGTACAGGAAGGAGTGAGGAAAACTACTTACGTATAGTTTTATCATTTTTAAAGCTTTTTACGTTCAAAATATGCGAATGAGTACTTTTCAAATGAATCATTAATTTTGTGTTAAATTTGTTGTAATTGCCTTTTAATATCATACTAAAATGGTGAAAGAAATATTGCCTTAAAAAAGGATAGAGAATATTATTTTGTACAATCATAGAAGAAGTACAACCAAGTACCAAAAACTTTCGAATTTACGCCAATTAATAAACTAATGCGAAAATTTGAGTTGAAATATTTAACTAATTTGTTAACATTTACATTTGATAATATTTTTATCACCACTACCACACACAAAAAAAAAAAAAATAGAAAAATATAACCCTCACACACATTTGCAAATTTTCTATGCAATTAGCTTGAAGCAAATGCTTCATGATTTTGCTTTTGCTCATGCCGTGCCACATCTCTCAAAGATGAAAAAGTATTTATTAAATTACATTAAAGACTTTCGAAGGTAGATGAAATACAAGAAGCCACATGCCAACTCAACTCAAACAGTGCAGAACAAGTATAACATGTAGGAGAGTGAATTCGAGTGTAACGCGTACGAAAACAATTTATGCCTGGAAGCGTGCTCGCATTATATGCGATTTGCACAACCGCAGAATATAATAACAGCAACAACAATGTGGGCTCATCTATATTTTATATATACAGATATGTATTATATGTACATATTTATATAAAAATAAAATGGTGTATGTTTGCACAGGATTCTATGTTGCCCGTGAAACCATTTAAAATCACGATTTATCACGATGATTTATAGTTACAAAAATAATATTAAAATAAAATAGATTACTTTGAACTGTTCTCGAACATTAATCATTTAAACTAAAATTGGCGATGATTTGCTATGTTTTAGAACGAAACAATGCAATCAGTAATAGGAAAGTTGAACAGGAAGTGAAATGTTTAAGCACCAAACATACCTAATTATATTACATATAATTTTTATCGTGAAGTTTCGAACAGCTACTATATATTTCTATAATTGCTAATAGCGACAGCTGCAGCTATGGCAAACGCTTGCCACCTTTTTCTTCTCTGACTGATATACACTTACACCAATACCTACATCTAGTCATAGCGTTTTTAAAGAGTATCCACGTATCCATATTGGAGAAGCTTCCGAAGAATATTAACATCATAATTTGTTTAGCCAGTCTAGCAGTATTGAAGCGCTTTTCACGTGTTTCAGCGTGTTTCAATACTCTGCAATAGTTATGGGTCCTCCGCAAGAAACAATATTTAATTTTTCGGTTCGTACGGCAAAACATCATTGCCCATGAACTTTCTTGGAATGATCCATATTCGAACTTTATAGAGAAAAACATCCTTGTGATGCCACCGAAATATTTTTAAAACTAAAACTAATCTACTTCCATTTACATCTACTTTAATATTCAAATATGCGAACCTATTATCGTCTATCCGCACAATGCCGGGTATTTTTTGTATCGTACCTATTGGTGTACATATACTAAAAAAGACCTACTTGCTTTGACAAGATGTGCTTCCTACTTGAATTTTTACGCTTTTGCTTATTCTTTTTGCTGTCGTTGCTGCTGGGTGATGTTATTTTTGCATTTGTATGTATATGTTTAATATTTTACGCTTTGCTAATTTTTTGCTGCGCTGCAGGCAGTGTTGACAAGCCGCCGGGATGTAATTCAAGAGGAGTGAGTACAAAAACAAGTTCCAAAACCAGCACAGAAAGTAAAGAGCGCCGTGAAGTAGGCAATGCTAAATTGTGCTAAATGATAGCAATGCCTATGAGCGTGTGTATTTGCCTATGTGTGGGTGTGTGTAGGTGTGTGTGTATATTTTTTTTTCGCTTTCTCTGGTATGCATAAATTTTCACCGCTTAGGCGTTACTTTGACAACCTCAAATTCAGCCAAGACAACAATGTCGAAAAATGGCAGCAGAATGAATGCGAAATTAATTGAAATGCTGCACGATAACAGCAAGTAGCTGGCACCAAAAAAAAAAAAAAAAAAAAACGACAAAAGACGAATTAGTGTGGGTTATGACAAGCAAATAATAATGAAATAAAACTCGCCAAGAAAAATTTCATACAATGAAATGATTGTTTCAATATTGAAAATTTAAGACAGAAGAAGGAGAGAGGGAGATAAAGAAATAAAAAACCGATTTTAATCAAATATGTCCTAAAGATCTAGCGTGGGTCTATGGTTCATAGGGCCACAACTACTGTATGGTCCACCAGGTCTACTCATCATTTTTCGCCATTTTTTTTTAATATTAAATTTGGTATTTTATATGAAAAAAAGGAACCATATGATTTATTTAAAGTATTGTACATCGCTTCATACTGCTTTTTACTAAATATTTCTGGCTGCAGAAGAATGCTTCATCTCTTGACCCGTTTTTAGTGTCTTCATAAGATGTGAGAAATGGAAACCAGACGAAACAATATCTGGTAATAACGTACAACTTCCCAATTGAGTATTCAAAATTTATTTTAAGCGCAACGTATCCTGGGTACATAATATGTGGACGATCATTATAATGCAGGAAAATTACTTGGTCTTGTTTGAAGTATTGACCATGTTTTCCATTTTGGATCTTTCATTACCAATGACTGCACGGTGCAGAAAAGATGTGGAACACAATTTCCTTGTTACTCAATCATACCCAAAGGTTGGAATTGATTCGAAATTGCTTGTCAAGTCACTACTAGTTCCTTCTTTTTGATATAAAATTTAGCGTCCTTAAATTTTTGAAACCAGTCAAGTCTACTTTCTTAATCGATTGCTTCTACTAGCAAGAAAAAATGTGATTCTGAAAACGAATTCGTTAAACTTTTAATGTTAATTAAATTGCATTATTGATGTTGTACATGTGCAAGCTTTAACCGCAATTTACTTTGGTTTTTTTCTGGCCTGCATATTTTCCAAGCAAGTGATGAGTGGTTTCTTCCCCATGGTCACAATACGTGTCTAATGTAATATTTCAAACACGTCTGAAGAAATATTTTAAGATTGGTCAATGAGAGATTAATATTTGCAGTGCGTGCCTACCTAGAGTTGAAACACCAATTGTGCAATTTTGGTCCCACCTGCTACCCACCCAACACACGACCACCCGGGATATGCCCTTGAATTACATACTAGGTCTAAAAGTTGAAGTGCTAAGTTCTTTATTCTCTGATTCCCAGCGTATTGCACTTAGAAGCATTTTTCAAAAAAAAATATTTTTTTTTTTAAATTTATTGGAAAATAATTTAGACACACATTTTTGCGAGATGCCTTTTCCAAAATATTTATGCTTAAAAGTTAAGTCAAAAACTCATTAGAAATATTAAATCGCAACTTAAAGGGCTATGCTATGCGAATGGATCTCAGCTTGCTGCCCATGGCTAGGCTTATCCTTAATGTTGAACACCTGCGGCGGCAGCATCAATGCGTATGGGAAATTATGGCAGAATAATTTGACAAATGCCTTTAATGCAATTTGCTTGTCCCAAACTTAGATTGGTTGCCGTGTGAGAGAAAACAATCTTTGGCTTCGAAGATTTTTTATTCAGTTTTATTTCGACTTGCGTCAGCAAACAGGAAGTGCGAAAGGCAGGCAGAACAAAAGCCTACAAGAAGAAGAAGAAGAAGAAGAAAAAGGAAAAAGAAGACACATAAAGCACGCCGCATGTGTCAAAGCAAAGTAAAAAGTGATAAAGCAAAGCAAAAATTTGTAGCTCACTTTATGGCGCTGGCAATGACAGCGTGAAGTAGACGCTTGGACTGTTGTTCGTTTGGTTTTTTTTTCAAATCGAAGCACAAAAAGTGAAAATCCACAAAACGACAAATTGTTGTCTCTTTGCAACATTTTCTTGTAGCTGTTTCTATTCTTATCCTTGCTGCTGTTATTTTTTATGCGCGTTCTGCGTTCAACTTGCCATAACCAAGGAAATGAAACTCATCAATTTTGAAGTTGTCATTCATAAATTTGTATATTTTTGTAGCTTGAATTTTGTCTTTTTTGTTTATTTCGGTGTTGCTTGCAATATTTGTTTTTGTTTTCATTTTTTTCATTGGTCCTTTTATTTTTTGTACGAATACCGCCTGCTACCTATTTGTCAGTTGAAATACGCATGACATTTGCATGTCCTTTATCTTCTTGATTGCGTTATTTGCTGTAGACATCTCCCTTTTTGGTAATAATTTTGTTAAAATTTATGTTGGCCGTTTTTTTTAAGTGAAATAATTAAAAACATTTTAAACTTTGTTGAAAAAAGCTTAGACCAGAAATAAGACGTTGAGCTGCCTGTACTTGGTATGTGGTCCTTCGAGCCGGATGATTATTTTAAAGGTACAACACAAGCTAAATATGTAGCTTAATTTTTAAGTTAGATGATTAAACTGTTCAGAGAGACAGCTAAATGTTCAGTTAACAAAGCAGAGTAGCTGCATGTGATCCTTCGAGCTGGTTTTATATTTTCTACGTGCAGCAGTGAAGCTACAATCATAGTTCTGATAGGCATAGAGACCATACACACTTTTTGTTGCTCTGAGGCCTCCACTGCTCAAATCTGGGGTTTGCTTTGAAGTATTACATGAAGTAATACTTTTGCAGAAAAAGTATTTTTTGATAAATTAAATAATTGCTTTTTAATGATTCAAATTTGCTACGCAAGCTTAAAGAAGCCTTTATTGTAGACAAAAGAGTTTTTTAAAGTGAAAAACGATTAAAAAAGATTAAAACAAAAAGGTGTGAAACATAATTAAGTAAATGCTTTTTACTTTGGCTCAATTGCATTCCATGAACGGAGCGTGCTTGAATTATCTATTATCTATAAATAAAACGTTCTCTGAATTGTTAAAAATAGGAAAATAGAGATGCAAATGCATTAAATTTGCTTTCCATTTTCGTTTAAAAACGAAACTTAGCCATATTGCTTGCAAAGTATTTTATTTACTTAGGAGGCAGCTAAATTTAGCAAACAAAATGAAATAAATGGAACAGAATGCATTTCGGTGCTTGCTAATTCACTTCAGTATTTTAACAAAGCGTTTTAGTAAATGCAATTTGAAATGAACAGCATCCATTGGAACATTTACCTTCCATTTACTTTGGTTTTGGATTTTGGAATACTTAGTGTTATTTCAGTGTCATCAGTTTAAAAAAGTGTGGAACCTAATTTGAAATCGTTACATATGTAGAGTGTCTCAGTGAATCATATACTTGAATGCTCATTAAATGCTACGATTTGACTGCACTCGTGCATGATTCTAAAACAGATGCTGAATTTTATTTATTTATAAATGATATGCTAATTTAAAAGCTAACTTTAAGCTAACAGGTGACACTGTCCGTCTGACCGTCTGTATGAACGAAAGGATCTTGAAAACGGTAATAGATAGAGACTTTGCGTTTTTTGCATTCGACTAGGACTTCTCCGGAATATTACAAGTTTATTTTAAAATTTTGACCCTCCCCCCATTCCCCCATAAAATCACCCCCAAGACTAAAAATTTGTTCGGCACAAACAAAATTAAGTATGCCAGTATAGAGTTAACGTCCCTCCAAGCCAAAACCCAAAAAGTTCATCAAAATCTGAAGTCTGAAACTGAATATATCCAGAAATAAAATTAAATATATAAGTCGTCAAAACTCTTTGTTTATTTCCCTGAGAGTGTCACCACACGCGAATTCGTATCTTCCTATAAACGGTTAAAGCATAATTTTTAGTTTTCAAAGCATAGACACAGCTTGACTCTTCTTACTGCTCCTTGGTGGCTATTTCAATTGATAAAGATTGCAGCGAGTGTATGACGCGGAGAGCATCAGTAATCACGAAAGCGCCAACGTTTTATGTTCTTTCTGAAGCACATTAAACTATCAATTTATTGCTTAAATCGTTGCTCTGTTTCCTTGTGCCTGAAGAAGTCGTGCTTCCTTTTTATTATTTTTATATGTGGCTGCTGCTGCTGTAAGGAGTTTTCTTTTTGGTAAAAATAGTTCTGCTTGCGAAGCGAAACTACTACAACTGTACAGTGTCCACTCACATTCTTACACGAACAGTTGCGTCTTAGGCACACTTGGAGTTTGCAGCGCATTATCACTGTACCATTACGACTTCCTGTTTCGCGTAGTCAACTTCCCTGTTCTTTGCAAACGAATTGTAGAAAAAGACGTAACATCGAATCGTAGCATACACTTTGGCCAATGCACAGTGGTATGAAATACAAGAATAAAATACCAGAAATAATCATGCAAGCGTAATAAATTTTATTTATGTTGTCAATTTGGCTACAAACACTAAATGTTGTCTAATTTACGATAATCCGTATAAAATATTCCATTTGGGTACAGCACGGACGACTAACTGTCTATCTATCTGGGTATGAATTGTACGAACAAATTTTGTTGTTAATTCAAATAGAAAAGTCGAATTTGAATTACTTTTCCATAAAAATCTTAACTCATTGTTTCTTATTATTTTGGTTAACACTGCATTATTTGGTGTATATTACTTAAATTCGAATGAAATATTACATAAAGATTATATCGGGCGACTTTGAGAGGTCCCAGAAAAATCTTTCACTTTGCTGGAGTTTAGTAAAAAAAAACCTTTTTGTTGTGGTTCAGTTTTACTTGAAACGAGAAAGCCAATGGATCTTACTTCTTCCGATTCCATTAATATGTAAACCAAATTATATTACTGAATCTCAGGCATCGTAGGTCTCGTTAAAATTATGGCCAAATCAAATCAAAATTTTTTGTAAAGATCTCAGACCAGAATGCTGCAAAAAAGAAAAAACTGTTAAATTGTTTTAACTCATCGGAGTTGCATTCGTATTTGCTCAAATTAAAAAAATAGAGGCCTCTTAAAGTGAAATTTGTCGGATACGATCTGAGCGTCGATAACAACGGCTTCTTAAACAGGTTGATGTCTGAATTGCCCAGTAATTATTTTTTCATGTTCTTGCTAAGACTATATGCCTATTTATTCTTTCGTCAATTGGTTATAATTCTGAGATGGTTTGCAGCCAGCTCTGCGAAACCTATATTGCGAAAATCTTCCACGAGTCATGCAAGCACGTGTTGGCTGGGCATTAATACGAAGTCTAATGCAGTTGATAAAGTCATGGCCCGTTAGCAATGTTGTTTATTTCGAGACACATATGCATCGATAAATTTATGAAGCCAGTTTAGTCAGTTTTATTTTGATTTCGCTGCACTGTGCAACGTCTTAGCCAGCGCTGCTCTTAGCTATGTACAAGTCAAACCCGCCACTGCCGCTTATGCATCCTTAGCGCCAGCCATTCGTTCGTACTTTTCTATTTCGATTCGATTCTCTTTCATTTGTATTTGTATATGTTGCAACTTGCATTTGCTGTTTTTAGTTTTGTGTAGCGAGCTTTCGGGCGTTCTTATTTTCTTTACGCTGCTTTTTACTTTTCGACATTTTGTTTTTTGTTGTTTTTGTTTTATTTTCTGCATGTTGATGTTGTTGTTTGTGAAGCATTATTGTTGGCAGCATTTTAGGCGCCTTGCTGACGAGACAAATAACTCTGCTTGAGTGGGTGTGTGCATCGTCGTCGTCGTCAACTGGCAATGTAAGGCGAACCGAAAGGTTTATAGAGGTTTTCGCGCTGCCATTTTATACTCCATTTTTTATTTTTTATTTTTGGCTTTTTGGGTAAGCTAAGCTTGCAGAAATTTTTCAACAAATTCCCATATACATATATGCATGTTGCTGATGTGTTATATATGCATGAGTATAAGTGCATACATACATATGTATTGCTATTTTTCTCGTATGTGTCATCGCATGTCGTGCGACAAAAATAGCAGCAGCAGATTTGGACTTTGCCTTCACTTGGCAACAGCTAAAGTTTTATAATGCTTTTGATTTTTTGACACCAAACTGAGGGAGACTCGTATGAAGTTGCCGCTGCTGCTGCTTTTGTCACACTTAAACTTTGATTTTATTTTCTATGTATTTGTATCTGTGTCTGAATGCGTATGTGTTGTCAACAAGCGAAAAATAACCACAAAATTGTTATTTCCGTAGTCAAAGTTTATTTCTTACAGAGCGACATTTATGAATTTAAACGCAACTCGAACTGGTGTATAAAGTGAACTGCTTAAGCATGAATGCCATTGAGGTATATAGAAATCAATTAAAGCCACTTAATGGTGTCGCTTGTCAATCAAACGTGCATAAGTAGCTGCTCTATATGCATAAAATATGATTGACAAGCGAATGCATTTGATATGCTACACAGCAGGTGATGATTTATATCTGAAAGTGTAGTCAAAATGTTGTCTGTAGGCGTTAAAGCGTACAAAACTCAATGCATGCAGAGTCGCTCCAATGCATCTCTGCATTATGAAGCGAATTAAAATAAAAGAAAGCATATTAAGTACCTTTGTAATATAATATGTGCGCGGTTCTGCTGTTTATTTGCAAAGTTTTCTCGTATCCTACCTCGTGCGACGCTGCATGTTTTGATTATTATTATGCACATGTGAAACGCAGCTCATATTCATTGTCATTTGAGTGGTTGACAATCAGCATGACAGCGCACTTGAAAAGTTGACAGTTCGACATTCAATGAAAGAGTGTTCCAGGCAGCTAGAACGAGGTACTGAAGTAGCAGCGGTAGCAGACATGTGATAAGCAAGGCATTCCATGATGGCAGAGCACATGATTTGAATTCAGCGTCTTTATTCTTCTTTTTTATATGACTTGTGTATGTATAGCTTGTGACATGCCATTAGCAATGCACTGGGAAAATTGTAAGCACAGTCGTTCTTCTCTTGGAAGTTATGGCGTATGAGGTGAGCAGCTCATGTAGAAATGCAGCTGTGAATAGATGTAGCCATATGCAATTGAGACAGCGTGGCACAAGTCGTTGACCGTCATTATTAGAAATTCGATGACTCCTTTTCAGTAGCTTACTCTAATAATGGCATTTCTTTGAGTATGTAAATGATGAAAAAATATTCTAGAAAGGAGCAGCGAAAGATCGAATGAACAGCGAGAGAAAAAGTGAAAAACGAATAATGAAACAGAAAAATTTAATTAAGTTACAGTTCGTATTTCTTAGAGCAATGTGTTGAGTTTCGATCAAAACATGCGTAGGTGTTAGCAAGTATTTATCACACACGACCTGCAGAGTCATTAAAATGTGTAAGGTAAGCTGAACTATTTTTAAAATAGAATTTGCTCACGTTGTACTCTTCACTAACTTTTGGAAAAGAACAAGAAGGAATGTTGTTTGTGGTATTTTTCGCTATCTGAAACTGCGTGGAATATTTTATCACCTAATTTGGTGTTCTCATGCAGTTTAATGAAGAGATGACCAAATTTTCGTTACTTTGACTTCAAATTTTTTTAAATGTTATAGTCGTTGTTGTTTCATTGTTTCAAATGGTTTAAATAACATTGAAAATTAACGAAGAATGAACGGAGGAAAGCTAGGCTGACAACGCGTTGTGTATGTCGCAACTAATAAATGATTTTAAATCGTTTAAATTGGTATACCAATTGGCCTATTTGGGCACCCTGCTATCTAAACCGAAAACTATTTTCCAAATTCCTCAAGTCAATTGCTTGGCTGTCTACGCAAGCTTAACGCTATTTTCTAGTTACTTGCCACACATTTTTGGCAAGCCACAAAAGACTCCAATACAAGCACAGCTTATGCTGCAGTTGCTGTGTGGGTCTTAGTCATGGTAGCGCAGCAATCTAAGAAATCCACATTTTGCTATGCTAAACGACAGCGTCCTAAATTTGCAGCAATATGTATATGTATCTGTGCGCTTTGCTATGCAATTTGTATGTATGTGCGCCACATTTGCATTTGCTGCAACAAAATTGCTGCATTATTATTGTACTTACGCTTAGTCGCATTTAACACGGACGGACGGACGGACGAACGTCTAAGACGAGTAGCGCTGCTTGTGTCATTTTATGTTTTAGTTGTTGAAGCAATGTGTATGTGTATGTATGTTTCAACCCACATAGTGTCCTTTGAACTTAATTTCACATACATACATACATACGCACATACATACATAGACAGCGCGCAACATTTCTTGTAAACGCGTAGGAAGAACATTTGCGCCATTTTGTCGTTGTAAGCAAACCAAAAACTAAGGTTCCAAGTTTTCATTTCAATTTTTTTTTTTGCTTCTTCTTATTAGTTTTTCTTCTTGCTACTTTTGCAGTTTACCATAAACTTTGCGGCTGTTGTTGTTGTTGTTTGCGTTGTGCACAGGCTATTGAACTTACAATTGAAACTTAGAACTATATCCGAGAAAGAAAGAAAATAAATAAATAAATAAAGAGAACTGCGCTTATCGCAATCGACATAAATCGTGTGCGACTCGCAGTTTAATATGCCATTAAATATTTAAATTAAATTAGGCATGTTTGATTCTTGAATGACGTTTCCGTTTGTCTTCAGTATGGACACTTCCACATAGTTAAACTCAAACTGCATGCTAATAGCTAATTGGATAATTGAAGGCTACAAATCAACACTCGTTAATTGTGTAATTATAAATACACACGTATAAATCGACTCGTCTTCTCGTGCTGATTACGAATATATATAACTTATACACTAACCAAGATATATATAACGTCATATAATACACTTATTCACTGAAATGCCCTGCTACAACTATTTTTTGCCTAGTTTTTACTTTAATTGTGTTTGCTTGAAAAACACTTTATATGCACAATTGGCTTTATTAAGTGAGTTATTTGTGTACTACAATAAAAGCGCTAACGGCACATCGCAATTTCATTAAATGTTTATTTTTTTTTAAACTTTCGTTGTCTCTGGATAACGACTATAAAATTGCATTTCCATAGAATTCAACATGCTGACACCATGCAACACAGAGCTGGAAAAAAAACCGTTAACACAGTTTGCAAAAAATATGAGAGCATACATATACATATATTAAAGTGGATAAATTACAGCTAAAACTATGTCCTTTAGTTGGAAAAATATATAAAAATAGAAATGCTAAAATCCTTTTGAAAAAAGTCGAAACTTTTTAAGTAACTTAAAAAGAAAACGAAGTGCAAAGCAATAAAAAAAATTCGTATAAAATCCCTAGACTTCTTGTACCATAAAGGCAAACAAATAACATGCACAACGCTCACGCAACAACAACACAAATGATTACAACAAGCAACTTCAATTTGTATCCACACATACACATGAAAGTATTTCCAAACGTGGGTAGCCAATAAAGTTTTAAATAAATTAGAACAACTTTGAAGAATATAAATCAAATATTTCCTCAGAAAATTTTACTGATAACATAGAAACGCTTTTTTCTGAGCAGCACTAGACAATGAAAAGTTTGTATGTGCGAAGCATGTGCTTTAGCCTTTTCTTTGTTTTCTTTGTTACTTCGTTTATGTCTTTAACATGAATAATTCTCCTCGCATGACGATTTACAAAGATATTTTATGGCATTCCACAGACTCCAGTCTGACATGCAATTAGTTTCGTGTTTTGAAGAAAATCTGCAATGGCTTAAATTTTTTTTAGTTCTTCCAGTTTTGCCTTCAGCTAATGTTAAAGACATTATTTCTCGAAGTGCTCGAAAGAAGGTATTGCATGCTTTTGGAGATACTGCAACGGTTTCGGACGGACGGACTTAAAGGACATTATTACACTTCACAGAGATTGCAATATGAAACCACTGAAAGGTGTTAACAATCTTTTGTTAATTTTATCAATTAAAGCAAATACAAAATATAAGACTTCTTTAATTAAGCCATAATCAACCATTCACAGTAGTTCTTCTACTTATATGTTCGCCCAAGCATGCTTTCGGCTCGGCAGCAAACGTATTTGTTTATGAGTGACGGTTTTTGAGCCTCTCAGCAGCAGAATTGAAAGCAGATTAAATTGATACAAAACATATTGAAAACGCAAAAACCCAGCCACGCTTGAATACTGAATAAATGCTTTAAACACAAAATATTTAATTTTCAAACACCTGTTTATGCAGGCTTTTGACATTGTGAATAATTTTGTTTGCAATATAAAATACGACAACTTTTAGGTTTACCTCTCTTTTATTCGCTACGTATATACAAGATGTGCACATGTATAAAATAAAGTTATGCATACAAACGTACGCTGGAGCAACGTGCAAACGTGTCATGGCATGGCAAACGGCGGGTGTAAGTTGAGCTGAGTTGAGCTGAACTGAACTGAACTGAACCAAGCTGAGCAGAGACAAACGAACGAACGAGAAATGGTACGAAACTAAACCGGAGGCGCCAACATGTCCTACAAGTGATTTATTTTTATGTATTTTGTTAAAAAAAAAAAAAAAATACATATCGACAGCGAAAAAGTGCAGAGCACAAAAAAAGATAGAATGGAAAAGAAAAATGAAGTTGCTTTTGTTGTTGTTGTTGTTGTCGCCGGTGATTGTACGCTAAACGAAAGTTGAACTAAAAATGGAAAGAAAAATAAAATAGAATCATGGCGAAAAGTTACAAACATGAAACTATTTATAACGAAAACGAGACGGTGACCATTTTATTTTTTCATTTTGTTTTGCACGTTTCTATCTACATGGTTGTTGTGGCTGGTCACCTTTGCAGTTGATGCTAATAAAAAAAAAAAATAAAATAAAAAAAAAATAAAATGAAATGAACAAAACCAGAAACTTGAAAATTTTCAGTTTCAGTGAATGTTTAATTTCCTCCAATAGTGCAAGTTAGATATTTTGCTTAAAAGTTATAAAAAGATTTTATATAAACTCATGGAAAAATATTGTTAATCAAAGAATAAAACGATTCGGTAATAATTACTCCATTTTACTGCATCAACGCTGGTCATTTGCTCTTTACTAGAGAGTTGGGCAACAGCTTATTTTAATATGATACTTAGCAGCCTTTAAATAAAAACTATGCGGCTCCCTTTTAGTGCTCTGAACACATTTAACTCAAAGTTTCTAATTAAATAAACAACAACAACGAACTATTTTATACAAAACCTAGAAAGGAAAAGCAAGTTTGTATGGGAGGAGCTGACATACTCATTAAATAGTAGGTATGTAAAGTTGAATTAAGAGAAACTAAATATCTAAACTCAAAGGTTATGTCTTTAAAAATCTCAAAGTTTTATATGTGCATTTGGATAGCCAGACGGGCGGACATTTGTTTGGAATCAAGATTTCCATATAAATATATAAAACTGATATGAAAATTCATTCTATTTAATATTAAAAATATCATACTGACCTTTAATCAGATATTTTCGATAGCGTGTAAATTGATGCGAAAATATGTTATAGTGTTGCTTAGAAAATATTACCTTACATTGTTCTCCCTTTTTTCTGGCTAATTATTGCTAGTCTTTAAAAAATAAAGGGTTAATGAAATACATTTTTTTTATTCTTTATAGTGTGTGCGTCAAGTATATTTTGTGTACTTTCTGAAGAGGAAATACGCTTTAACGCTTAAACTCTTGGTTCGAAGTGCTTCGGTCGAAATGTTTCATACAAATACTATCAAAATAGGGTCTAGTTACACCGAAGAATCTTATTTCAAAGAAATTTTATGAAACTGAGAATTCATCATCAGACAGAGTAGTTTATTTTTTAGCGAGTAGAAATTAAACTCGAATTATATTCTACTCTTGGGCAAAAACATATAAAACAAACATTTTTAGTTGTACATAAATTCCAAGAGCAAGATGTTTTTCACTTAAAATATATGTCAGTACCAGAAAAAATGGCACTAGACTGTTTATTGAGAAGACAAAAATATTAACGTTGGGCTAATTTGTTTATTAGCTAAAGTTAAAAAGGCAATTACGGCAAACTTCTATATTCACGTAGTGAACTGTGCACACATAACAAACTATTTTTTTATGTAGGGTATATGAAAAATAAAGCGCAGTGCATAAGAGCAAATTTATATATTATATAGCATACTTTTATGCGCTGCGCTTTTAGCTGTTTTATCTAGCGCCCTCTATAATGCTATGTGTGTCTCTCGCTCTCGCTACCTAACTGCTGTATATATCCCTCTCTTTTTTTTTGCTAGAATGTATCTTTATTTCATGCATACATGTTGGCTTTTTGGTGTATTAGCGGGCATGTGTGTGTGTATGGGATTCTGTATCTCGACATGTCGTTCACATTGGCTTTTTGTTGTTGTTGTCGTTGCTGTGCGAGCATTTACCAGCAGATCATTGCAGACATTAGTTGGATTTTATGTTTCAATCGTGCCCATACCCCGCAACCAAATCACAACAGCTTACAAGCATTTTTTTTGTTTTTTTTTTTTCTCTAACTGCCTTTGGTTCATGTTTGTCGCTATGTAGACATATAAACGATTTATGTGATTTGGCAGCGCTTTTTATGTTGCACACTAAAAAACTTATACCTGTAGTTGCGTGTTTTGATGGTGCGCTCCGCGCCAGGCAGCAAAAAGTGGAAAAATATGCACATTTGAGCTTAGAATGCTGTGTACGCAGTGTGGACTTAGTTTTAACGCTCTTGTGGAATTGTGTATGAGATAAAGTATTTTTATTGGTACAATTTAGAGAAAACTTTATGTTAATACATGGCTATTTTTTCTTCTTTTTTTGTCATTGCAGAATGTCCCACCGCGATGGATGGCATGGAGCGCTTTGCGTGTCCGACACCGGATCTGCAGGGTCGATATCGTTGCATAGACGATCATGTACTATGCGACGGTTTTATCGATTGTCCTGAGGGTGAGGACGAAGATCGAAGATCGTGCATGTTCTACAAAACGGTAAGTGGCGTGTATAAGTAGCTAGAAATTTAAGTTGTAGAAGAAATAGCTAGCATAATTAAAATATACTAAAAGGACAGCTAAGCTCTGATAATAACAAATACAAATAAAGCTGTTTCCTGTTGCTATTATATACGTAGTTCCTATATACTTATATATATTTATTTCCTTTAGTACACCAAATAGTGCCTACACCATCCAACAAATTTGGTTTTAATAGAGCTTTAGGCAATACTTCAAAAAATACATCCAGCGTTGTTTCTTTCAATTCTTCGGCAATGAAGGCTTTTAAACTTTAAACTCTTTTAGCTTCTATCACTGATAACTGTACAAGTGTCTCTGTTACAAATTTACGCTGGTAATACCATTAAGACTTTGATTGGACTATAAAGAAGACAGTCCATCAATTGTTAATTCATACCATTTCATAATATCAGTTGATTATAAATGTCTCTGCACACTTTTAGAGCACTACTAGAGCAAATACTGTACATAAAAAAGAAGTTTTCGTTTCGAACCGATTTCCGCAAAATGGATCGAAATCTCGAATGTATTTACTTCTATAATCCGTCATTTTGCGTAGCTATTATACAACGCCAATATTTAAAAGACAATTGTTTAAAATGAAATAGTAAAAGCTGTAAGTCAAACATCTTGCTAGATCCGGTCGTGTGTTCAATTGGAAAATGTTTATGTTACATGTAACTTGAATACATTTAAAAAATTGATTGCTGACTGCTGCAAATTTAAAAACTAAATCTCACATTTGAATTTCAGCGTTGAGTTCTAAAGTTTTTCCTAAAAATGTATCCACCTTATTGGGTTCAATACTTTGTTTTTTAGCAAAATGAAGTTACATTTTTTAATGTTTCAATAACTTTTAAAAAAGTTGAGTCCACTATTTTGGATTCGGTCGAAATTCCATTTCGATTCAATAATTTTGTAAGAAAAGTGGTCCGCCATTTTGTTTTGGCAGTTCTGACATCAGACTAGTATTCAACGATTTCTAAGAACTCAAATTTTTGTACCGATTCAATAACTTTTTTAATAGGTACACCATTTTGCGTCCGCCATTTTGTTTTCGAAAATAATCGTACCTGTAAAAATCCAGCATATTTAATTTAATATTTTTGACTACCTCTCAAATATTTTTCATCAGCATTAAAAAAGAATCGGTATAGCTAATGTTCGTATGTCAGAAGGAGTTCGGAAACATTAAAAGCTGGAGACTTCATGTTTGGATGGATACAATCTACATATATATATGTAGATAAAGTATTTTAAATGTTATGCATGCCATGGCCGTAACGCCCAGCACGTCTACCATGTGCTATTGCCTATTATAATATTTGCACACCTTTAATAGTAATAAATCGATTATAATCGTATAAGCAGTTCATCGGTTTATCGATTAATCTTATAAGCAGTAGTTTAAAATTTTTTAAACATAATTTGTTAAAAAGATTTTACATTAATTATTTTATTTGTACTTTATTCTCCTTTCAGACGAAGGCGCACTTGGATGTGTTAGCGGATGCGTTGCTGCGCTGGGCGCGGGGGCGTTAAACTACAATAGAAATAAAACTAGAACAGTCACATACAACATAACCAACCCAAAAAAGCGTAAAACTATAAAACACTCCAATATACCCGAAAGAACCCACTTTACAACAGATCAAACACTAGGAAAACAACAACAAACCAAATGACAGATTTCGTTAAAAGCAAAAACAACTAAATTCCAAACTCAGCTCAATCAAATGCATGTAAAAAGCTAAACACACAAATAAATTAATAAACTAAGACACATCCGAAAATTAAGAAACTATAAATTTTACTCTAACGCCCACAACGCAGCTATATAAAACGATAAATTCGAGTTCCACAAAAAAAAAAAAACAAAAACAAAAACAAAAAATAAAGAAAAACGAAAACGAAAAAAATCCAAGAAACCACCACCCTACTCCAAAATCCTCCAAATGCATAAAACGTACGTAGCACTTGTACTAAACTTAATGTTAATTATTAAAAATAAAATTAAATAAAACCGAAAACGACGTAGACGTAGAGGAAGCAGCAGAAAAAACAAATATGCATATTAAAAAGTATGATTACTATTATTATTATGATTATTATCTATTATTGTATTAACCATTATTATTATAAAAAAAAAAACAAACAAACAAAAAAAATAAAATTTAACGTTTTTATTGTAAAAATGTGTTTATTTCGCTCGAGTAAATTTAAAATTATAAAAAAAAAACTAACTACCAGAGTTTAATTCCAAAAAAGAAAGAACAATTGAACACTTCAAAACACTAAGCAAAAATGCAAATAATTGTTTGAAATTTTCAATACTGGTAAAAGAATTTTTAAGTGTATTCCGTGTAAATTATTTCATTATTATTATTAAAACAAAAAAGAAAATAAGCGAAACATTAAAAATAAAAAAAAAATTAATTAAAAACCGAAGCTAAAAGTATGCGTATTATAAATAGTGAATACAAATATACATACATATTTAAATTAAATAGGTTTTATGCAATGAAATGAAGTCAATATGAGAAAAACAATGTGTGTGTTATGTAGCCAAGTACGCATATATGATGATGATGATGATGATGATGATGATGATAATGATTATGATGAGGGTAATGATTATTATATTTAAACTATGAATACATAAAAAGACTAAACTAATATATACAAACTATTTTACTTTACTTATATTTTAATTTGTTATTTTCTGCAATTTAAGTTCATATTTAAGTTTTGATTTGCTTTTGTTTTGCTGTTAAACTGTTAAATTTAAATTTAAGATGCATGGAAACAGCTGAACTGTTGATTGAATAAATTAATAAATCAATGAATATTTTGAGGAATGTTTGCACACAAACATGAAAGGACTTTTATTTTTGAATTCATAGTAAAAGACTTTTAATTTAATATTTTTTTTGGAGTGCAAAATAACTCGAATATTATTTTAAGCAACCGAATTCTAAGGTTTATTGCTTGTGTTATAATATGGTACACAGTCCCTGCTGGATGACCATTAGTACTGTTCAGCCGATTTTAATGACACCCGAGCAGGGATGCATACAAACAGTTCCACTGTCATCGTGAAAACGAATTGCTTTTTTGGACGTTTAATTGTTCTGCGAATATTTCAGATACTACACAACAGTTTCTTTCCGTCTTAAGTTCACTAAATCATAGATAAATATTCCGCAGTAGGCTGCGTTGTTCATATTGTAAAAAGCTGTAATATTGCAAGACACATGCTTTAAAACTGAAATTAATTTAAATGTATGAACTTTCTTACGTTTCATTCTTATAGTAGTCCTAATATATCGTTTTGAATCGACCGATGTGTCAGCTCAATTAAACTTTCAGCTGCTACTGCTTCAACGTGTATTTACCCTCAAGCATATGGCTATACCATATTATATACCATCTGACTTGCTTTAATTACTTTTATCAAATACTTTTGAAGTACTGAAACCTTTTTTTCCATTTTCTTTTTTGATTAAATCAATTAAGAGGAAACAGTTCTCATGGATATGGCAGCTATTTGTAGATAAGTAAATTTATTTAAATTTTAAAAGTTTAAACAAACTAAATAAATCTATTAACAAACAAACATGGACTTAATAAAATATACAAGAAAAATGAAAATATGGAATACGAAAAAAATAAAATACAAAATTAAAACTAAAAGTTATCAAAATTAAAAAAATAAAAACTGCTTGTAAAAATGCTTTCACACCGAACAGTAAAATCAAAAATAAATAAGATTTTTAATTCAAACTTTACATTTCCGAATTTAATTTACATAATTTATGCCACTATTGCTATTATTTTTAGTCATTATATTTTGCTTCGATAAAATGCTTTGAATACTCTGGCGCATATAATTGACTTTTGTTTTGTATAAATTAATTCATTTAAATCAATACAGCTGAGCAGTAAAAAATAATAGATGAACACTTTTAATTAGTCTATTAATAAGAAAAAGATGATGTGCAACAACACAGTTCCAACAATCAAGTTAAAAACAATCAACCAACACAAAAAAAAAAACAAACAGAAAAAAAAATTAAACTAAATAAAATCGAATAAACGGTTGTGTATGCTAAAAAAAAACATTCAAAGTTAAAAAATAAAAAAATTAAATCGAAACAACATGAAACATGAATTTATGCAGCATAAAAGAAATTTAAAAAAATACAAATTAATTTAATCAAGTTCACAATTAAATAAAATCAAAATTTCGTAAAAAGGCAGATTTTCTAAAGTTTTTTGTTTTATTTTTGTTTTTTAGTTTTCTTTTCAATTAGTCAGTCCCGTTTTCACTTTTGCCTTTTACGATTTCGTACATAAGTCTATCATCTTATCTCTGAAACTTAATTCAAATCAAAAAAAATATAAGATATTTATTGAAATCATAAAACGCAAAGTTAACAGGAAACGGGAGCATGCTGAATGCATTTCATTTTATTTTGCAGCATGTTTCCTTATGATGCCCTTTATTATACAAAGTAAGATAAGTAATAAGTATTAGTCTAAAACGGCGCCCGAGCAGGGATGAAAGCAATCAATTCTACTGTCCGTCTGTACGTTCGATTTAGTGTCCGCAATTCGGTTCGTTTGTCCGTTTTTCTTCGTGTATTCAATTTGATACGAGTCAAATACTACGAACGCGCCCGAGCGATTGTCTCTGCGTGTTTTTGTGCCATTAGTAAATAATAATTTTATTATTAATAAATATTCGAAGTGGAATGTTTGGTGGAAAGTTCAGCAGACAAATAAATTCTTGCAAAGAACATATAACGTATTTTTGAGTAGCAACGAAGAGTAGTCGCTATGTTTATGTCCGTCTGTCTGTCTTTAGAAATGGTAAGTTTCCCGAGTCTATTTAATATATATTAATATATTTAATATATTTTATATAAATTTATTATAAATTTTAATTAAATATTCCAATACTCAGGTAGAGTAAAGTTTACTTATAGAAACCGTTCAGCCTTCAAACTAGAAAAAGCCACCATTTTGTAAATAGATCTTACAATATTTCTAGTAAAATATACACAGATATGCAAGTCGCATTATTTCGCCAAATATATGTTCTTTTTAAGTCTATGCTTCAAATAGAAACTATAAGTTTTTGTACACCACACTCTGCTGTAGGGCGTTTCTTATTAAAATATATTTAAAACGTTTCAAACAATTATAACTTTTTCTGTACAATATTTCACATTTCACAAAGCTTCCACATAAATTAGCTTGTGTAAAGGGCTATAAAAACTTCGGTGCCATCGTTGTTATTTTAGTTCATATTTCTTATTTAAAAAAAAACCAAACGAATCGATGATTAAAATCATATGAAATTGCGAGCAATAAAATTTCATATCTACCTAAAATTATAATAAATATTTATTATATATTATATTATGTATGTATATTCAACAAACAAAGCGCAACGATCTTCGTTAGATGTAAAGTTTTTTATTAAAACTTTTTCTTTCAACAAAATAAATTTTTTATTAATTATGTTCTGAAATATAAAATATTCTATTAAACATAAAGTGAAATAACCCACCTTTGATGTTAAAGTTAAAAAACATAAAATAAAGAACTAAAACTAAACAATTTAATAGATTATACAAGCATAAAAGTAAACTTAAAGTGTGTATTTAAATGTTGCTGTTTTAGAGAAACTTAAAAAAGAAATATTAATTAACAACGTTTAAACGTAAAAATAAAAAAAAAACTAATTATTACAATGCACAAAAAATAAAAACCAATTCCAACAACAAACTATTTAAGCGCACGAATCTATTAGAGACATACAGACAAGAACAATTTTTAACCCGAAGACGCATAGAATGTACTACTCTACAATACTACTAAACTAACGAATACAAAAAATCAAATTGAAAAACAAATAAAGAGAACGAAAAACATCACTTAAAAAAAAAAAAATTATATATTGTATGTATAAAAAATATATTTTTGGCCTATTTTTCTATAACCAAACTTTGTGGAAAGTTCAACGAAATAAAAATACAAAAAAAGATTAAAAAAAGAGATACCGACAGCATAAGACAAAAAGTACTACTTACGAGTAACTTTCTCATTTTAAAACGAACATTTTTTACATTAAATAAAAATAAAAGAATTAAAACGACAACAAATTAACAAAAAGTTAAAAAGAATAAAATAAATGAGTTTCTAGTTAGTTTGTGTGTGGAATACTAATATGTAAATAAAATAATATAGAAGTAATGGAACAGTAGCAGTTGAATATGATAAAATGAATATAATGAATTATGCTAAATTTTGTGTTTTATGTTTTTGTTTAGTTTTTCTGTTGTGCAAAATAACGAAGATCGTTGTTTTTCATTTGGTTCACAATGAGTTCATTCAATAAGTAAAGGCTTAGTGGGCAGCTGAGCCAGTTTAATTGTTTACCTTTAAGTTAGGCGCAGCTTCACATGCTGCAACCAAAAAATTGTACCAACAATATTTAGTTTAATATCATTTTTTGTTTTTAAGATTTATTAAGCGAACTTCATTGAATTCAATCATTTTCATGCTACTTATGGCAGTATGAGACACAGAACAAATATATAGTAAAAGTGGAACGCTAGTAACTTTGTTATTGTACATCAGAAAACTATAATAATTGGAATCGATTATATGTATATATATTAGTGTCTAGTATTGAATACAAGTGCTTAAGTCAGAATTCGAATGGAGTAAGAAGAGCTTGAGCCATTATTACACTTGGCCGCTTCTTTTTAACGCTCTCGCGTCTTATTGTCTCTCTACTGAATTGAGTTATTGTAAACAACTACGTCGCTAATTAACAAAAATTTGAATTCCAAATTAAATCGTTTTAAGTCTGTTCTAAAAAATTGATTTGGAAAATCCTTCAAGTCAATTTTTTCGGTTTAAGAGGAATACCCTTCCAATTAATTAAGTCGACAAATTTCATAAAAATTAAAATTTTTTTCACAGTTTATTTTCGGAGTTGAAACTATTATAGAGACATTATTGTGAAACATGAATCATTAGTAAAGTATCGCTGAAAGAGAGGCAATCTGACGGAGTGCTAGAATTTACCCTTGATTGGTAAGATATGTGCAAGTAAAAATGAAATAGAAATAATATACAAGCAGTAAACGTTCGCCGAAACTCATCAAATCTCTATGAAAGTCACTGCGGAATGTAAGGAAAAAAGAGCGCACAACAAACAAATCACTTAACAATGCTTGACTGGGTTGGTTGATTGCTGTTAGAAAGGAACAGTTGAGTTGCTTTGTTTTTCCAAACCAGCACACTGTATAAATTATGACTCAGTCGTTGCTAAGCGCAATGCGACTTTGCTGTTGAGACGCTTACATAAAATATCTCACAGTATACACCAAAAATTCAAACTTGTTTGTCAGCGATCATTTCCTGAGGCCGAGCACAATCATCTGTTTATGCTTTACCATCCAATAAGTGATATTTTGTTTGTTAGACGTGCATTTTGTGTTGTGCTTCTTGTGTGATAACAGAAGAAGTATTGATTCTGTTTACAAATTACGGTTTATTTTGCCATTTTCAAAATCTTGATATTCAGTGAACTACAACAACCGTAAAAGTTTTATTTATTTTTTAATGATTTAATTTTAAGGGTGCAGTATAATTTGGAGGAGCTATTTGAATTTTTGACATATAAATATTGATTTCTTTTTTTAATTATGTAATTAATTAGCAAATGTTTAGCCAAAGTGGTCAACTTTTAGTCATTTCGTTTCATTTTATTCATTTAGTGCAACCAATCAGCCGTTCTGTATATATTTAATTACAACAATTAATCTGGCCGCCATCGCAATTATCTTTACAACAGCCTACGAAGCCTTTACAATCCAAATAATGTAAAATAATTGTATATATAAACTAAATAGCGCATAAAAATAAAAATTAATTTAATAAATTTACGTTTACTACTCTTATATGATTTTTAGTACAATAATTTCTGCATTTAAATATGTTCATGTTGCTTTAAGTTTTGATTTCTATATAAAAGAAAAATAAACGAAAAAATATAATTAAAAAAAAAAAATATTTAAGTTTTAATGTGCATTATAGAAAAAAATTTGAGAAAAGCCACAAAGAATTATAAATGTTAAAAACAGTAAGCAAAAAAAAATATAGTTTAAAAAATAACAAAGAATAATTGTTAAATGTTACATAAATACTAAAAAATCGAGAGAGAATTATAGCGACATGCATACATTAAACATATACACACACTCATACATATATACATATGCACACTTATAAATATGAATACATAAGAAAAAATGAAACACAGATACATAAACACACACACAGACAGTAAAAACCAATAGCGAATAAACAACTAAGTATAAAAAAGCAAATAATAAAAAAGAATTGTATTTATTTGTATTTGTATATTGTAAAACTGCGCAGATTAAAAAAACAGAAACAAAAAGTTTCAAAAAATAGTTACAAGTAATATAAATAAAAAAATTGTATTTAAATTATTATTATTAAAAAAAAAATGACATAAATGCAGCGCACATATATATATATATATATATATATATATATATATTATTATTATAATTTTTTTTTTGAACTCTTTAGTATAATTTAAAAATTCATTATTATTTTCTATTTGCTGTAAATAATGTTTGCCAAATTAAACTCTAAAATCAGGAACACTTACAAACATTTCAAGAACACATGCAGCGCATGTATTTATGTCGCAAAGTGCTAGCATAATTTATATATACGAATATATATAAATATATAAAATTATAATTTAACTAACTAATTAATGACTTAAAAATAATACATACAAATACCAGAAAATGAAACGGAGAACACTTATAATAATAGTAACGAAATGATATGAATCAAAAGATAAGCTATAAACTGAAAATAATAAAAGAAAAAACTAAACATTTACAAATAAAATACACAATTTAATATACACAGAAAAACTACAAACATGCATTTCTTAATTTCGTATCTTTAAAACTGTCAAACTCTTCCACTACTCTTTAAAACTTTTCTACTAATCTGCTACTTTCTACTTGACTACACTATGTTACTTAAATTTCGGTTCTATTTTGAGCCATTTTGTTTTTAGTTTTATTACAAATTAAATGCATTACTATAAATTATTTTACTCTATATGATTTAATCAGTATCTCAACTGCTTACTTTATTAGCTTTAGCTTTATTATTATTTTGAAATTCTTTTAGCTTAATTATTTTTAATATTTTATTTTATATTTTCATATTAAAAACAACTTTATAGCTAATATTTTTCATATTTTCTATTATTTATTTTATTTGAAAATCTCTTCTTTCATACCAAAAATACACCAATACATATATCACATACCCCAGCTATTTGTATCGTAGTTATAATAATATACACCCCTATATATGAATGTATTTAATTTATATAAAATTTGCATATTTTTAGAGCGCATATTTTTAAAACATAAATTTTATCTTATTTTTTTTTTTTTTTGATTTGCTAAAATATTTGTTTAGCTGGCTTTTTTGCCTTTCTGAGTTCGCACAAAAGTTGCTAAGCAGAGCTGTTAAATAGGCGTTCTCAAATTCCCGATTCTTCTAATTTGAGTACACATGAGACATCAGTTCAAATAGAATACAAACCATTCTTTGACCTTTTTAATTATAATAAGTATTTCATTGAGCCATGTTGACTTTTACAGTTTTTTGGGTATTTGAAATTGTTTTCAATGCGATTTTGGGATATATGCCATATGCGACTCTAAAAAGATAATATTACAATTACTTCAGGCTATTTACAAATAGTTGACAAAAAATTAAAATAAAAAATATTAAGTTCAATGCTAACACAGCTTCAGATACTTACTAAATTTTCTAAATTATTTTTACGCCATCTGCGCTATCTTGCCTATCTTGTCATCGTCGTCTTCCCCAGCAGCTTCTGTAAAATCATTCATTATATCTTCTGCTACATATATACCCGCCAGTTAATGTATGATTGCCAATTATCCGAGCATAGTCCCTGCAAAAACTAAGTTCTTTTGATCGTTTTACTTGTCACGTAGGGCCTGTGAGCCGCGTGCTGTGGCATAGATTAAAGCGGTTCAGTCTTGAGTTCGCTTCACGTTCAAAACGTTCCCAAATACGATTATGCGATTGATTATAACTGTAATATATTGCGAAACTGAAATCGGCAAGAAACTTGGCCTAACAAAACTAATGTTTTTTAATTAAACAATGTGTGTAGTACAGGATCTTCAATTGGTGGCATAAACCAACCAGTTACAATCATTGTCATTATTATCACTACAAAGCGAAGAAGTAAAAGTGTTGCTCACTTTAAGGAGTTTACTTCGTTTTGGCGCAAACTAATCAGTCATTGCAAAGTCTTTAAATAGCGGTGTTATCCTTTCAATAATAAAAAAAAAGAAAAGCACCTAGGGTATTACACCCATTATTGGCTGTATAGAACTACAGCCACTATAGACTTTTATGCTGATATCGACTAAAGAACTTTTTCTCTGAGAAATATAGAAATGTGCTTTGGGTTTATAGGTGGGTCTACACGAAAAATAGACATGACATATTAATATGAATGCTTTCTATATGAAGAACATTAGCCAGTATTCAACCAGTTTTCTCAAAAAATGAGCAACAACGCACAGATTGATGTATCAATTTGAAACAACTAAGGCAAATGGACATAGTTAGTAGGAATTTTATGTCACCGATCCCTAAATTGTGCGCTGCAATGTCAATCATGGTTTCGCAGAACTTAAGAATTATATTTTACATTTTTAAGCAGCTCAGTAGCTCAGGATCAGAAAGGTAACTGCAAACCATTTGCAGTTACCGGCTGCTTCGAGTCCATGTTAATATAATTAACAGTGTAAGTTTCTGTTGTTAACAGTATGTTGAATTTAACATAAATCAGTGCTGAACATTTTTGTATGGCGAAAACGAATGTATTACTCTGGAGGATCTATTTAATTATGTGGTTAAAAAAATAGGCTGTAGATTTATATTTTCCCAGGTGTTCCTAATAACATAAGCCATGCACAAGGTGCTCCGCTTCCATAAATGAGAAATACAAGGGACACTTTGCGTTTCTTTGATATGGGAGCATAGCAATATGCGCACGAGTTATGTGTATATTGATAACATGCCTGCATAAAGCAGTTCAGAGTTTAAGCATTGCACAATGATTTTTCGAGATTCTTAAAATGTTAAGTTTAAACTCTGTGGGATCTACATGGTGAAAGATTCTTTCTGTTCAGTAATTTGTGGGTTGCAAACTGATCTGAGTTGCAAATCATATGAAAATAATATGTAATAAATAAATTTTCTTCAAATTTTTATCAATTCAATAGTTTGTAAAAATATTGAAATTTTTTTATGAAGTACAGTCTCTACATGATTAACACATTTTGTGTGCAAATATTTACCATTATTTTTAGAATGGATATTAAACTGAAAACTTATGCAACATTTTTAATATAAACACATTTAAATAAAATAGAACTTGCTGTACTAGACAACCGTTCTTCTAAGAAATATTTTAATTTAGTATCTGTATGTATTTATACAAATCTTTTCTTGTCTGTTGTCCAATTTTCCACAATTTAATCAGATTTTAAATTTATACTCAAACGAGCAGGCTGTCAACCAGTAACTCGTAATAAATTTGAAATTTAAATATTTTACTTAATTAGAATAGACAATTTAAATTAAAAAGCTTACCAAATATAAATAAATAAAATACATATTTGTGTATGTGTTAGACATGCATGTAGGTGTACAATTTAGCACCCAACTAAAGTAAATAGTTTTATGTAAACCAGAAACACACAAACAAAAATTTAATAAAAAAGAAATATAAACTTTAAAATTACTAACAATTTGATGTTAAATTTGTATGTAATTTGAATTGCAGCACAGATACACTTCATATTTGAAGCTATTGTAGAACAAAGTTAGATTTTCCAGGTGTAGTGGTATTACACAAACACACACATACTTGTCGAAAGATATTACACACAAATAAAAAGGGAATTTTTAGCATGAAGTTTGATGTTTTTTTTGGTATGGCTAAAGTTTTGCGATTTTAAAACACGCAAAACATAAATAGCCAATTAGTGTTTAGTAAGCAAAAAAAAAAAAAAAATATAAAGAAATACTTAATATTTTGTAGACAGTTGCACATAAGTTGCGCTGTCAGAGCACTTGAAAGAGAGAAAGTTGAATTAAAGTTTGTAGGAAAATTTTGAAGGAATGTTAATTTTTTGTATGACAAAAAAGCTACAGGCGCCGGCATTTTTGAGGCAGTGGAACAGTTTATTTTTTAACAAATAATAAAACATCTCTATATATTTTTGCAAACTTTTGATGTTTAAATGCAAATAGCAACACCAGCAAAACAAATACACTTAAAACAATTAAAATAAAGAACTCCCAAAAAAACAGAATTTTCAATTTGATGTTTAACAGTAAAAAAAAAAAAAACAATTTATTGATTAAATAAAATCAGTTTAAATGTCACACTTAAATGGTATATAAAGAAAAAATAATCATAACAGAAAAAAAATTAACATTTAAAATACATTTATAGCGATTTGATGAACATTGAAGCGAGAAAGTTTGTCTAAGTTTGCTAAAGAAAGGCAGTAGTAATGTTATAAAAAAACTTAAATTTTAAATGTCTTAGGTGTTTGATGAAAAGCTACATTTACATATATTTAAAATAGCGCATTAGGCTTAAAAATAATAGTAGTTGAATTTTATTTTAGCTGAGTTGCGGGTTGACAGCCCAAATTATAAATTAATTGTATTTTTTATAGCATACAACTAGGCGCTGCGTGAAATATTTGAACAATTTTCGTTGGAAGTTGTAGCTGAACTGCTTTGGAGGCTGAATGTGTACGAAATTTAGTTTTGAAAATTAACGAACTAAATAGCCTAAAGCCATTGAAACTAAAAAATTAATAAAACTATTTATTAAACTAAATACACATGCATTGCTGCTGAAGAAAAGTGAACTTCAATTGTTGACAGATGATATGCGCATTATCGATCTGTTGGTTTTTTTAAATATTATATTTAATACAAAATGTAAGAAAAAAAACACTACTTGATTGTCATATCCAGAGCCACTGTGATAATTTAATTTTACTTTTTTACCACATGTATAACTGTAAATGCTATACGCAGCGGCTTTGCATGTGTCCTCTGCCAAAGTTTGCAATTAAAATCGGTCCAAATAATCTAACAAATCACTAACTAAATGCATACACATTCAATTTGCAGTCTACAATTTCTACATAAATTTGTTCGAAATTAGTTAAGCATTTAAGTAGTTTCTCGACAGTAGTTGGTGCATAATACACAATAATTTCATGCTGTGCTAGTGTCCGATGTTAGTGCTAATGTGTTTGAAAATGTTGCATAAATTAGTCGTAACAAGTTTTGTTTATGCAATTAGTGGCAGTTTGTTGCACACATGTGGAGACGATATTACTAATTTCTCAAATGAATGTAGTTTAAATGTAACAAAAGTTTATATTATGTGGAAGAATTTGATGCAAATTATCTAAACGTAAAGAGTTGTGAATATCTTAAGGTATTTTCTTTCGCCACTTTCAATTGATGCGTTTAGTAACTAATATTGCAATTAATTGGAAGCATTTACTTCAATAAGCACTTTTCAATAAAAAGTTGTTAAGCTTTATTTGCTCTACGAAGAACGGCTTCATAGCATATATTCTTCTATCTTAGTTAATGCAATAAATTTTAAGAAATATTAAATATGCTTAGAACTGCCAAAGCAAAACAATGTGGCACGAGGTCTACTTTATATTTAATATATCTATACGATATACATATTATACAAGTAGTTGGCCTGATTGACTCGCAGTCGGACACAGTTTTTAAAGCAAGGACAAAGCTGCTAAATTGCATTGTTAAGGTTTGCGAAATTTGAATTGACAAGTGAAGAAGGTTATTTAGAGCGCTGTTTCTAGAATGCGTTTTTGGTTAAATTTCTTCTGTGAACAATGTGTATAAATTTAACCAGTACATATATAGTAAAATGATATAGCAACTTGAAATTAATATATAAAACAGCTGCAGAGTCTTAGAACATAGAACATCAAAAATGGGTCCGTCTGTTCGTTTTTCCATCTGACACACTGATTATAAAGTGCATAACAAATAAATCCTTCGAGTTTAATTATTAACGCCAATTCCACTAGAGGGGTTGGGACGATACAAATTGCTTTATATTCTCTAAATAATTTTATGAACATTTTATTCTTGTTAATAATGTAGCTCGAAAAGACCAGTCTGGGCATAGCGACATATCTCCGCCGACATTTCTCCGCCCGGTACCATTTTCTAGCGGAATTATGTCGCTTTTTTCTGACGGAGTTATGTTGTTTTGAAAACGTCATATCTTCTCGCGAAGCTGTGCCGCATTTAAAACGACGAGCGGAGATATGTTGCGCGGACTTATGTCGCTACACCCAAATTTGCTGTATATGCCGGTTAAACGAAGCAGAAATTGCTAATTTAATATATAACATATATAAATTTATTTTGTAAAGGCGGTTTGAAAAGTAATTACATATTGATTTGTAAACGTCCGAATAACCAATTTAAATTATATAGTTAAGAGCGTAGAAGTTTAAAACTTTCAACGAATAAAATCACACTTTTAAGATTATAAGTGTGAAAAACTTAATTGCAAAATGGTGTGGCTCTAAGTTTCTCTCGCAGTCTTGATGAGACTGAACGATATCGAATATACACGTTGTGATCTAAAAATAACCGATCTTTTTAACGAATATTTATTCAAATTACAATCCGTTTAACTCAATACAACGTTAGGAACCCTCAACCAATTTATCTATAGACTTTTAAGCTTTATCGCACGGTGATAGATCAGGCGAATAGGAGGCTGGTCGATGAGACAAATCTGTTTTTTCATCAAAGTTTCATTGACTTTTGTGGTTTTGTGAGGTGGTGCATTATGCAATAAAAACAGCTGCTTTCCTTTGGAATATAGGGATCTTACACGTAGAACATTCGCTCACAAACGATGTAAAGCTTGTAAATAATATTCTTCATTGACAGTTTGACTCATATCATAGAATTATAGAAAGCTCTCAACATTGTCTAGATTCTTGACTTGTAAAACGCAATTTGTTAAGTTTGCAGATGGTCGCTTAATTTTAGAATCCTATTTAAATCACCATTTTCCAGCACCAGCTATGATTGAATCAAGAAAATCTGGATCGTTTTCAGCTTTTGAAATGATATCTTTGCAATGCTCTTCGCGAGCGATTTTTTGATCATCATCACTGAAGTGAAACAAAAGGTGTACGCACCCTTCTTTTACGCAAATCTTCAGGTTTATATATTATACAGTAAGATGAACTTAATTCATCTGTCAGCATTCTCGTAGTGAAACTTGCTTCGATAGCGATTGACTTAATTTTTCAACTTCGGATCGTCATCGCGAACGTTTTTACCGAGTTTAAAATAAAATTTATTATTTGCCATTTTGTAACCTTTCAAACGTTTAGCATGAACTTAGCTGCTTTCGATAGAAGAAAAATTTACCTTAGTATATATGTATATTCTTCATCAGCATCAAAAGTCGAGTCGATACATACATGTCCGTCTGTCTGACTCTAAGTGTGAACATCGAAAGCTTGGAGCGATAGTGTATTAAAATTTTTTATATTTCCTCTTCAGATCACTTGTATAAAACGACCACGTAATCTCCTCTCTAAGGACCGGTTTGCACTTACCATGCAAACCTATACCTCATTCCTAGTTTTTGTATTATTTTTATTTTGTTAATTTTGCTAGAAATACCAATTTGGGGCTACCTACCATATATATTTATTCATTTAGGTCCAGATTAGACCACTAGAAGGGAAAGCTTTTATACAAAACTGTCCCAACTTTAAGGTTGTGTATGAAAAACATTTTGTTGTTGTTGGTAATTAGGCTAACGCCAAATTTTGTATATTTTGCGTTAATCCTTATAAAATATTCCCCTACAAGTCGATTCTGACATGTCCGTCTGTTTGGCTATGAATACCAAGAAATTTGAGACTATAAAAGTAAGAGCCTCAAGTTCTATCTTCAGATAGGTAGGTGTTTAAAAAACCTGGCAGCTCTGTTTTCATCGAATCTTTCAATAAATCGGTGTGAAGATTTTCTGGGTGTGGCATTCGTTAAAAACCCCTAAGTCAGAATTACACGCCCACTTTTAAATACCTTAAAAACAAGTTCAACTTTTGGGTCTTTATTAAAGTTATTAGAAAGAAGTTAGACTATTGAACTATCATCAAGTATTGCGCTAGTTTGTTCCTCTGTTCTTTGCAGCTTTAATTCAGACATCCATATCCGATTTGTGGTATGGTGTAAGAAGATTGGTACAACTTTTGCTTTCTTTTGAGTTAGCTCGCAATCTAAGATCGTCAAGTACTTTCCTCTATGCCAGCACCTTTCCCTCTTGCGCACATTTCTGCCTGGTATACGAGTGCCGCAAATAGGACTCCGCGCATTATTCTGCTGCGCCTACACTTGAATCCATTTTGGATTCGACATAGTGCAGTCCTGTGCTCAAGTCTTCTTGTTCCAATGTGATTGGTGTTAGCTTTGGAAGTCATGTAGTTCGTGGTATTGCGGAACTCCGTATATATCGGACACTAGAATCAAATTGTACGAAAAATAATTTCAACAAACTTCAAGTAGAATTGACATAAAACTCAACCAAAATTGTTTATAGATTTAATTTTTTTCAGATATGTGGCACCTGTATTTAATCTAAGTCGCACCATTCACTTTCTTAACCAAACATTTTAGGTTTCAATGGCTAAAAAAAGAGAGGACGGTAATTTAAATGTTATGCTGAATCAAATGGCTGCGTAGGTGCTTCATTTGTAAACAAGAATGGAGTCATTGCAACTATGTACTTCTTATTACCAAAAAAAAAAAAAAAATAATAATTCATAATAAACCAGACATCGGCTGATTATTTGAGTTTTTAAAGTATTTTTTTTGTAGCGCTAAGAATATGCAATTAATCTATATCTAAAACTATAATTAGCCTAATGTATATCTACCTCCTACTATAAATACAAGCAATGCACAGTGAAGACATACAACAACAAACAAAATTACACATACACAAAACAAAAAAAAAAAAACAAAATAATAATAAATGCTAACTAAATATACAAAAGACTCTGACTACAATTTAAATGCACAGTCAATTTGCAATAATTGCTGACGAATAAAATAAAAAAATAAATTTAACTAATCTAATTAAAAACATAAAATCACTTATAAATAAGCTATACAAACAAAATTAAAACCGAAATCGGCTAAATAATTCTGATTATTTTTAAAAGCACATACTACTTGTTTTACAACCATTTATATCTAATTATTTCGAAAAAAGATAGCTAAGCCGTTTATCTATTTTAATTGTATTTGTGTATTTAGCCTAATTAAATGTAGTCAAAATAAACCAATTATGTTTAGTATTAAAAAAACAACTAAATTTTGCACTGCACACTATTGTGATAAAAAATAAAAAAACTGATGAAATGATTTCGAGCACCACTAATGCACTTAAATTTATAAAGCAAACACATGCGTAGTTTATATACTTGTATATGTAATTGCGTTATTTTATGCATATGTGTATATGTAGCAATTGAAACAAAATTACTTAATATACCCAATTGATATTGAAATCGTGTCTCATGCACCAATTGCACCAAAAATTTAGAAGTCCTTTTTTTAGAATTTTTTCAGCACTATTTATATAGAAAAAGTAAAAAAAAACTCAAAAACATTGCACCAAATGCTATCAATGTTTAGCATTCTTTTAAATGTTTATATGAAAAAACTATGGTAAAGAAATATAATAATAATTTATTATTTAAATATTATTTTATAGAAAACTGTGCGTTACATTGCTGTAGTTGTAAAGTTTGTAAAACTGTTTAAACATTTGACATACTGAACAGTCTTCCAGATATTGAAGTCCCGTAAACCCTACAAAATGAGAACAAATCTTTATGTTTCAGAAACTTAACTCGCAAAAGTTTAAATGCCAAAAATCTACACTATAAGCGGTCTGTCTATTCTTCACCCAAATGCTAACAAGATTTAGTTCCATTCAGTTCAAATCCAAATTTACAATGTTTGGTCATGGCCATAGTTCGAATCACACAGTTTAATAGTTTTTGTTGGAAACACTTCAAAGTAAAATTTAAAAAAGCTAAAGAAAAGTTGCGGTCGTAGAGTTTTGAAGAATTTTAATAATAATAATTCATATTAAAATTTAGTCATAATGTTTGGAACGCCATAAATGAAGTCTCAGAGATCAGATAAAGAACATAAATAGTGTTCCAGATCAAAATGACAAGGCAAATGGTTTTTGCTGTGTCCATCTTAGTCTTTCTGTTTGGGTATCTCATACATACAGAAAGCCTTTTATTTTAATTTTAAAACTTTGGTCGAATCTTATGAAAATCTTTGTAATTTAACCTCTAGAGTTAAATAGGTTTTTCAAATTCTAAAAGTTTGGAGACATAATATTTTGGAAATATAAGCTTAAGCTAGCAACGTTAAAAATGTTGTATCTGAAGCCATTTCCAAAAATATACGACTCACATGCACATTCATGTTTCAAAGTATTGAATTTTACTTTCTTCTTTCATGTCTAGGTGACTAGGTGAGAGTACCGTAATGAATTTTACTATAAGAATATAAAATTTATTATTGCTTACATTAAACAAAGATATTTGTTTGTTTTAAAAATGTTAGCTCCATAACTCGAAAACTTCAAATCCAAATCTAAGCCAGAAAAAATGACTTATTCATTCAGCAGATACTTTTCTTTTAACTTGTATCGTACAATACACATACAACAACTAAATATCTATGTAACTACGCAAACACTTATTTCGTAAGCCATTTCCAAATTAAGTATAAAATCTTTACAGCATAGAGCAATGCAAAGCACAAACTTTTATTATTAATGTCAAACCAATTAAACAAGCAAAACGTAAACATAAAAGAATTCAAAATTTTAAAGAAACGTAGCGTATAAGTAGTCACATGTACCTTGAACAAAACCAAAGAATATTAAATGTATTAAAGAAGAGAACTGGAGTAGAAAATGAGCGCAAGAAAGACACAACTAAAGAAAACAAACCTTATTGGCAACACTTTAACTATTAGCGAAAAACTTTAAATAAACAGCAACACTTCTGATCCACATGGTATCTTTCGCCTTGAAGTACACCGACATATAAATAATTTATTAATAATTTTGAAAGTGTATTTACTTACTAAAGCAATCCGTCCTATAACAAAAAAAAAAACGAAAAGAATTTCTTTTGAACATTAATTCCCAACAAAAAAGAGTACGAACAAAATGAAACACGAAGCTTAAACTATATTTAACAAAGTACACTCAAGGTGCACACAATCTAAAAATCTCTAAAACAGAATTTCCGCAGTAAACTTTTATTTTATAGTTGAACAAATGTTTAAAATGTGCCGAATTGAAATGTATTTGAAATGTTGATATGCAGCAAACTAATTATATTACAATAAGAGAATTTAGACGAGTAGTTATAAAAGATAATAATATTAAAAAACAAAAGTTAAAAAATGCACTTAACAAGCGTAAATGTTGTGATTAATGCACCGCCTAAAAGTATGCACCAAAATTTTTAATATGCACAATTTATTTAGCTAACCAAAGTTGAGAAGCAAATATTTATTAATTATATACATAAACATATATATATATATAAATATTTATATATATATGTATATTTATAAATGTATATACAATTATATATACGTATTTACAAGTATTAATGTCTTAATATATACACTAAAAAAATAAATTAAATAAAAAAACCAATCAAAATTGTTTAAAGAAAACCCATAAAACAAAAAAAAAAAAAAAATATTTATGTATTTATTTAACAATTAAATGTTTAATAAATGTTATTAATATTAATTAACTCGAAATTAAACCAGAAAGTTTTATTGCAACAAGCTATAATTAAAAGCAAAATCATTTCAAATAACTTAAAAAATAAAACAATTAAATTGAATCAATCAAAGCAAAAAATGCTCAGCACTGTTTTTTGGAGAGATTTTCATATACTTTTGTGCTAAACTGTTCACTTACTTTTGAATGTGTTTTTTGTGTTTAAAGTATTATTAAAATTAAAAAATAAAAATTAAAACAATTGAAACTTAAATTAATACAATTCGTCTGAAATATAAAAAGTCTGCAAAAATTTCCTAAAGCGAAAACAAAAAAAAAAATTTTTAAATTGAATAAAATCTTTATGTGTATATAAAATTTTTAATTTTGTAAATACTTTCAAGTCAATTGTGTAAATAGAACTGCACAATTTCAATGCAATTCAATTTAAGTTCTCAATAAAAAAATTAACAGTTTATTTGTTGTATTCGTGGTTAAAATAATGAAAACATTAAAAAAAAATCGATAACAAAAACGTAAATGTATATGAAACATTTTATTCCTTGTATATTTTACTCAACCAGCAACGCATTACATAGTATCGTATATATATATATATATATATATATATATATATATATATTTATATATAACAATAAATGGAATAAAACAGTCTAAAACATAATATTGCGGCGTAAAATATAACTAAACTAACATTTAAGCAGCAGCTGAAAATAACACAAAAAAAAACTAAAAAAAAAGTTTGAGAACTGAGAAATATGTCTATTCAAAAAGTTTTAACGAGCGAAATGAACATGAAAATATGTATTTTGTATGTACATAAAAGTAGTTCCGAACGCAGATAAGAAGAAGTTGACTATGTGAACTATATTATATATATATATATACACACACATATACACATTAAAATATACATATACAAGACAAACAAATAAACAAACGAACAAACAATACAACAACAACAAAAATATATATAAATGATAATGCTGATAATGATGAAGATGAAACATGTAATCTATGAACTAATAAAGTTATATATATGAAAAATGAAAAAAAAATAAATAAAAATAATAATTAATTTATGAGATTATATATATGTAAAAAAAAAAAACAAATAAAATTGCCTCAGTCAGTATAAAATTAAAGTATATTTGAAGTTAGCAGATGGAAAAAAGCACTGGAAGGAAATATAGCCACGCAACAATGTTATAAGTGCAAATGATGTATATGGAATAATGAGTCTGAAACTGAGGATTTTTAATAACTTAGCTGAAGGTCAAAATATGGAATACCCCTTTAATGGGATAAATTTACGACTGCCATTCACTTAGGAATGACAGCCACAAATCATTAAAAATTAGAAAGAATTGGAAAATAATGAATGTTTGGCATAATAGTTTTCATGTCATTACCAACAACCATGGGAAGAGGCTTATCGATATCGCGGGAACAGATTTTTGTATCTTAACTTAGATAAGGTTGCATGACTTAGTTCTGATACACTGTTAGCATACAGAGAGATGTTCTCAGATATTGAAAACAGTCACAACTCACGGGTTTAGTGGTGAATAAGGACAAGAAACAGTATTTTGTATCTTCACGCATGGCACCATCGAGCCTTGGTCTATCTGAGATGATGGTGAATTTCAATCAGCAGCAACAACGTCAGCCTGGAGATTTAAAAGGCGGTAATTTGCTTAGTTGACACTGTGAGAAAAGTTGTTAACGATGTGGTTATCAAAAAGCTGAAAAATAAGAAAGCGGCTCTGATGGGCTGCCAGCTGATGGCGGCGAAGAATTGGTTAGGAGTATGAACCAACTATTATGCTAGATATGGTCCGATGAACTGGAATCTCAGTGTTCTTTGTCCTTTCTTTACGAAAGGAGACCCCGCTGTTTGAGCCAACTACCGCGGAAAAAGTCTCCTTTCCATCGGATATAAGACTCCGTCGCACGTATTGTGAAGTAGGCTGAAGCCATATACGTATTCACTGATAGTTCAATATAGTTCACATTATGACAATTTCTGGAAAATACCAGAGAGTTTAAAAAATACACACACCACCTATTTGCCGATACATAAGTATAAACTATTAACAGAGCTTATGTTGTTGCTGTTAATATTGTTAATGTGCTACTACAACAAAATACTCACAAGGTTCTTGAGTCCTATCTCAGCGAAAGAACCTTCGTTGTGCGACAAAATGATTTTCTAACAGTAGAGTCGGAAATCAAAGCTGGTGTGCCCCAAGGTAGCGTACTCGATCCCATGCTATACGTGCTATACACATCAGATATCCCAATTAACCACCACCTCACAACATCAACATTTGCTGATGATACTGCAATATTAAGCAGGTCTCGTTGCCCAATACAAGCAACAAATCGACTTGCGGATCACCTCACCCATCTCGAAGAGTGGCTGGGCAACTGAAGGATAAAAGTAAATGAACAAAAAAGTAAACACGTTATATTCACGCTCAATAGGGGTACTTAGCCTACGCTAACCCTACACTGGCTTATTAATTCACGATCACCCTTAAATTTGGATTACAAGGCTTATAACACAGTAATAAAGCCTATTTGGACATACGGATCCCAGCTATGGGGCAATGCAAGCGCCAGCAATGTGGAAATATTCAAAGAGGTCAATCTAAAATTCTTAGAACAATAACTGATGCACCATGGTACATTCGAAACGATTGTATTCGCAGAGATCTGAATATCCAAACTGTGCAGTCTGAAATAGCTCGAACAAAGCGAAACTATTCTCAAAAAACTCGACTATCACCCAAACCCGCTCGCAAGAGCTCTCACTCAACAAAATAACACAACGCGACTCAGAAGAAATTACCTCCCAAGCTCAGTGTTAAATTCTTAGAGCCGCTGTAAATTACTAGCCACCATCTGGATAGCTAGTACATATTATAAGTTTAGGTTTAAGAATTTATTGGTAATTATTGTTAGTCCTAAGAAAAGGAGATTCAATAAATAAGAAAAAAGTGGAAAAAAAAATATTTTGTTGCTGCATACAACGGCTTGTCAGACGTCTCGGATGACGCTGTTTTTGTCGTTGCTGCAGGAGGGTGTGTTATTTAAGCGGCTCGAGAAGATGTAAATCTGCTCTTCAAACGGTATCAAGTTGAGGTCGCTGTGGACGGTGGAGTTTCGGACGAACCAGGGACATCCAATCATGGTTCCTTGCAATCAATATTCCAAAAAATCACAAAAAAAATTATAAGCATCGCCGTCTCCTAAGAGAGAGATCAATTGAGTATAAATACTGCTCTATACTATGGACTCTGTATGAGCCCTACATTTCTGCGCCTCAGTCGTCTGATTGGACGGTAACCCGGAAGAACCCGAGCCAGCCTATTAACATGGCTGCTCAATCGGTTGTTATACCTACTGGTGTATTTTGAGATTTCACTCTCTACCGTCTCAATCTGCAAGTCTCTGTGTAGGCTGGAGTTGCGTACAAACCACGGGCATCCCGTGATTGCTCGCAGTGCCTTATTTTGCAAGACCTGGATTCGTTTTCGGTGGCTTTTTGCAGCAATGCCCCAGATTTGTATGCCGTACTTCCATATGGGGGCAATGGTAGCATTGTACACGGCTCGTTTGCATCTTAATGGAAGCCTACTTCGCCTGTTCAGCATCCAATACATCTGAGCTTGCCTCACTCGACATCGGGTGACAAGGTTCCTGATGTGCCTAGCAAAGGTCAGTCTTCTGTCCAATAATATACCCAGATACCTTACTTCATTCGCTTGGGTAAGGAAGGTATTGCTCAGACGAAGTGTGGGTGGTGTTCGCCTTCTAAGCGTGAAGCAAACATTTATGCATTTTGTCGGGTTAAGCTTAATATTCCACTGCTTAGCCCACGTTTCCACGGCATCGACGTAAGTCTGCACATAATCTGCTGCGTCATGCTCACAAGCGGAGTTATAGAGCATAGCCACGTCGTCAGCATAGGATGTCAGCAGTACCTTTTCTGGTGCTGGATCAGCTGGCGTCGGAAGATCGGCTGTAAAAAGCGAATACAGCAAGGGCCCCAAGACGCTTCCTTGTGGAACACCAGCATTAACAGGGTATGTTGTGGAGAGTTTATCGCGTACTTTTACGTGGAAGCACCGATCAGCCAAATATGATCGCAGCATCAAGTAAAAAGGTGCCGGCAGAAGCGCCTTAAGTTTCGCCAACAATCCAACATGCCACACTCTGTCAAACGCCTCCTGCACATCTATGAAAATACCGTTGCAGTACTCTTTATCTTCGAACGCCTGCAGGATGTGGTTAACCACTCTATGCACCTGCTCTACTGTGCCGTGACCCACACGAAGCCCAAACTGGTGCTCCGGCAATGCCTCTTTGTAACATTCCAGTTCCGCCACTCTTGTCACGAATAGTCTTTCCCAAACCTTCGACAAAGAAGGCAGGAGACTTATCGGTCGATAAGAATTCGGCTGATCCTCTGGCTTGCCAGGCTTATGTATCATTGAAATCCTGGCCATTTTCCACATAGCCGGAAAGTGCTGTAGTTTCAGCATCGCGTTAAATATTAACGTGATGTAGAGTACAGCACTCAACGGAAGGGCTTTCAAGGTTCTATGGCATATACGGTCGTGTCCCGGAGCTTTGTTACCAGGAAGTTCCTTTATCACTGATATTACCTCAGCAGGTTGCACTTCCCTAATGGGAAAATCCAGCTGTAGTGGAGTCTCCAGTGATCGCTGCACGTCCACAACTTGGTCATCATCTGCTAGCTCGAAAGGGCTGAACCTGTTTTGTAGGTGCGTCGCAAATATGTTGGCCTGCTCGCTATCCGACTTAGCCAACTCACCGCTAGGGGCTAAAACAGGGACTTGCCTTGCCACATGCCTTTTTGTAGCCCTTGTCGCCTTCCACAGTGAGTAGTTTGCGTCAGCGGAGTTGTCCATAGTTTGGAGTCTGGTTTCAAAAAAGGCTGATTTCTTAGAGCGCAGCATCTCCTTCAAAACGTTAGTTGCTCTGCAATATGCCGACTTGTCCATGGGGTGTTGAGTCCTTATAAATCTTCTTCTTAACCTTCTTTTCACTTGGAGAAGTTCCCTGGGAGCTTGATCAAGCCGAAAACACGAGAATTGATGCCGTGGCTCAGGTTCAGATGGGCTTGCGAAAGCTGCTGCCTCCTGAACGTTACGCGTGAGTATTTCAACAGCGTCATCAATATCCTCTGCGGAGGTCAGCTCAGTTTCAGCGTGCACTACATTGTTTAGATGCAGTTGAAACAATCCAACTTTAAAATTCCTCGACAAAAGTCGTCCTTCTTTTATTATGTCAGTTGGCCTCACATTTATTTTGACAATGAGTGCCTAGTGATCAGAAGGTAGGTCCCACGAGTCTTCGATGCTCATGAGCTGGCCAGGAATTCCGCAATACATGGCGAAGTCTAGGCACGAGGCCCTACCACCACGTCTGGTTGGGTGCCGAGTCGGTGATCCAGTGGCCAATATTTCCAGATTGGTTGAGCTCAGAAAATTAGCAAGCCTCCTGCCTCTTCGATTCGCTGTATAATCACCCCACAACCAGTGTCTAGCGTTCAAATCACCGCCAGTCAGTATGTTGTCCAGAGTATTTCCGAATGTTCTCAAAATCCACTGCACTTAGGTCATTCGGAGCAGGGGGGCAATAGATTGCACCAAAATCTATTTCTCCCAAGGCAATTGAAACTTTGACAACTGCGAGTTGGTACTCAGGTGTGGAAACTTCGTTTTGAGGAAAGTGGGCAAGATTGGATTTTACTAGAACAGCAACTCCACCCTTGCGGCCTCTAGTCTGTATCTGGTTGGCGGCATAGGAAGTAAATCCGTAAATTTGAGGAGCAATGCCATGATCCAATTTGGTTTCATTCAATAAAACTATATTAATCTTATGAGCAGTAACAAACAACTCTACTTCGTTTCTCTTATTTTGGATGCCATTGGCATTCCATATAAGAACTTTTAACTCACTCATTTTGATTGGAATGCAGCGCTGATTGAGGAGAGCATCTGTTGCTGCATTTGCATTAATTTGGTCATCATTTCAGTCATCATTTGCATCGCAGTACAAATTTCAGCTAGTTGATTTTGCTGTTGTTGGGGTAGCTCATACCTTTGGTAGTTTTGTTGTTGTTGCCACTGTTGCTGCTGCAAAAGACGGGTTTGTGCAGGCTGCTTGACGTTTTGGCGGTGTCCTCTGGCAATATCTGCATATGAAATATAATTTTCGGTTGTAGAATTAATCTGGCGGCGAGTAGTTGACTCCTGAACGCGCTGAGGTGGTTTTGGCACGGGTTGGTAATTTGATGGCTTGGGAGTAATAACTCCTTTTTTCAATAGAGTTTTATAGTGATTGCAGCCCCTATAGTTAGCTGGGTGCTGCTCTTTGCAGTGTATGCACGTGGCAGGCTCAGCTCGTGCTCTGTCACAATCTGCCGATTTGTGTCGACCACTGCACTTAACGCAGATGTGCTCTCGCCTACAGTACTTGGCAGTATGGCCATACTGTTGGCAGCGGAAGCATTGCACTACAGCTGAGACCCGTCGCATGGGCTCAATAGATATCCGCTGGCTGCATAAATATTTGATATTTTGTAGTTCGCTGTTATTTTTTGCGACTTTAAGCGAAACAAAAAACAAATTAGACTCACGACCAGTCTTCTTATTCACGTGGTTGAACACGTTGCTCACAGAGTGTCCACGCTCTTTAAACTCTTTAATAATTTCTTCAGTTGGCGTTGAGTAGTGTAGCCCTTTGACTGCCACTCTATACGGCTTGTCTTCTGCCATCTGGTAGCTGTGATATTCAACCTCCAGGCTATCGAACATCTTTTGAAGAGCACGGTACATATATATATATATATATATCGCAGTATTACTTAGCTTGCAAAGTAGGCACACTTTATAAATTTCAGCCGTGACAGACTCTGGACACAAGCTGAGGATAACGCAGCCAGGAACGTCGTTACAATCAAAAGCGTCTCTAATATTTCGCATTTATATATTTATTTGAATATATGTATATGATGTTTGTTTCACTTATAGGAGCAACCAAACCAGCTTAAATAGTGTAACCAAATGTATGCAGAACCACTTTGTATGAGTGGCAAAAGTGCCGTAAAATGCAAGATGCTGGCTATATGCTACATCTTCTATTCCAAGCCAGGAAATAGGCTCACGTCTTATGAGAAGCTTTGTTTGATTACTGTTGGTCGTTGTGTTTAGTGAAACTCCAAACAGTGGTCCATTATACAAACATCCAAAGATACTTCTCGTAATTTGGGAGAAGTTTTGAATCTGCATACGACAAGTTACATGTGAACTATCCAAAATGCGGCTAACTTAATATTCATAAATTTAACTAGCCGATTAATTTAAATACCTTTCCTTTGAAGGTATAATGTTTTCCATCGTCGACAATATTGTAAGCTGCATCAAGAACTATAAATAACCTACTTGTCGAGGAATATAATGTCTTTACTCCGAAAGACTCTTGTAAGCATAGAATTAATTTCAATGGCACCATTATTTCAATGCAATGATTAATTGAGCTATTGAATTGTTGGCGATTAAGGAACACCAATAGATATAATTATGCGCTCATATCTCAGATATTACGAAGATAAATCCTTAAGCAAAGAAACGCTAAAAAAAACTTTTTAGACCTGAAAAAGCATCTATGTGTTCCAAGTACATATCATTAATGTGGAATACTTACTAATTTGCTTCCGCAATCGTTCTTTGATTATAGACGCTGCCGTGACGCTATTCGCATCGACGCCAGTACTTTTGAATTTCTAGAACACAGATCACGCTCACGCATGTAGGGTGGTCAAGCGTGTACAATAGATTTAATTTCTAGCTTTGGTCAAAACAATAGGGAAGCTATTTTGGTCTAATAGGTTCAAAAATGTTGCAAGGAATATTGATTGCAAGGAACCATGATTGGATGTCCCTGGTTCGTCCGAAACTCCACCGTCCACAGCGACCTCAACTTGATACCGTTTGAAGAGCAGATTTACATCTTCTCGAGCCGCTTAAATAACACACCCTCCTGCAGCAACGACAAAAACAGCGTCATCCGAGACGTCTGACAAGCCGTTGTATGCAGCAACAAAATATTTTTTTTTCCACTTTTTTCTTATTTATTGAATCTCCTTTTCTTAGGACTAACAATAATTACCAATAAATTCTTAAACCTAAACTTATAATATGTACTAGCTATCCAGATGGTGGCTAGTAATTTACAGCGGCTCTAAGAATTTAACACTGAGCTTGGGAGGTAATTTCTTCTGAGTCGCGTTGTGTTATTTTGTTGAGTGAGAGCTCTTGCGAGCGGGTTTGGGTGATAGTCGAGTTTTTTGAGAATAGTTTCGCTTTGTTCGAGCTATTTCAGACTGCACAGTTTGGATATTCAGATCTCTGCGAATACAATCGTTTCGAATGTACCATGGTGCATCAGTTATTGTTCTAAGAATTTTAGATTGACCTCTTTGAATATTTCCACATTGCTGGCGCTTGCATTGCCCCATAGCTGGGATCCGTATGTCCAAATAGGCTTTATTACTGTGTTATAAGCCTTGTAATCCAGATTTAAGGATGATCGTGAATTAACAAGCCAGTGTAGGGAGTTGGCCTTCAGTTTAATTTGTGTTTTCTTCGCTTCAATGTGTTTACAATATGTGAGTCGTCTTTCGAGATGGATGTTGAGATGCATGACCTCATTGGCCTGTGGGATCGTAATATTGTTCAGAGTTAGCGTAGGACAAGTACCCCTATAGAGCGTGAATGTAACGTGTTTACTTTTTTGTTCATTTACTTTTATCCTTCAGTTGCCCAGCCACTCTTCGAGATGGGTGAGGTGATCCGCAAGTCGATTTGTTGCTTGTATTGGGCAACGAGACCTGCTTAATATTGCAGTATCATCAGCAAATGTTGATGTTGTGAGGTGGTGGTTAATTGGGATATCTGATGTGTATAGCACGAATAGCATGGGATCGAGTACGCTACCTTGGGGCACACCAGCTTTGATTTCCGACTCTACTGTTAGAAAATCATTTTGTCGCACAACGAAGGTTCTTTCGCTGAGATAGGACTCAAGAACCTTGTGAGTATTTTGTGGTAGCAACACATTAACAATATCAACAGCAAGGATATAAGGATCACGATTTACGGATATGCACCTGGAATGTCCGCACCCTTAATTGGGATGGTGCAAATATCCAGCTGGTTGATGTCCTCGAAAAATGCAAGGCTGACATCACCGCAATCCAAGAAATCCGATGGATAGGGCAGGGCTGCTCTAAAAAAGCATCCTGTGACATCTACTACAGCTGCCATGCGAGTAAGCACGAATTTGGATGTGGTTTCGTGGTGAGTAGGAAACTACGTGGCCTCGTCTCTAGATTCACACCTGTTGACGAGTGTCTAGCCGCAATACGCATCTAACCTAAATATTTTTATATTAGCCTTATTTGTGCGCATGCCCCGACGGAAGAGAAAGACGACGATGCTAAAGATGAGTTCTATGAGCGCTTGGAACGCCTGTACGAGCGCTGTCCCAAACACGATGTCAAAATCGTGCTTGGCGATTTCAACGCCAAGATTGGGAAGGAAGGAATCTTTGGCCCAACAGTCGGAAAATTTAGCCTTCACGACACTACCTCCAATAATGGAAAGAGGCTAATCGATTTCGCCGCAGGTCGGAACATGGTAGTTAGTAGTACCAGATATTAACATCTTAATATCCACAAGGCTACATGGCTGAGTCCTGATCAAAAAACACGCAACCAAATTGGTCATGTTCTGATTGACGGAAGGCACGCATCGAGCGTGTTGGACGTGCGAACGTTACGTGGTCCCAACATTGACTCGGACCACTATCTTGTCCCAGCCAAGGTACGCACTAAGCTCAGCGTAGTACACGCCGCATGTTCCAACATGCAACGAAAGCTAGACGTCGGCAAGCTGCAATCAGAACAGACCGCCGAAGCCTTCTCAAACACACTCTCCTCTCCGTCTTCTCGAGATATATGTGAGCAGTGGACACATATCACCCGCTCCATGGATAGGGCTGCCAAGGATGTCATTGGTTATACAAAACCTTTGAAGAATTCTTGGTACGACGAGGAGTGTCGCAATGCTACTGCAGAGCAGAACGCTTCCTATCAGCGAACTCTGCAGTCGTGAGCAACGCGAGCTGTTAGGGGGCGATATCGAGAGATACGGAGAGAGGAAAAACGCCTTTTCAGACGCAAGAAAAAGGAGCAAGAAAGGCGGGAGTTTGAGGATGTTCAGATGTTACGTGACGGAAATGAAGCTCGAAAATTTTACCAAAAGGTCAAGCGTCTGACTGAAGGTTTTAAGCCCGGAGTAACTTTCTGTAAGGATGAGAATGGAAATCTGGTAACGGATGAACAGGAATCACTGAGATTGTGGAAGAGTTATTTCTCCAACCTACTCGGGGGCGATGAAGCGCACAATACCGCCGGTAGAGAAATGACACCGGATCCACCAGTTAATGATGGCACTATTGTAGAGCCACCGGACTATAACGTGGTCGATTCAGTTATTAAAAAGCTGAAAAATAACAAAGCGGCAGGCTCTGATGGGCTGCCAGCTGAGTTATTTAAGACCGGCGGCGAAGAGTTGGTTAGGAGTATACACCAACTTTTATAAAAGATATGGTCCGATGAACGCATACCCAATGACTGGAATCTCAGTGTTCTCTGTCCTATCTTTAAGAAAGGAGACCCCGCTGTTTGCGCCAACTACCGCGGAATAAGTCTCCTTTCCATTGGATATAAGACTCTGTCGGGCGTATTGTGTAATAGGTTGAAGCCATATACCGACTCACTAATAGGACGATATCAGTGTGGCTTCAGACCAAAAAGGTCGACCAGTGACCAAATATTCACATTACGCCAAATCTTGGAAAAAACAAGTGAGTTCAACAAAGACACTCACCACCTATTTGTCGATTACAAAGCCGCTTTCAACACGCCTATACGATCGAAGTTCTTCGACGCCCTGTCTGCACTAGGTATCCCGGCAAAGATTGTCCGTCTTTACATGGCGACGCTATCTAACACACAAAGCGTTGTCATGGTGGGGAAAAACCTCTCCGACCCCTTTGATACCAAGAGAGGTTTCAGGCAGGGCGATGCTTTGTCGTGCGATTTTTTCAATCTCCTGATGGAATACATCGTACGCCAATGCCCGTACATATAGAGTATGTCTGGCTCAAACTTCCAAAAGGAAGTGATGCTGCTCGCTTACGCCGATGACATCGATATCATCGGCACTCAGGAACGGCGAGTCAGCAAGGCGTTCTCGGAGATTGAAAAACAGTCTCGGCTCATGGGTCTAGCGGTGATCGAGGACAAGACGAAGTACTTGGTGTCTTCTCGCACTCCGTCAATGCGTCTTAGACGGTCAGTGACGATGGAGAATTTCAACTTTTGTGTTGTAGAAAACTTCGTCTATCTCGGAACAGAGATCACCAGCAACAACAAGGTCAGCCTGGAGATCAGGCGAAGAATGAGAAGTAAAGCCCTCTCTCGACGGACGAAAAAAGATATACAAAATTATTCCCACATTAATCAGTGTAACATTAAATAATCCGCTCCAGGTAAAACAAAAGTACTCACACAATAATTCACTTTCGACATTAATTAACATTATAAATTAATTAATTATTAAAGGACGGAATGAGACAATCTGCAATGGAAAAAACAAATTTAAATTTAAAAAATACTTTTATTATACCTAAAAGCATATGCAGATCTAGTTATTATTTAAATAAAAACAGTCTACGACACTTGTTTTTGGGGGAGCTTTAAAATTTGTTGAAAATGCGACACAGCATCATCATTAAACTAGTCATTGGCGCGTGATGCCATTGTCTATTTGGGGTGATGCTTTTAATGAATGATGCCACAGACTCCATTTCTTTAATTGCACTAGACGGTTGTTGTTCTTTTGTTACCTCCTCGTCCAATACACTCTCACATCTTCTTGCTGTAAAGCACATTGGAGTTCCGCGAGCTCTTCGGTAGTCAGGTCTTCATTACCACCTCTAGCCACATCTGTTTAGCTAAAAAAAAAAGTGGTAGGTTTAATCAAATATTTTTTTACAGACGGCCCAAAAACTTTTTTGAGCAAACAGTAAGGTAAGTAGCCCTCATTATCCACAAGCAATCGCAGCTTGCTGCTTCACCGTGTCTCGCAATACTATGGATGCCACAACGCTTTTTAGAATTCTCGAATCACCCCTTACATGCTTTAAACACTTCTTCTTTGGCTGCCGATGTTCCTGGTCTTTCCAATAAGGTCGTCGAATGTCGTTTTAGCTTTCTCCCAAATTTTATTTTGCGAAATAGAATTACCTTTAATTTGCTTTGCGTTAATCCATCTATAAAGTAATCTATGAGCATAACGTAACCTTGACACTCCTTTTGAAGCATTTACGTCTATAATTTTGTCCTTATTATTAAGTCGAAAGCGTTGATTGAGTTAGGTCGAATGCACGACCAAGTCGTAAGTTCGTATGTGTTGTCCCTTGCTGACGTTTAACTAAAATAAAAATTAAATATGATAGTAAACAAAAGAAAATAATTGATTTATTAAAGAATATAATTGCAACTTATTTGCATAGAGGAACTTAATAACCCGCACACGCGACGGAAATACATCATAAATAATATTGGATATACTTACACTGCGGCTAATTAATATTCATAAAAAAACCGAAAACGAAATACGAACTAAATAAAAATGAAACATTAAAAACTTTAATAGCAGCTAAAAAACTACAGAAGATAATTTCTCGCACATTTATAACAAAAAAATTCCACATAGTTTTTACGCCATTGACTTAGTCCGGGACGTAGTGGAGAAACTGTTGCTTTGTTGTTTTTTTTTTGCAAGCTCATTGTTACATTTCCGGTTGCGGCGGCAAATAATATATGGCGGCATTGGCAGCGGAATATGTAAGGACGCTGGCGATGGGTGAGGGTGCATTGTGCATTGCGCCTTGTTTGTCTTACAGCGACGATGAAAATTTGCGAAGCTTTTTATGGCCGCTTGGGTGTAAATAAATAATTCGTTATTTTGCAAATAAACAGGTGTCATAAATTCTAATTAGCCACGAAAACTAATTTTATAACAAAATAGAGACGCACAGCGGCAGCGCGATGCGCTGACATTGTGCGAAAATTTGATGGTGGAGCGATTGCAAAGGAATGAGTTGTGAATGATTAAAGAAATAGATAGAATTTGTATATCCGCCATTACATAATAGATAATTACAAGAGTCAGTGAAAAATTCGGTGCTAATGATTCATTTATACGCTTTATTTTTTTTAATTGTCTTTTTTAAAACCGATTTTTTTTAAGATGCTAATTAAAAAGAAGAGAAGTTTGAACTGGAGCAATCGGTGAATAAATTATGTCCAACGATGGGATATCGATAAGCGAACATATTTTGTAGCGTAAAAATTATTTCCCAGCAAAACTGTCCCACTCATACTTCAAAAGTGAGGTTGTTTTTTGGTTTCAGTTTTAGTTGGTTGGGTTGTGTTGGTCTGGGTTCGAATATGTCGTTATATAATTCATGCTTAAACCAAATTCTGATTTCATTTGTGCCCAAAAAAGCCAGCCATTACATTTTTTCAAACACCAACCAATTAAAATTTTAGGAGAGATTATCGAAGGTACTTCTGCATGCAATTATTTAACTTTTATTAACTTTTACTTTGAGTGTATGATTTGGAAATCTTATCATAAGAAACTTTGGAACCAATTCAACAAGTTTTTTCTTCTTTGGAAGCTAGATTTGGCAGTCGATCTATGCATCATTGACAAACTTGTCCAATGCAGGGTCTAAATGCATGAAAGCAATGATGCATAAATCGACAAAAAATAAAAAGGTAATGTAGAGCGCCTGCTGTACAGTATCAGCTTCTTAAGAAGATGATAAATCTGTCCTTATTATGTCGCCTGTGTCTGTAACCAGGGCACCTCCACGTGGTGACGATGGGCAACAGATCCATACTGGTAGGGTCTTTGGGTAAACGGCGTTCATGCCGTCATGGCAGGCACAGCTAAAAAGTGTTTTAAGATGAAGGTCGGATTCCCAGTATCGGCGTCTTGTCAGGGTGAGAAAGCCAGAGACGTCGTCATCAGGCAATCGCAGCTCTGTTACGGTAAATGACTTGGCCGTTGAAGGGTCTAAATCTGCAAGTAGAAAAACAAGAGAAGTTAAATCTGCAAAGAATAAACAAATCACAGTGTGGGGTGTTGGTAATCTAGTATCAGGGTCTTGTCAGGGTAAAAAAATGGGTTTTAAGACAACGTCATCAGGCGGCTCAAGTTCCTCAAGTCACAACTGTGACAACTCCAGCACATTTGGTTACGTCTGCGGCAAATACGTTTTTAAAGCTGGTCGACGAAATGTAAGCGATAACCTCAAAGGTGTTTACAAAATGTGTTTCGGCTTAAAACCTCCAGATGAACATAGTAACTGGGTACTTAGTTCATCATGTCAAGCCTGCAGGCACATGTTGGTAGGAAAAAAATTGTTAAAACAGAATACCCATAAAAGAACCTGTTAAATGGAAAAGACCAAAGAACCAGAAGACTTTATATCAACAAGATATTAAGGAGGTAAAAAGACGATACCAGGGTAGATAGGACGAGGAAAAGAGACAAAGTTTCTACAGGAAAAAACGAAATCCTAAAGACAAAGATATCATACAAAAGGAAAAGACATTTGGGGAACTCGGAATTAGCCGGTTCTGTGATTCTTTAGGTTTCCATCTTTTGGTTTCAATGCTAAAATTAAACATTAAAATAATCCTTAAAAGGCAGTTTTACAATTTTAAATTAAATTTACATTCAAATCAACTTTTCCATAAATGATTTGTTCACAAATTGATACATTTTCTAAATTAAGAAATATTTCGCAAGCAAATAAAAAAATTTCTGCAATTTGCAGCAAAGTTGAATGTCGAATTACTATTATTATGCAAGATTTGTTACCGCCATTTCAAAATACTTTTAAAAAAAAACTAGTCGGACTTTTGAATTTTTTTGCGATTTATAACAAAGTCGATACTTATTTGTTTATTTTAGTGACAGAATCTTGTTAGAGCATCGATGTTTGTTGGAAAATAGTTGGACTGTTATTTGCTTAAAATTTAACGAATTTTGCAAAAGAAAATCCAAGTATTTTGCAATTAATAACAAAGTCGATCATTAAGTATCGAAATATTTTGGCGAAGAGTTTTGCAGCATAAAAATTATAATTTGATAAATTATTAACTAATTTTGCAAAAAAAAAATTTAATTTTGCTTAGAACACCAAAATTCATTTGAAATTTATTGCCTGGTTCCTGAGGACAAACAATTTTAATTTTTTTCAATTCAGGAGGTCAAAATACGTGCAGAAAGTCCAGTTTCTGGTTCAGATTACTTTTTTAAGCTAACAAAATCTTGGGAGTGATTACTGGCTGCGAATGGTTCGTTAAGAATACAATGCTACACAGGGACCTAAATGTGGCTACACTGTTCGAACAGCTGAATTTTCATTCTAGCCGATACAATGGAAGATTTCTACAACTCAGAAACCGTTTGGCCAATAGGCTATGTGTCATCCGCCCAAGAAGACGGCTTAATAGGTATCAGCCTCTTAACCTTATACAGCGAACTCCTTGATCTCGCATAATTTAAAATTCAATAATTTTAAATGCGATCTCGGATAAATTAAAATTGTTTAAAACTCTTAAACTCGTTATTTAATTTATAAATATTATTGTCATATGCTTAAGATATAATTAAGCCGGCGCCCCTATTGGTGGCTGAGTTTTTAGATACTAAGGTTATTAAAGAATTTAATAATTCGATGTACTTTGCTAAACAAATTAGAAAAAAAAAACCCTTATATGAGTAAATAAATTTCACTACTTAAAGTATGCAGCAAATTTTTGAAAATAAATTTATTATTTAAGAGAACGTTGCATACTTTCAGACAGTTATATATTTGCATTTCACGCCCAAATCTCTACCGTTTTATGTGTTGCCCTGTTTTTGTAAACAGTTGTAGCGAACTTTTGCTTTACTATAACCAATAAAAATCTCCTAAAAAGTTCTAACCACCGCTTCTATGAATCGTTGCATGTTTGTTCACTAAAACATGCCCAAATATTCCTTGTGTGCTACGTTGTCCCTTAGCTTCTACTTCCATTCACAACAAATAACATATTTGTACGCCTTAACTCCCAATTGTCTGTTTTATTTCATTTTGGATGTGCTGGTTGTTTGTCTTTAATTACAATGTTTGATATATGCTTTCGTAGCCAATGCTATTGCTTTGTTGCAGTTTGAATTTTCCAAGAAATCATTAGGCAGCTAAATACAAGCACATGCGACTGTTTATCGCTTCTTATTTATTATTCTAGACGCTTATGCATGTCACCATATATAGCATTTTAATTTGAGGTCAAAGTTCAACACAATTATTGTGGAAAAGGTGAACAATGTCAACGACAAGCATATCAAAATAAATGAATGGAAAGGCATGACATGCCGTGAAACGACCACAAGAACAACTGCTGCAGACACCTACTAGTGACACCTAAGTAAAATTTAGTTGCTGCTGTGATATAAACCACAACCTTTATGCCTACTGTTGCACCACAGACATGTGCACATATCCATATACAATGTAACAATTAAGGTTAAGCTGTTAATTAATGTGTGACAAATGCAAGCGCAAATGGCAAGCGGCAATCAACTAAAGATCTTGAATGCAGTAAAACTCATTTAGCAGCGATAGTGAAAGCCTGCACACGAATACGCACACACACTGACACATCATGTGCTGCAAAGGTGATTGCGAAGGACTTCGGTCGCAAGAAAAAAAATGGCTGGAGTTAAGCAACTAACGAGCTAAGAGCAGCCGCGTAAAAGCGAAAGAGCGAAATGAATGGAAAACTGGGGCCTAATACCAGCTGCAATTTGCCACAAAAACGAGATGTAGCAAGGTACGTAGGCCGGCAGTCAGCTTTCGATGTTGACTTTAAGCTACGCGCCTACAATATTCAACAACACTCATAAATTGGACTTTAAAGGTTAGTGTAGCCAATCAGCCACGCAATCAGCGCATTCGCTAAAAAAGCGTGACAATCTGAAAAGTAGAAACTGTCTGAACTTGCATTTTATTTTTATACTCTACACACGTGCTATGAAAAGCATTGGAATTTAGTCACAATATTTGCAACGCTTAAGAGTTGCGGATATTCCATGAAGTATAGACAATATATTCCTGACCAGCTCGATTTAGTTATGAATCCAATATGGCGTACAAAAAAAGAATCGATTTTTTAATTTTTGTGTGCAAATGATCTCCGGAGAGGAGCTCCTATTCTCTTCTGTGAAGTTTCATTCCCTGGTATATCTCTTTTTAGTGTCAAACAATAGTCCGCTTATATATTCTTACTCCATTTCCTTTGATAGCGTTTCACCATATCCTTTATATTTTGGGAAATTCTCCCGCCTTTCCTCGATGAAGTCACCAAGATTTTCAGGAAAACTAGTTGTGAATCGAAAAAGCTAATTTTGTAACCCATCAAACATCCCAGGCTGCTTTTTATTTGGGCTCCATTAATTGTAAAAAATGTTCGTCATATAACAACTTACGTATCTGAGACCCATCAAACAAGCCCTTTTTTTTAAATTCTAGTAAAACATTTAAAACAAACCATTTATGGATAATGAAAAATTCAGATTTAAAAGTATTCAGGGACCCCGAAACTCCCAACGAGTAATAAGTTTCAATCGATTTCATTCATTTTAAAATGTTATTGTCCGCCATATTGCATGCGCCATGACCCCAAATACCCCCGAGTAACAAGTTTAAAAGTAATCCGAATTATTCTTTTTGAAAAATCCACCATTTTAGATCCCCCATTCTGAATCTGTCACTTTAATTGATTTTTTATGTAATATATTTTTATGTAATTAAAGTACATATGAAGTTTTCGATATAGAAATTAAGTAAATTCCCATAAAAATCAATTTCGCAAAGCTCACCCTTCATACATTTCGTTTAAGTATGTTTTAGACCAACTCAACATATTGAATCTGTCTATATATGTATGAAAACTTATTTTCATGGTCATATAATAGAAATAAACAAGTGAGATCCTCCAAATTTGTAGATTCAAGTTAAACTAAACAACTACAAAATGTTTCTCCTACACAACCACAGAAAGCGGAATAAATTTGTTTTGGGGCACGTTTTTTGATATGGACTTATTTGAAATACTTCACTGTATTTTTAGGTAAAATAACAAGGCTTATTTGAATGATCTAAGCTTGTAACGAAGTTAAGTTTGCTGGGGTACAGCTCGTCGAATGGTCCAGATTCGTTATAGGAAATTTATCCAAGTTGTTGCTGCGATGTTGCGACCAGTAATTACACAGCCATACAAAAAAAAAAAGTACCCGAGTTGGGGAATAGACCACCCATTCCTTATGTATTTTGATGCGCTGAACACGAGTCTGACGTCTGTTTTGCTTCATCACGTCTGGATGTTGACATAACCTCAAAAAACATGTCGGATTTTATGTGACAGACAAACATTTTTAAATAACAAGGGATTTGCTTGAATCTTGTTACTCAGGGGTTTTTGGGTTCGCTGATTACGAATTTCAAGTCAGACTTTCAAGATTCAAAATGGCGGAGCAATTTTTTAAAAATTGTTGGTTTTTTACGAAACTTGGTATCGGGGGATTTTTGGGGTCGCTGATTACGAATTTCACCTCATCCAATCCAATGTGGCGAAACAATTTTAAAAAAATTGGTGGATTTTTGCGAAACTTGGTAATTGTAAGTACCGTCGGCATTAGCATTATCCGATGTACACCACGAGAAGGTTGCAAGAGCAGATTTTGTACATCATGTAGCTCTTATAAGGGCTGTTTAGTATTTGGGTTTAGATAAAACTAATAACAAGGTTACATCAGAAATTTAAGAAATTTCGTTTGAAGGTACTGGAAGCACTTACCTGTCTTATCTAGAGCTTTTACGAATTGCTTCATAAATCCAAGCTTTAAGTGAAGAGGAGGAATCAAAATTTTCGATGGATCTACTAAATGTTTGTGAATAATGTTTTGTTCACCAGGAATAAACGCTTCTCTTTTCGGCCAATCTTTTTTCTTATAATGATTCTGACGATCTCTACTGTCCCACAAGCATAAATAACAAGGATTCTTAGTGAATCCCGACTGTTGGTCAAGTAATAATGTTATTATTTTTAAATCGCCACAGATCTGCCATTTGTGTTGCTCGTAGTTAATTTTCTCTAAAAGCACATCTAAATTTTCATACTTTTCCTGCATGACAGTTGAGTGAGCTATTGGAACTGAGCATAAACGATTGTATTATGGAGTAAAACTGTTTTTATACATTGCTTTGAAGAGTCTATAAGCAGTCTCCAATCTTGAGGTTCATAGCAATTTTTTTTAAATTCATTCATAAGTCCTCTGACATCAGTACAAAATACTACTGATGAATCCTTATCTTTTGTGAAATACTTACGGAATGCCTTGTCTCGTTCTCGGTATATAGTGACCTTGGTGCCTGGTTCCAGACAATGTTTCTGCACCATCTTTGGGTAAACCTATATTTCGTACAAGGTCGTTCAAGTCCGATTGCGAAGTTAATGCTGGTGGAACTGTTACCTTCTTTATGTATGGAACTTATTCTGTGTCATTGTCGATATTATCATCGGTCTCGGAACTTTATTCGTCAGATTCATCCTCAGATTATACGTTCTCACCATTTTCAGTAATGACGGCATCAATTAAATCAGTTGTACACTTATTGGGTGAAACTGAAATTGGAGGTGATTTGACAGTCACATACTGTATTTTGTTTTTTCTTTTAATACTGAAACCTGTAACTTTATTCGAACAAAAATAGCAATCTGCTTCACATCGAGGTTTTGTCCAGACTGTTGGATTAGAGTATTTGATAAACTCCCGATTTTTATCAGATTTCCAATGATAAAGCATCTTTCTGCAACTATAACAAATAATGTGCGGAACCCATTTAAAATTTTGATCGATCTGAAAACCAAAAACTTCATTATACATTACACGCACTTCTTCGTCAATTCTATTCCGCAAAGAGCTTACCTCATATTTACTGCAAATGTAACAAAAAAATTTTAGATTTTTGCTACAATTGTGAGGGTTTAAGTCAATATCAGGTTCTTTTATTGTATAATCATACTCTACATCAGCCAAGTCACCAACCAATGTAGAGCTGCGGTTGTCTGATGACGACGCCTGCGGGGCCGCTTTCTCACCTTGACCAAGCGCCAATACTGGGGTTCCTAGCCCGTGCATCGTAATACGTTTCTCACGTGTGTCTGCTATGACGGCATCAAAGCCATTATCCAGGGACTCAGCCGGATAGCCGGATTTCTCCGTTGCCCACCGTCACCGCGTGGAGGTGCCCTGGATGCAGACACAAGTGAAAACATAAAGACATTTGACCACTGTACTAAATCCGCAATTTTGAATTTGGAAATCTGACATGAAATTGGTAATCAGCGACCCCAAAAACCCCCCGATACCAAGTTTCGTAAAAAACCAAAAATTTTTTAAAAATTGGTCCGCCATATTGGATCCGCCATTTTGAATTTTAAAAATCTGACGTGAAATTCTGTCACATAAAATCCGCCTTGTTTTTTGAGGTTATGTCAAAATCCAGACGTGATGGAGCAAAACAGACTTCAGATTCGTGTTCAACGCAAAATACATAAGTAATGGGTGGTCTAATTCCCCAACTCGGGTACTTTTTTAAAAAAAAAAAAATTACATCTAAATTGTTCGATTCGATTGAGTTTCCACACAAGGTCTTGTTGTTCATAACCAGACTGACGAACATATCGACTTGACTTTTTTTACGGGTCTACCTCTTTTAGTCGTCCGATTTGGAACCTAATGAAATATTTTAATAGGATGGACGCAAAAAATAACAAATTAAAAACAATTTCAGAATATAACAACAAATATATATGTATACATATTTACACCAACATAACCTAACATCAAAGTTCATACCAAACTATAATCCAGATATTGCTCTGGTACGAACAGCAAACAGCGTCCTAATTTCAATGAGACCTCTCAGCTATAATTTCCAGTGTAAAGTTAGATATTTTATAGTATCAATGTTCGCAGAACGTTTTGATGTTTGAGCACTATTTGTGTTGCTGACAGTGACTTGAAAAATCGTCTCGCTAAAAAATGGATATGCAGCCATGCTCCCATGCTCCCATATTCACTTATCACTTTCGTTTTACGATTTCATTGGAATCGTACTGTTTCGTTAAAACGTTCTCCCGCAAAACGCCAAAAAAAATGTTCGATATGCTTCATTTCTAATGTGTTTTCATCGGATGTTATCGGTTATCGGACTAGGCAAATAGCAAATTGTTTTGGTTATGATTGCTTTTGCAACTTAGAAAATTTTAGGCACACTCATTAAATAATTAAATAATTAATTTGCAAACAGTATCAATAATATTGAAAGGTATGTCAAAAATAAACCTTAAAGCATTACAGAATAAACGAAAACTACTTTCAAACACAAGGAAATGGTTTTTTGTGTAAAATATTGCAATTACTTTTTAGTCCACTTGCATAATTACAAGCGATTTGAAAATGCAAACATTTTGAGATTTGCAATCTTCGGAGCACGATTTTTAATTTAAATTCTGCCCGCAGAATTTGAGGAACTGTTCTGCAGGTCCCGTTAGCTTGGGGAACCAGACGTGTTGCAGGTTGCGGATAGCGAACGACCATACCGAGCCGAACGACAGGATGTAAACTTGGAACAGGCTAAGCCTGTACGAAGACGCACTGAAATTCAAACTCTGGCGTGGTTAGCTTTTGAATAAGCGGTAACGAACAAAGAGCCCCGGATATAAAGCGGGTGTCTCCTGCTGCAGCACTGACAAGACGCTTGAGATGACGTTGTCCCTAAAAGCTTTCATCTCATTATCTTTCCTATATTCTACTTCTTTATTCCTTCACACTCACTACCCATATCTATCACCTTTTATTCATAATCTCTTAAAACTCAGACTGTTATGTTTACCGTGCTTATTGAGTTTAGGTTGCAGCCGGGCGATATATTCAGGCTGTATGTACATGGAGCCTCTCCGCTATGTGGCCGCTTTGGGGAGTAATTAAGGTCTTGCCGTGATACTGTGGGCTATTTCACGGTGGACCTCAGCACCCCTACACTCGTGGGAACATATATGGACCAAAACATGATGAAACGCCCAAGCGTCCTGCTGAGCGGCAAGGACTAGCCAGGACTCAGGCAGAAACCTCCACCATAAGCAAAGGACTTGTTAGCGGCCAAAGCCAGAGGTGGTCCAACCTGCGTCAAAGAAAAAGGAACGCGGCCGTACCGGCCTGGTCTTGGAGAGCCCGGAGGCCCTGGGTACAGTCTCAAAAGAGGACTAAGTGGAGGCGGCTACAATTGGTATCTTCGATACCTACATAGCGGCTTTAGTCTTGAGATAGCCAGGGAAAGGGCACTTGAGCACAAAGCCCTGCCTGTGACCGAAGCGGACAGCACCCATGCGCCTAAGAACGTAAATTACGCCCCCAAATGCTATGCTGACCTAGCGAAGGGGATTATAATCGCAGTTTTTCCATGCTCCTGCCCGGAAAACATCCTTTCTCGGGAAGATCTGGGTAAGGTGGAAGAAGCCCTTATAGTAGCCATGATGCAAGGCTGGTCAGAGCAGCTATGTTTCAATAGCATCCACTTCAGGTCGGGTCTTATACTAATTGACTTTGAGGAGCAGGGCTCGGCCAACTGGTTGAAGGATGTGGTGCCAAAAATGAACGTTCTGGACAAGACACTCTTGATGACGTGCAGTGGGGACGAAATCCCCAGTATGCACCTCATCATAATATACCTTCTCAGAATCGTTGGGAAGCAACCTAACGAGCTATACAAATTGCTCAAAATCCAGAACGTAGAATTAAACATTCAGGTGTGGAAGACACTGCGTTGCAAAGAGTCTGGAACTGGCCGGCTGCTTACGATCGGAATTGATGAGCAGTCCATGAAATTTATCCAGAACCGGAATAATAAAATCAACTACCGCATTGGAAGATAGCAGTGCATGTTCACAAAAAGAAGGAAAGTGAACAGAACAATGAAGCAGCCGAACCGGCAAGTATGACTTCGAACGCGCTATCGCCAATCGAGGAACAGGCAGTAAGAGATGCACCATCAGAGAAGGAGTCGAAAATTGACCTTCTCCCAGGTGAGCTAGACTCGATTGAGAATATGAATATAACTTTGCTATATGATGATACGCCCATGTTGGACCAGGAGGCTATCTCCCCTCCGAAAGGGGGCGATGTGTCTATGAGCCCGTTGCTTTAGTAGCATGACAGCGAGCACGACGATAGCACAGGTCAATCTTCACCACGCGAAAGCAGCATCTGCTGTGATCGCCAGGCTGGACCTGCGCTTAGTTCTAATCCAGGAACCCTGGATTTATGAAGGAGGTATAAGAATACTGCCCACTCAAAACACGCAGGTAATTTCGGACGTTAGATCTGACAAACCAAGGACTTGTATCTTACTGAGAAAAGACATTACATATACTTGCCTTTCAGAATTTTTAACAGAGGATCTGTTCGCTATCCAACTAAAACTGGATATCGGCGGGAGATTACGCGAAGTGGTGATCGCGACTGGATACTTTCCAGGCGAGCACGCCGAACCTCCAAGCAAGGAGATGGAGGGACTGGTGCATCACTGCATTGCACTACCTCTGATAGTTGGATGCGATGCCAACGCACATAACTTTGTGTGGGGAAGCACCTATACAAATAGAAGAGGTGAACAATTATTAGAATTTCTCCTACAAAAGGAACTTAATATATTCAACGTTGAAAATACCTTAGCATCTTGGTAGAAATAAATAATTACAAGAAAACCAGCTCACCACTAAGCTTAGAAATAATGGTTGATGGCTACAATGCAGCTATAATTGATGAATAACATCAAAGATGACGGAAGATATGCTAAGATGGGCTCATTGAAACCTTTCAAATCCCCTGAAATCGTTTAGAAGTAGCCTGGCACTCGGTTTTATACAGATGTGCTGGAGAAAAGCAAAGGAAGTGTTTATCCCGAAGGCGGGTAAGAAGGCTCCCTTCTCACTTAAGTCCTTCAGACCAATAAGCCTTACCTCATTCATGCTGAAGACCTTAGAAAAGCTAGTGGATAACCACATCAGGAACGCAAACCTTATTAAGGAACCACTTCACAGAAATCAACATGCGTATAGGTCTGGCAGATCCACTGAAACTACCCTATACCAGCAAGACACCTTAATTAGTAATGCCAAAAAAGACAAAGGAACAGCCATTTGTGCTTTTATGGATCGAAGGTGCCTTTGAAAACTAATCTCACTCGAAAATTGCAAAGGCACTTAATAAAAAAAGTAAAGATCCTTCTCTAACCACATGGATAATGCAACTACTGGACTCAAGAACAGTCGAGACTAGCCTACCTCACAAAAATATTATAGTCAAAACCTCAAAAGGATACCCACAGGGGGGCGTTTTATCACCTCTCCGGTGGTGTCTCGTAGTGGATGAATTATTAGAACTACTTACAGAAAGTGGCATCGTATGCCAAGGCTATGCGGACGGCATAGTTATTATCTGCAAAGGGAAACATGAAGACACACTATGTGATCAAATTAAGATGGGCATCAACATCACAAGATATTGGTGCTCCTTAGTATCAACCCAGCTAAAACTACAATCGTTCCTTTTTCTAGGAAGTATAAGATGAAGTTACTCAAGCCAATATGGCTGAATGGCGCGCTGATAGAATTATCCAAGGAGGTAAAATACCTGGTAGTAATATTTGACAAACGTACATGGAAGATTTATTTAGAACATACAATGATTAAAGACACTATGGCAATGATGACTTGCAGAGTCATTGCTGGGAAAAATTGGGGGTGTACCCCCAAAATAATGAAATGGATTTATCTCACAATTTATAATAACATATGGTGCCATTGTCTGGGCGGATAGGGTTAAATTGATAACAGCTAGCAAACAACTGAACAAAATTCAGAAGTTAGCTTGTATATATATAACAGGAGCAATGCGAACCTGTCCTAGTGTGGCATTAGACGTGCTATTAAATCTAATGCTAATTGCTTGGGTAGGAAGAATTAACATTGATAGAAAGACCTGTAGGAATCAAAGAAATGATAACATGAAAGACGCCTACCCATTCCTGCAATACCCTAGCGACAACCTAGGCATATTGAACAACTTCAACAGAAGATTTAAAGAAGGGTTCAGCACTATGGAAGAATGGGAAAATAAAAGCGGAGAACTACAATATCAAACCAGGGGCAATTAGCTGGTATACAGATGGTTCCCTTACAAACGAAGGAAGTGGCGTAGGAGTCTTCGGACCTCGCACTAAATACTTCGAATCACTAAGGAAATTCACAAGTATCTTTCAGGCAGAAATATATGCGATAGAAAGATGTACTCAATTCAATTTAAATAGGGGGTACAAGAACCAAAACATCGCCCTATTCTCCGATAGCCAGGCGGCTATTAGAGCAGTAAGGTCGCCTGTGATCTAGTCTAAACTGGTCATAGAATGCATAAGTAAACTAAACAGCCTAGGAAAACTCAACAAGATTACTCTGTAGTTATCCAAAGAAAGCTTTAGGAGCCTGCACAACAGCTATAAAACAATCGAAGAATTTTTCAAGAAGGTCTTCTATAACATTTCAACGACAAATTTCTATTTTCACCCGACTGCTATGCTTTCCGAGATAATGTGTCTAACATGGAACTTTTTCTTATTTATTATTATGTTGACAATGCGAATAGTTACCCTCGAAGTATGGTTGTTGTGCAAATCTAATAAACAAGTTTGGTCTAGGTCGAACCGATGTAACATGTAGCACCATACAAAATTATTTCCAGTTAGGTTGCCTACTATGGAGAACTTCTGTTCTGATGTTCTAATCTTACTTGCTTGTACAATTATATTTTTGGTTGAAGGAAAAGCAGTTAGAAGATAGAATGTGTAAAAGCTTTTGAAGGATGGATGAAAAAGAATTTAATGATTATTTTTATTGTCAAGCCACAGAGACTAATTTCGAAGAAATGCGCTCACGACCGTTTCGAGCCAGTTTCATTAAAAGTGTGAACTGTATTTAAGTTTGTCTACAGCTTAAATTCAAAATGGTTTTTTTCTTTTCAGTTTGCAGTCAAATGCGAATTGTCAAAGCATTGTTGCGCTCTGTTTCATCATGCTACGTTTAATTTCGTTTTTGCGTAGATATTTGTTTTCCTTTTTTATTTAGATATGTATATGTATATTGGCAAAAATTTACAGCACCAGCAGCAACGTCCTTGACGCATGGCTTCGCCCTCATTTCAGACTCTAGATTATTGTCGCAGTATGCCGCTCCTGCTGCTGTTATTGGCTGGTGTTGCCCCTCATCTATCATTTTGCACAGCCCCATGTCCAGCAAGGCATGCTAGCTATTTTTGGGACATCTTCTGCGGCTGTTCGATCACTGCTGCTGGTGCGACGACGTCGTCATGCACTCATTGCCAGCGCTTGTACATTAACCTATATAGGCGGCATGTTTATTGGCGCGTATCATGCTGAAATGTATCTGTGTATTTCTTCTGCACTGCCTAAGAGCAAGAAACGCAAGAAAAACATCGAAAGCACATACAAGAATTATTGGCCGTCACTCGCGTTTTCAGTCAATTTTTTTTTTTTTTTTATATGTTCATTGAATTCTTTTTTTTTATACATACATATATGCATATATATTCGAGGGCTGTTTTACAAGTAATAATTGCTTGTAATTATTGTAGGTTTCGACAGAAGCATATTATTCCCTTATGCCTCTGGGTAAGGGTTATAAAAATATAGCAAATACTTAAAATTGGGATGTAGCTTTGTATGGGGGTTACTTCTTCCCCTACTATGAATGTATTTTAACTGAATTTATCTGAAAAGTAAATAGGAGTATTTAATATCCAAATTTAAGCTTAAGCTTGCATAGCATCGAAGTTGGTAGTCGTTCTACATACACCAGACGGACAGCCGGTACTGCTACATTGGCAAAATCGTGTTGCCCTTATTTAAATACATTCGATTCGGCTTTATAGAATCTTCACAGAGACTTTTATTAATTAATAAGAAATCAATGTACTTGTCACACCCTTTTGTTGCCCTTTAGAATTCTATATAGAAAACCTACACACATGTTACCTTTATACCAGGTTAATTCAAACAAGCGATATATCTCTTTTTTCAAAAAATTATATTTATATGACTGAAGGGAGAAAAAACATAAACGCTGATACCGAACTGGTTGTGATTGTATTTACTATAACTCATGTATAGTTATAGTAAATACAACCACAACCAGTTGATAAGGCGATGTCATTGTTCGTGAGTGTACTCGTACACTCGGTTGGTGGAAATGGTCGCAAATCGAATAATATGTATTATATAGGTAAGTAGTTCAGATAAGAAGAAGTAGTCATACAAATGACATCTCTAAAGAGAAACTTTACAATAAATTCTTTCTCTGAATACAAAGCCAGTTCTTATACCGTAGGCGTAGGGCGTACACAGCTGTAACTACTCCATTCAGTGCTACAAACATTATTGCATTGTCATGGTTGCATTTGAATCTGACAGTCGGTGAAGTCAATTGATTGAGATGAAGTAATCAATTATGCATACGAAAGATTCTTCATGATGACACATGTGACTGGTATCAATCCACTCAGTTTATGTAACATTTTTCTATCATCCATCTAAATTGCTGAGACTCTCAGTTTATTGGATGACCAACAATCGCAAATATTTGAAGCTGTTTTTCCAAAAAAGTCCCAAGAATCGGCCATTCTCTCCCAATCAAAAAGTGGGAAAATCTTGAAAAATTAATGAGCAATAAACTTTTTTTTGGAATTGAAGTACATATAATTTATCAATACTTGCATCTTTTTCTGGCAGGTATTTTCAAGGGAAATATCTTCATGACAATATTTTTGATGTGAAGAGAACTGCTCCTTCTGTGAAGCTGGATGTGGGCCCTAGAGCATAACTTTTATTTTTTGCAGAGTGTTTTCTTTCAAAGGTAAAACATCAGACAGAAGCAATGTACTTTTTTATGAATAACCATTTTAACATCTGTTATCAATCATCCAAATATTTCTTCGGTAATTTCTTCATTGGCCCCTTCGTGCCCAGGCGCGATACGCATTAATCCGCATCCTAATTTGTACTTACTCTCATGGCAACTATGGTAGATATCACAGTCAACCCTCTCCTCTTCATCGGGTTGCCTTGATGGTAGTGTGGTCAGCTTTGTACTTATTAAGGACATCAATTTTGCTGCTTAAATGCGACTTCCCTATCAAGAATTCGCGGCTATGTCAAAGTGGATCATATACGAGGCTTCGCTTGTGTCTCTATTGGTGCTTATTGATTTGCGGTGTCGAAGAAGGCGAGCCAGACCATTCATTCTTGATAAGCACAGAAGTCAAGTCTATATAAACATTTCCATCAGTCTGTCCGTACGAGAATGGAGGATTTCAAGACTGTGAAACATAAAACCTTCAATTTTAAATATTTAGATTCTCCTATTCCTTCTTCCGATCATTTTTATTCAATGAACATTAATTCGGACCACTAAAAGGGGTAACCCCCATTGAAATCCGCACCACCTTTCAAAGTTCTTCTAGGAATAAAAAATGTTGTTGTTAACTCAGAAACGTCGAATTATGTGTATTTTGCTTTAATACTAATAAATTATTCCATTAAGCTGCCCACTGTCTACCTGTTTTATTTTATTTTATTTTTATTTTTTATTTTAGCTAAAGATGCCAATTTTGATGTATCTTACTTAAATTCTAATAAAGTATTTAATAACAACCTATATCGAACCACAAGAAGGGGTAACCACCAAACAAATGTCCTCAATCCTGCCGCTATTTAAAGAAAAAACACATAGTTGCGGTTTAGTTGAGCTTGAAATGACAAATTTGATATATCTTAAGTGAACTATGCGGTAGAATATATTCAACACTCATCACAATGCATTGAAAATAGTTTCAAATATATACAAATTTTAACTAAATGTGTCAGCAAACTCAACGAAAATAGTTAATACTGCCAGATAACTGGCATTGTGTGAACTTAGCTTTATACTAAACCCTACAAAATATCAGATTTGGATCAAGGTAAGAATATATGCTGTATACAAGCTAAAGTTTCAATGGAGGCACAGAGCATCTCGAAGTCGGGCACACTCAATAGCAGGGTTCTTTTTAGGCCCTGTACCGAAGGTACAAGAGCCTATTGGGTTTGTGCAAATGTATGTAACAGGTAGAAATAATGGTCGGAGACCCCCCAAAGTTACCCCCATTATGGTCAGGAGTGATAGAGGAGTCGATATAGACATGTCCGTCTGTCCGTTCGTATGAACGAAAGGATCTCGGAAACGGTAATAGATAGAGACTTCGTGTTTTTTGCATTCGACTAGGACTGCTCCGGAATTTTACAAGTTTATTTTGAAATCTTGCCCCTCCCCCCCCCCTTCCCCATAAAATCACCCCCAAGGCTAAAAATTTCCTCGGCACAAAAAAAAGTAAGTATGCCAGTATAAAGATATCGTCTTTCTAAGCTAAAATCCAAAAAGTTCATCAAAATCGGATAATAAATGACGATTTTATAAGCAATTGAATTTGAGCGACCCCCCTTTTCGTTTCATACATAAAAAAATGTTTTAAAAGGCACTTAGTGGTGCAGTGAGAAGTGGTCATGTGTTTGGTCATAAGCTAGGGGAACATTTAGTGTGTTTGTTAGGCGACCTGTGCTGGTACAGGGCCTCTTACAGTAGGTTACGCCCGACTGAAATTTCCTTACTTGTTTTTATTGGTTTTTGAGTATTACAGCCAATCCTTTTTAAAAGTATTTATCTAAATACTATAGTTCTCACGAAAAATTATTCCTTGGAAGGACAATGTAAAAATGCATGTTCCTTGTTATAAGGCGCCAATTAGCACTGGAATATATACAAATCAGATTCCTGGTGAAATACGATCTTCTCGCCTCTAGAAATATTAAAAATCTGTTTGACTACTTTGCTTGCTCTTCATCTTCTTAAAAAAAATTCAAGTTATATCTCTGTCACCAAAGATTTAAAACCAACCCATCTATCCCACCACCGATTGTAATATACTTAGTGCAACATCAAAGACTTAACAAACAGCACTCGTAAATCTTGCTATAATATTTTTGGTCGACATTTTGCCGAGTATTTTCATTTACTTGTGCGTTCGCTTTTTAAGTTAATTTTTTACATCATTTATTAATATTAATGATGTGCTGCTTTGTACTGTTCTGGAACTTGAACGCCGCCGGATGTTCGAAAATATGTTCACAGTTTTCTATGTTCTTTATGTGAAAGTGCTCGTTTTTCTTTTTCATTTTCTTTTTAATTTTCAACATTTTTTTTTTGTAAATTTGATTTACTTCATGGACTGTTGCTTGAAACAAGTCTACTATATACTACATTAATGTATCTGACTGTTTGTCTGCGTATCTTTTAAAGTAGATTACTGAAGCTTTATGCCAAACAAAAAAAAAAAAAAAAAAAAAAATGTCTGTGGCATCTTTTGCTCTCAACTTATGCTCAATTTATGTGTCATATTTATTAAATTGCTTTCAAATCAAGCGGCTCAAATTCAGACTTTCTAGAAATCGATGTGTCAGACTGTCAGACATTCCAGACATATCAAAAGTAAAAATTAAATACAAAATGTGCAAATAATACTCACAAAAAATTAAAAAAAAAAAAATTTAAGAATACTTTTTCGATAAACTTTTATATTATGCGGATTGAAGTTCAATAGCTCGAGATAAAAAGAAGACTGCATCATGCCGAAGAAAGATAAGAAAAAGAAGAAGAAGATTAAAGAGGTAAACTGGGCCGACGATGAGCACTTCACCAAAGAACGTTCCATGGTTTATATAGAGCATACGTACGAGTGTCCTATATTTCAGACCAAGGCGGAAGAATTCGGACGCTGGTTACAGGAAATGGTGCCTGAACGTATGATACAACTGGTGCGCAATAGATATGGCAAGCAAGAACCCCGTGAAGGCGCATTCGAAATAGATTTCAGTCAAAATGCACGCACTTCGCTGCACAATATCTGGACGGGCTTGGAAAAGGGACCACCGCGTAGAGATAAATTTCCAACTGATTTTAATGAGCTTTTTCCGGATATACAGAAAGTGTTGAAGAAATTTTATCCGGACAAGATAATCAATCCGGAGGATGACCTCGATGACGATGATGATTATGGCGCTTCGGCATACGGCGGTGCTACTGATGAACAGGCATAAGCTTGAATACAACCAAATTTAAAAAAAAAATAAACTTTGGCACAACTTTAGAAATTACAAAAAACTCTTTCATTAGTGCTTATGCAAAATTATGTACAAAAAAAAAAATCGCTAAAAATACATTTTTACACAATTTTCCATGACAATGAAAAATCGTTTGTGTAAATGCTTTCAGCATTTCTTCTACCCTTCACAAACGCGCAATATGTGTCAAAAGATTTAATCGCAGCATTTTAAGTCTGATGTTTATTAGATTCTATTGAGGGACTGGGAGCAACACCGCAGTCGCATGAAACTCAAAGCCAAAATCAAATATGTATATGTGGCTGCCTAATGTATTCATGCATGAGTCGTATGAATACACATATGCATATATATATATATATATATATATATATATATATATATATATATATATGTATATATGTATTACCGATATACGCATTTAACATTATAATCTTTTCATCCGATAAAACTCATTCATGCAGCACAGTATTTATTTTTATTGTTTTGCAATGTTTTCTCATACGCTTCGCAATTGAAGAACGTGGTGCCATTATTTCTTTGTATATTTTGAAAAACCGATTAAAAAATTTAGACCATCAAACCAATTGTTTCATAGAATTGGAATTCAATACACCAACAAACATCGAAATGCAATCGAATTTGGATCGAAATTGCCTGAAAATACTTCCTTTTTTGATTACTGAGAATAAGTAAAACATTTGGGTAAATATGTAGATGTGTAGTAGGCCAATTCTACAGGGATGCAATGTATCAACGATGGCCTTAACAGGAACATAATAATTTATTAGAAAACATATTTTATTACTTTTTTTTTAGTATAGGTTTGCACTCAGCACCAAAAGTAGATGAAAAACGACTAAAATTTCCTCGTCAAATTCAGATCGATTGCTGTCAAAATATCGAAAGTGATCTACAGTGACATCTAACCGAATATTTTCGAGGCAAATGCGGCAACGATAATAGGGCTGATTTAATTTTCAGTGTGCCGGAGCCCATCGATACAATCAGTCACGTTACTGATGGCTCACAACCTCAAAGAAGAAGGTAAGAGTTTCAGGAAAATCAATTAGTGAAACCGTTGACTGGCACTAATAATTAAGGTTAAGTCTCCACGATAACTGGCAAAAAAAAACATCCTACTTTTTTCAGTGAGCATTTAATGGTGACTGCAATGATACTGTTTTCGTAATGTTGCCAAGAAACTCAAGTTAAGAGAAAAAAGGGGGTTTCATTCACAAAATACGCAGTTAAAAACAGTTCTTCACAGTTACTATCTTCTTAAAAACTAAATTCGAAAATCTCTTTAAAAATCTTTAAACAAAGTGGCACCAGCGGAATACAAAACGCTTTTGTTAGTCGCTCAGAAACGACGTCTGTGGCATGAAATTAAAGCAGAAGTGTAAAACAGTGGGTAGAAGCAGGTTCGATTACTACGAAGAAGGTTCAAGTGGTGCCGTGAGCTGAAAACCTTATGGTGACTCTTCTTTTTAGCATTCATTTCATATAACCCTCATTCTCTATCTGAAAAATTCAAATCGCTAAGAATACTGTGCAACGAGAAAATTAATAGGAACTAACCTCATTTGTAGAACAAATGAATAAAATGAAAATGCAGCGGCTCACACTTAAATTAATGCAAATTTATCTTTTTTCAAAAAGTGCAACCAACTCTGCTAGCAGAATCTCTCACTGAAAATATCGAGTTACCAAAAATTTGAGAGGAACAAATTTTTGCAAATGTATTGAAGTCTGCCCTTGGTTCTGCATATTTTCATTAATATATTTAAAATCTAATAAAGGTATCGGTACTCATCATGCAATCATGTGCTCCTGCCTGCAGTAGCAGTTTATTTTAAAAACTCGATTTGATAATTAATAAAATAGTTCCATCGTAACACGTTATAAGTCGAATGTAAAACTAAATTTATGTTTTCAAAGACAAGTTTACTTTAAACTTGCTGCACCCGGCATACAGTGCTCGTCCCTCTAGTATTTCTCAAAAGACATTTATATACGAATTTAGTATTTGGTATCAAAATGGGGGTTTCACGTATATAGAGTGCGTAACATTGCCCAGTTTTGATTTGATTTTATTTCTTCAAATGCCTTAGGATATAAGGAAACTCGAATTTATATGCTGCAAATAGTGAGCGAAGAATAATTTTTTTTTTTTTTATGTAATTGATATACAGCAAGTTAAAATGAAGTGCATACCTTAAAATAATTCTTCATTAAAAAATTCAAATATGTGCCCTTTTTATGAAAGTGTTTTTTGACGAAGATATTTAATTCGCTAACCATTCGAATGCTACAGGTAGTTCCGCTTCCGACTACTTTCAATGCTTTCGCTTAGCGAACTTAAAATGGAGATATCATATCTATCGCATTACCGTTTACTAGCCACTCCTCTGCCTAAATTGGACTATTGATTCCGATATCGATTCAAAGTTGTTTCCTTTGATTCGATATTATTTTTTTTTCAATTAGTATTACTTCAGGGTTTGCTTATTCAATGCAGCAGCCAGTAACTATAAGGAATCAATTTAAAAATAATATTTTAAACATACAAAATCTTAACTTCGAGGAGTTCTAAATTTTTATTTCACGACATAATTACACCATCAGCTCTAGACCGTCCGCTATTCGATAAATTGTTGGTTCCTAAGTGTTTCGTACTCTTACACCCATGTCTTGTCGTCAGTAATGTGTTATGCGTAACATGAAGGTAGCATTCGAATTGGCTCTATCCAGCATGTGTGCAGCTACCTGTTCTCCATACATTTTTGAAAGAAATTCAGCTCTAATTCGGGCCATCGTTGAGCGCTGCAGAGTTTTGTAGTTGCTGTTTTACTTTGACTTGCATCATTTCTGTTTGATAAAATAAACACTAAGTTGGCTTATGTATCCTGCAAAACAAAGCAGCTTGCAGGCTCCCATTGTAAGCTTGACTATAGCCTGAAAAATACAACAAATAGCGGCACTAATAATATTCCTCACTTGAAGTGTAAACCTTCAATGTGGAGTGCCATTTAAGTGTTTTTTCGATAAGATGATGGAGTTCAATTGAAAAAGTAAAGTCTGAACATTTTATCTCGATAAGTCTGTTCCTTATCTCGATAACTTTGATATAACAGCGCTCTTTCGATTATTCAGTAAAATGTCCTGACAAAAATACTTTAGATTTAGTATCTCTTTATTGCACAAACTATCCAAATGAAGTTCAAAGTGCATTGACAGCTAAAAATTACAATGCAGCATTCCGCAGCGCGTCTTTCAAAATAACATACAGATTTATTGCATTTTGCGTAGCATTGAAAGCGTATGTGAAATTCGTTTATGGCACAGCAACAGATTTCCATTGTTCCTTTTTTCGATTTGCTTGACTTTATTTTTTAATGCGCATCCAATTCACACCTGACGCCTATTGACGCGATTATAAAGAAACTCAATCTGCATAAATACAAATACATGGCGCTGCGCTTCATCACCGAACTCATTCAGATTCTTTCAAATCAAAGCGCGACGCAGATACGAAATTGGCAGCACTGATGTGCGAAATAAAGCTACTTGTAGCAGAATCTATTTATGTGGTTTTATTTTATTCTGGGATTTATTGTCTGCAATGCTCAACACACGGTGATTGCATTTATTTTTAGTTTGGTGAGTCGTGTTGCTGTTTTCTTTGTAACTGAGACTACATGCTGAGAACGCATTTTGCAACCAATGCAGATGCTACTGCGGTTTGTTACTGATATTTTTTATTTTTTAATAATCGATTTAATCGATATGTTTTAAGCTGGAAACCGTTTAATTCATCTGTGATGAAATAATTTTCATAATTTTCACACTTTATTGATGCACATTTAATAGCTTCATTTCTCTGTGAAATGTTGTGGAATGCTACTCAAATTTAAACTTTAATTTTACATCAGCAAATCTAATTGAAATTCAAGTGACAACAATAAAAACTAATTTTGCATATCGTGCAGTTTTGCATAAAACTCCGATATATTTCATCAAAATTCAAATAGCAACTTGGGCTGCTCGTTGCGCTACTTGCCGCCTCCGTTGTTGTTGCTGTTGATGATATCCAATCAAAAACATATTTTCCACTACATAATTTACATGAATATGGTTATTAGTTTTATAGTTGTTGTATAGTGCTGTCGATGGTGTAGAAAACTCTGCAACCTTGGCCCTTAAAAGCTGTTTCCGTTGAAATATTGCACACAATTTTGGAGTTCATTTTTGTTGCGTTATGCTAACCAGCCAAAGTTGCAATGGATTACATGAAATCCTCAGCATGTTGTTTATATAATTTGGGGTATACCCTACACATGCAGTGTCAAAATGATATTATCAGTTTGTCGATAAATTTGTTCAATCTTGAAAGTCATCATAAACTCTATAATAAGAATGTCGACATGATCGGGAGTCTGTTCGTCTGTCCGACACTTTGTTTCATTGACTATTTATACCTATAAGTTTCATTCGTACGATTTCATAAATCGCTTCTATTTATTTATAATTTCTTTTTATAAAAATTCAACCCAAATTTCGAATTTCAATTAAGGCACGAATGTTCCATAAAGTGTATGTGAATGTGATTAGCATGATGAGACAAGTTGATTTAGCTATGTCTATTCGTCCATATGTCTTTGACTAAGAGAGGACTTAGTGCAACTCTATATAAATTTATCTTTAAATTAAAACAATTCTGAACCCCTCAGAATTTATACCAATAAAGCTAGAATCGGAACCAACTAACTCAAAAAAAAATTTCTTATCATGATCTGATATGCCCTAAAAAGATTATGAAGCATTCCGCTATAATGTTATCTATTTAATGCAATACGCAATACGCAGTCTTTAGATAATAATAATACCGAAGGATAAAGCAAAGATTAACTAAAACACCCACAAGCCTGATATCCAAATTTTTGTTTAAAGTTTTTTCTAATCAATATCGATCCATATACACAAGATATAGTCCCCACACCTCAATTTGATTTTTCGTCTCGACTGAGCCTGGCTAGCTATACTCCAGTGAAAAATAAATACACACAAGTTTCTGGAGATGTACCTCTACAATGCGATTAGTTATTAAAGTTGGTGCACGCCAGAGCAGTCTTCTAAGCCTGTTGTTGTCATGTTGCGGAGCATCCCTACACGTCAGATAAACCCACAGATCATAGTCTCAGAACGTCAAGTTTTGCCGATGCGGTGCAAGCAATCGGACGACTAAAGTCAAAAATGGTGCAAATGATGTTTTGAAGCTAAGTGTTGCAGAAATCCAGGTGTCTCTCCGCAGTTAAACGTCGTGAAATTACTTTGATGCGAATTTTGAAGGTCTGTAGTGGATTGCTCCATACACAGAACAATTGAAAATTGTCCACAGTCAAGATTTGTATTATGATCAAATCGTTATAAGAATGGTTGGAAGTGTGCCAGATATCTGGAAGCTATTTTTGAAGACTGTCGACGGGCATTTTACTCTCGCTGATGGATTCAACAAGCATAATTGTTGCATCTGGGAGCCTTTAAATCCGCACTATATACATCAAAAACCATTATTGATTGTTTGGTCTGAAGTTTACTTACAAACTTTGGACATTATTTTTTTTAGGTTGGGGAGACAGTTGATAGCAATCGATATCAGTGAATGTTGGGTCATTTTGTGCACCAACAAATCCGACAAAAAGTTTAAAATGGTTTCTGAGATTTGAGCCTGCCGAAGTTCTTTATTTTGTGGTGTTACTATATAATTAAATTGGCAATCCATAGAGCATTGAAGCTATATCGTCCATGATGCTCGAAAAAGTGATGGAACACACCGAAAAAAGTAAAAGTGCCCACAAAGTGTTCAATCTTGTTGGAATGTGGTAAGCACGTTTAATAAATACAAATGGTCTGAAGAATGAATATGCTGATCGAGAATATATAATTTACTTGCGGTGTGTCTCGCCTGTTACATACATTTTAACTTTTATTTACTTTGACAGGTGTAATCCTATCACTCTACGATTCCAATTCATAATTTTATATCAAATCCTGTAATTAGCATGTATCCCTAGTCCTGATAATATTCCTCGTTCTATACTTATGCATTGTGCTAGCTCTATTAGTGTTACATTGACCCTTTCTTTTAAACTCTATAAAGCAAAGCTTATATCCATTTTTTCTATTTTTTTCTATCGTTAATATGGAATTTTTGCTTCTGGCTACCAGATCGCTGTCATTTATACTAACTTTAGTAAACTTTCGACACTTTATATATTTTTATATTAAATGCTTCTGGACTCCAAAAAGTCCAGTTTAACATTTGCTTATCTAAAATAGATGTGTTTTCTGGGATTTCATAAGGCAGTCATCTTGGGCAATCGTTTTCTCTTTGTATTATTTATAAATGATCCCCCCATAGCAATAAATCATGCTCATGCATTAATGTATGCTGATGATGTCAAATTGTATTTGTCATATTCCGTTGTTGGAGAGGCGATTTCAACAACTCAATATTCACAAGGCTACATGGCTGAGTCCTGATCAAAAAACACACAACTAAATTGATTATGTTCTGATTGACGGAAGGCACGCATCGAGCGTGTTGAACGAGCGAACGTTACGTGGTCCCAACATTGACTCGGACCACTATCTTGTCGCAGCCAAGGTACGCACTAGGCTCAGCGTAGCTCACGCCGCAAGTACCAACTTGCAACGAAAGCTATACGTCTACAAGCTGTAATCAGAAGAGACCGCCGTTGCCTTTTCATACACACTCTTCCGACTGCTTCTGGAAATTCATCCGTCTTCTCAAGGTTTATGTAACCAGTGGAAACATATCACGCGATCCATAGATAGCGCTGCCAATGCCAATTCTGTGACTAATTTTTGGTACGAGGAGGAGTGTCGTAATGCTACTGCAGAGAAGAACGCTTCCTATCAGCGAACTCTGCAGTCGGGAGCAACGCGAGCTGTTAATCAAATCGAGAAAAACGGAGAGAGGAGAAAAAGAGCAAGAAGGGTGGGAGTTTGAGGAAGCTGAGAGGTTATTTGACAAAAATTTATCTCGAAAATTTTATCAAAAGGTCAAGCATTTAAACGAAGGTTTTAAGCCCGGAGTAACTTTCTGTAAGGACGAAAATGGAAATCTGGTTACAGATGCTCAGGAATTACTGAGATTATGGAGGAGTCAAGATATGGTCCGATGAACGCATTGTCAATGACTGGAATCTCAGTGTTCTCTGTCCTATCTTTACAAAAAGAGTCACCTATTAGTCGACTATATCGCTATCTCACACACGAAGCGTTGTTAGGGTGAGAAAGAACCTCTCTGACCCCTTTAAGTCAGGAGATCAGGCGAAGAATCATGTATGCAAATAGATGTTATTGGGCTGAGCAAGCCAATTAGCACAATCTCTAAAGACGAAATATAAGATCTCTAAGACGCTGATACTCCCGGTCCTACTGCATGGCGCAGAGGCATGAATCAGATGAAACAGCGTTGGAAGTCTTTGAGAGGAAGATTCTCCGCAGGATTTTTGGTCCTATTAGAGTCGGCGAGGAGTTTATAAACATCGCGCTGTACGAGCTATTTGATGAGGTTGACATAGTCCAGCGCATAAAATTCCAGCGGCTGCAAAGTAACTAATAATTTTTTCCATCTTGCCTTACGCATAACTATGTTCCTTTAAGGTTATCGTTTTGCACAAAAAATTATGCTTGCCATGATTCACTTCGGTTTTACTCATCTTTAACCTGCATAAAAGAGATTGGGAGATTGGGATTCGTTTGCTCAAGTGGAAAGTTGTTGACTGCCATTCACCTGGGAATGGCCAACAATGATTCTTGTGTCAAACGGTCCAAGCAACTCACAAGTCCGTTAGGACACGTATCTCCTGGGTAGCCTCTGAACATCCGTTCAGAGGTGAGCTAACGTGAGAAGGCGAAGGGGCCCCCTCTCCTTTAAAAAGGGGTTGGTGCGCTGGGCTTGGGACCCGCCACTTAAAAAAAAAACCCCCCAATGAAAACTAAAGGAAAGCCTCGGAAGGAATTGAATGATGACGACCCCCGCAAAAGAGCATTACCTAACTTTGAACTTCAATATTAATTATATGAAATTTTTTTATTCTTATGAATTGTAATTGCAGCAGTTTGAACCACTTCCATGGCTATGAGTCGGAGCACCGTCGGTCAACCCTGCAACAAAAATAGGGTCTGAGTGGTTACAACACTCTTTTATTTAGTAATTAGTTTAGTAATAAGGTGTACTCGAATATTATGCTACTTAGTTACTGTGTACTTTTTATGTAGTTGCATAAAATAAATGAAGAAATAAATTCACATCGGATGTTGTAATAACTTTTCAGGACTTTAATCCATTTTTTGGCAAAGTTTAAGGTCACTGTCACTGTCAACAACTCAATTAGTGCTCGTACGTCGAAACGTTCTGCGTACATTGCCAAGGCTCACAATATAAATAATTTCTGAAATACAATAAATATTGACAAATATGAATAAAAAAATGTACAAATGATTTAATCAATGAACATACAATGGAATTTGTGACAATGATCCATAAACCAGGCAAGCCGGAGAGGCACCCCAATTTTCCCGTCCAATCAGCCTTCTACCCTCGCTTTCGAAGGTATGGGAACGACTAATTGTTGCTCGCATTGTAAACGCCGCCGAGTCCAGGAATCTCATTCCGGACTTCCAGTGTGGATTTCGCACTGACCATTGCACCATTGAACGATTCACAGGGTTGTAAGCCACTCACTAGAGACATTTGATCAAAAAATTTATTGTAACGCTGCATTTGTGGGCGTTGCTGAAGCTTTCGATAGAGTGTGTCATCTAGGAATGCTCGCTAAAGTCAAAAACGGATTACCTTCGCCTTATTTCGCACTGATCCAATCTTTTCTGGAAGGACGCTCCTTCAGAGTCAAACTCGGGACAGAGCTGTCCTCTATCTACCTGGTTCGTGCTGGAATACCTTAGGGTACTGTACTTGCCCCTTTCCGTTTGCTCTGTTCACTGCCTATCACCTCGCGCAACTCTCACTGCTACCTACGCAGATGATTTATGCGTTATGATAAATGAAAAATCTGAAAAAACCGCCGCAGAGTGGGTCAGAAAATGGAATGTTAAGCTCAACCCATCAAAATCTGTAAATGTATGTTTCACACTAAAAAGGCACACCCCCACCCATAAGATTAAATCGCTATGTCCTTAATCAGAAAGAAACTACTAACTCTCACCAGCCACATCTAAATGACAGTTCTTGTCTCTAAAGCGAAGACTGGATGTTGAAGCAATCTTACCCTTATATATAAGTGAGCCATAGCCACGTTATAGCCCCCGTGTGGCGGTACGCCATACAGATCTGGGGTATGGCCACATACATAAAAGTTTTATGATAAAACAGAGAAAAATACAAGTCATGCAAAATTACGCCATGCGAAGAATGACAGGCTGCATCCGTGAAGTCCGAAATTCTGTACTTCATAGAGATTTTCAACTGGTAAAAGTTGAAAAATAGATCTCTTTTCATAGTAGTTCATACAGCGCCCACATAATTTTAGAATTTTGTTGTATTTTTTTTTTGAATTTCTAGACTTACAAAAAAATTCGCATTTTTCACCAAAAAAAAAATCGTTTTTTATTGTTCATTAAAAAATCCTTTTCATCAATTTTAAATATCGAAGCTACAGTTAAATATTCAGACCAATCTACTGCTCGCTGATTGGCAAAATATGGTTTCGAGAAAAACGCGTTTGATGTTTCGGTTTCATATCAAGTTTCGATTCAAACGTATAAACGCTTTACAAATACTTTCGAAAAACCTGAAATTAAAATTTAAAGTATCTGTTGAGGGTATTAGCATTTCAGCGCTGCTGACGTTTCAGCTTGTTATTTTCCAATTTAAAAAAATATATAAAATAAAATAAAATATAAAAAATAAATAAATCAGCAAAATTTATAGAAATTCATATTTATTATATTTTAACATCGGCACTTTTTCGAAATACGCGCATTTGTTTTTCATGCTGTTTCAGATACAAATTCAGATTCAGATACTCGTACGTATTCAGTTTGTTTTGCATATGCATTTCGAAAAGTTTGTTTTTTTAGTTTGCAGTTGTTCTTTTTTCATTTTTTTTTATTGACTTTTAGAATTTAAATTGTTTTAGCTGGCTTTTGTTTGGGTTACACAGAAAATGTAAAAATAGTAATTGGAAATTTATTCGTGGCAGAAATGTGATACAAAGCTGCTGAAAAAATTTGCCAAATAAGCTTATCATAACTTTACAATATTCTGAAAATAATATATTAACTAAAGTCGAGAACTTTATACATTTTTACTTAGTACATTTCATTTTCTGTGTCTTCGAATAATTGACTGTCAACCGCATTTTCTCCGGTTTTTTTTTGTTTTCTCTGTCTCACATATTAAAATGTCATGGATTTTTTTTTTTTTTTTTGAATGATTTTTAAAACATTTTTCGTTGTATATTTTGTCACATAAGCGAAAACAAGCTAATTTTTTATATACCTTCACTTCCATACATTAAGCTGAAGCTTTCTACTCTCCCATTATTCGTATTTAATTCATGCAAATATTTTGTACACAAATGATTTTCTCTTTGTTTTTTTTATATTTAAGTGCGTAAAGCAATTTGGAAATTAAAATGGCGAAAGTGAAATGTGAATAATTGAGCTGTCTGTTTACTTGTTTATTTTTTTATTTCGTTTTACCTATTAAGCTAATTCTCGTCCATATTATTTTAAGTTTATTACAGTGCCCTAGATGAAAAGTAAGACGAAAAAAATGCGAACTATTAAACAAATTTCAAATACCCTGCAAAGCTTCGAAGTTATTCAGATTCTGCAGCAACACAACAAGCTCGACGATACTATATGCAATAAACGCAGCAGTCGACAATTCAGGTTGTACGAAGCATTGCAATGCAACATGCAACATGTTGGCAAGTATGGCTATTGTAGATGCAATACTGATGTCGTGCTGTTTGGCCAAGCCAGTGCGGTAATAACAAGTTCAAACCTCACTTCAAGAACATACAATTGTGGACGTGACAACCTGAAAACGAATCCAGCAAATGTAAACATTCAAGTTCGGTGGCTCTATGCTTTATAGTCTACGAGCATTGAATGGACGGACGGACAATCAAGCGTAGCTCTATTGGCTCGGCTTTTTTGCTTTATGGGATCTTCCATTCCTCACTCTTTTGGTATTTAGTATTGCTTAGCAATTATCTAGATCCCAAAACTTTGAATCAATATAAACGTACAATTTTTACAATATCATCTTTTATTAGTATGAAATGTTTTTTTTAAGGTTCACAACTTTGAGTTGACAACACTGCTTTATTGGACAACATATTTAACAGCTGATAGTTGCTTTTTGCTTAGTTTGGCTTGTCATAATGGAAACGAGGGTCACTATTTATTTTTCGGAAAGTGGAAACACCAATGTCAATATGTAAAATCTGGCAACTTTTTTTTTATTTTTTTTATTGAATCAGTTGAACTATAAACTATAACAATAAACTTTAATACAAAAAACATTTAATAAAGTCTCTGTTTCATAAGAATGAGGTCAGATAAAAAATAATATAAAGCTGCACTAGGGACTCTGTATGAGCCCCATATTTCTACGCCACAGTCGTCTTATTGCGTAGCAATCCGGAAAAGCACAAGCCAGCCTGTTTACATAGCTGATCAGCCTGTCGCTATACCAGCCGGTGTGCTTCGAGATTTCACTCTCTACCATCTTTATCTGCAGATCTTTGTGAAGCCTTGAGTTGCGTATATACCACAGGCAACACGTGATACCTCGTTGTGTGCCGTACTTCCAGATGGGAGCAAAAACAGCGTTGACTACGACGCGCACTTTAATGCATGCTTCGTTTATTCAATATCCAAAACATCTGTGATTGCCTCATCCTACAACGGACGACAGTGCTCTTTATGTGTCCAGAAAAGGTCAGTCTTCTGTCCAATGTTATTCCCAAATATCTCACTTCATTTGCTTGGGTATGCTTGGTGTTATTTAGTCGAAGTCCAGGTTGAGTTCTTCTTCTGAGTGTGAAGCATACATTTAGACATTTGGTCATTTGGTTGAGCTTTATGTTCCACACAGTCAGATGCTTCATACTCACAAGTGGAGTTATAGAGCATCGCTTCATCGTCTACATAGTATGCTTGCAGTACCTTTTCTGGTGCTAAATGGGGCGTAACCCGGAGCCTTATTACTTGGAAGTTGCTTATCACTGTAATCACCTCAGCAGGACGCACCTACCTTTGTGGAAATCTAGCTGAAATGGAGTCTCCAGTGATCATTGCACGTCATCAACTTGGGCATCATCTGCCAGCTCAAAGAGGCTAAACCTGTTTTTTAGGTGGGCCGCAAATATATTTGCCTGCTCGCTATCTGACCTAGCCAACTCACCACTAGGGCCTAAAACAGGGACTTGCCCTGCCACATGTCATTTTTGTAGCCCTTGTCGCCTTCAACAGTGAGTAATATGCATCAGGAGTGCTATCCATAGTTCGAAGTCTGGGTTCAAAGAATGCTGCTTTCTTATAGCATAGCACCTCCCTTAGCTTGTTGGATGCTCCGCAGTACGATAACTTATCCATAGGATGCTGAGTCCTAATGAATCTTCTTATTAACTTTCTAAAAAAAGTTCGCGTACGAAAGAATTGGTGATGTGGCCACTGTTCCGCTGGAGCAACGTAGGTCGGTTAATTCTGAATGGTACACGACCATTTGTTTGCCAAAAAATCTTCGCAGAAATTCGCAAAAACAACCGTCGAATACGAATTACCATCCACCATGACAATGGATGCTGTCACACATTGACTCACACAAGACAGATTTGGAGCAGTCAAAATATCGATTTGATGGGTCATCCGAATTACAGCCCTGATTTATCACCAAACTATTTCTTTTTCTTCCCAAACATTAAAAATAAACAGCGTGGTGAATGTTTTTGTACGCCCGAAGAAGCTGTTGATGCGTTCACAACCCATGTTTTGGAGGTGCCTAATTGGAGTGGAAAAAGTGCTTCGAAACATGGTTTGAACGATATCAAAAGTGCAAAAATTTTCATGGTGAATAATTTGAAAAACAATAAAGCTTTTTTTAGTTTAAAAATGTTTATTATTTGCTTTTCCCGAAATATAAATAGTGCCCCTTCGCATACACACCAGAGTAACGTGGCAAATTGTTGAAATTTTTTATAAAAATAATGGTTCTGTTCAACAAACTCATGCACTTTGTCCAGTTTATGGTAATCCTAATTCTCCATCAGAGCGGCTAATTCAAATAACTACGGATCGTTTTTGGAGTACATTTACTCTTACTGATAATGGGCATCCTATAAGATGCCGAACAAAGCGCACCAAACATGTTGTAGTCGCTGTACAGCAAATCATTGAAGAAGACCAAAAATCAAACAAATCTTCACCGTTCTCAGCAAATGGGGCAGTGTCCATTAACTTTATGCAAGGTTTTACGTAAGGATCTTGGCTTAAGATTAAACTTGTGCTGACATTAATCTTGTTGACATGTGGTTCCAACAGGCCGGAGCCACATACCACACAGCGAACGCTATACTTAAAGAAACTTTTGATGAACGAATAATTTCACGTTATGATCCTATTTAAATTGGCCACTAAGATATAACCCAATTGGATTATATTCTTTGGGGTTGTGTAAACCAGAGACAACACCTGGAAATCATTATTCGTCACAAATGTGCAAAATAAAGCCAGTTTAATTCATATTAAAAAAAAAAATCTTTGTTTTGTTTTTTTTTTAATTTAAAGTTGTGTAACTCTAAAAACATCCTATTTAACTTATTGTCAAATCTATTTGGATTCATCTCCTTATATAGTGAAACGATTTTAACACCATCTACACTATACATTTTTTAAAAATTTTTGTGTGAAAAAGCCTAAAGACTGGTTTCCTGAATAAAAACCGTCGAAAAATTTAGCCTTCACGGCATTACCTCCAATAATGGAGAGAGGCTAATCGATTGCGCCGCAGGTCGGAACATGATTTCAACACCATAACATCCACAATGCTACATGACTGAGTGCTTATCAAAGCACACGCAACCAAATTGATCATGTTCTGATTGACGGAAGGCACGCATCGAGCGTGTTGGACGTTACGTGGTCCCAACATTGACTCTGACCACTATCTTGTCGCAGCCAAGGTACTCGCTAGGCTCCGCGTAGTGCACGCCGCACGTTCTTACATGCAACGAAAGCTAGACGTCGGCAAGCTGCAATCAGAACAGACCGCCGCAGCCTTCTCAAACACACTCTCCCGGCTGCTCCGGGAAACCTCTCCATCTTCTCGAGATATATGTGAGCAGTGGACACATATCACCCGCTCCATGGATAGGGCTGCCAAGGATGTCATTGGTTATACAAAACATGTGACGAATTCTCTGCAGTAGCATTGCGACGAGGAGTGTCGCAATGCTATTGTATGTGGGGAACCATATTTTCCTCTGAACTTTGGGGATTTGTACTCTACACAACAAATAAAGTGCAGCTTACGTCAAGGTTTTTTAAAAATCCACCTCTAAGGCATAGAATGCAGTGATTAAATTTTCATACAGTTATAAGATTATTTCATATAAAGAGCGCCACACCGGTATATATATAAAGGAAAAACCTATTTTTATATGAATAAGGAGTAACGATTTGGACACTTTGCAGGACAGATAAATATGTTTAATTTTGAAATCGATGAGCCAGCTAAGTTGTAAGGTTCAATATAATACACAATCCAATGTGGTGCATCTTGATTTTGTGAACGAGGTACCTTATAAGAGAAATGCAACAGCACAAGAACCAGATAATTTTCTATTCATTAGTATTGAGTTGATTATGTAATGTGTTGCAACTTAACAATGGACAATAACAGATGTTGCCACATCGTTTCAAAGTTAAAAATTGCGAGCATATTTAGGCCCTGTACCAAAGGTACAAGAGCCTATTGGTTTTGTGCAAATGTTTGTAACAGGAAGAACTAATTGTCGGAGACCCCCCAAAGTTACCCCCATTATGGTCAGGAGTGATAGAGGAGTCGATATAGCCATGTCCGTCTGTCCGTCCGTCCGTCTGTATGAACGAAAGGATATCGGAAACGGTAATAGATAGAGACTTCGTGTTTTTTGCATTCGACTAGGACTGCTCCGGAATTTCACAAGTTTATTTTAAAATTTTACCCCTCCCCCCCTTCCCCATAAAATCACCCCTTAGGGTAAAAATTTCTTCGGCACAAAAAAGTATAAAGTTAATGTTTTTCTAAGCCCAAATCAAAAAAGTTCATCAAAATCGGATAATAAATGACGATTTTATAAGCAATTGAATTTGAACGACCCCCCTTTTCTTTTCATTCATATTCGCGCAGTGAGAAGTGGTCATGTGTTTGGTCATATGCTCGGGAAACATTTAATGTGTTTGTTAGGCGACCTGAACTGGTACAGGGCCTCTTACAGTCGGTTACGCCCAACTGAAATTTCCTTACTTGTTTGGCATAAAAATGCTTAAAATGTTTCAATAATTGTTTTCGATTTTTGCGATTTGAAGCTGCTAAAGGCGAGGCGGTTATAACAATAATGACACATACCCTACGGACTTAACACTTTTGGCACAGTTATTTAAACTTCGATGATGCATTTGCATGGCTCACGGTGTCATACGATTTAAGTGAAATCAATCAACTGAATTGTCATCTGGAAGCATCACAAAAATGCATCTATTTCAAGCGGTCGATTATAAATCATGAAAAGGGGAAGTCTATGAACAAATGATGATGGAGGCGCCGTCAGGCGATTTACTCTTAAAGAATGTTCTGCTATTTGCTGGGAATAAAAGAGAGCTATTTACTATGAGCTGCAGCTGGAATATACTGTCGCACTCTCCATACTCACAGGATCTTGAGCCGCCCGATTAGTATGTATTCATGTATTCAGCGCTACGATTGTGGGGGGTATACAGCATTCCGATAGATGGTAAAATATCATCGACCTTAATGACACACGAATAAAGTACTTAAAAATACTTCTTCACTCTATACATTTAATTACATTTGGTATGAATACTCGTATTTTTACAAAAAAAAAAAAAACCTAATAATGATGAACTACTTCCAAAAAAGCTTTATTTTTATTACGTGAAATTCTTTGATTTTTCCACTTGAACGATGTGCAATGCAGTAAGTATTTCTGCTTCGCTGCTGCACTTCACACCATTTCAAACTACTCGTATAGTTCAGAGTAGCAACCATAAATATTTATTTTATTTTGTTTTTTAAATATTTTTCAGCATTTTATCTTTATCGTTCCATCTCTTTTCTTAAACGTTCCCCTCTCTCCGCCTCGCACACTGTATCTTGCCACCTTACTGCGCTACTTTAAATTTATATTTTTGCAGCATTATATGTGACAATATTTCACGACATTATGCTTATATATATACACAATTATAAATATTTTTAAGCGAGAAAATTTACTCCTGCAGCACCGCAAAAGTGAATGGATGCAAAATCGTGTGGAAAATAATATTGCAAAAAAAATTTAAAAAGCTTTAAATAAATAAAAATAACAAAAATGCCAAATGCCGCAAAAAAACATAAATACAAAAGAGTAAATGCGCAAACAAAAAATATGTTCAACCAAAGGAAAAAAGAAATAACTGAAGATTGTTAAATTCAAACCGAAGCTTTAATGCCCTTCCATGGAATTAACTGTTTATATGCAAACTAAAGATTTGGATGCATTTTACAATAAAATTTTGTTTGTCAAATAAGGTAAGCTTCTGTTTGTGTCGGAAAAAAATAATTAAATAAAAAAAATTAAGTTTGTTCAAATATAAAAATAATTTAAATTCAAAAATTAAAAACTTTTGCTCTGAAAGTGTCTGAGATCTCATTTTACAAACTTCAAGGCAATAAGACGGATACTATATCGACTTAGTTTTCGATGTTCATCGAGATAGTCTGGACGCATTTGAGGACAAATTTAAAAGTGGTTACTCCCTTATAGAGTAGTTTACTAATGATACACAGTATTATTTAAAAATAAAATAATATAAGCGAGAGGGACCAAAAAGAAAGTCACTTACCGCAACCTGGCTGGAGTTTCCTAAGGCAGTGCGTTGCGTCTTCTTTTTTTTTTCACCAGATATACCAGTCGCTTTCGCTGATGAATTGACCCAAACAGAGAGGTGTTAGCTAAGTAAGATGATGATGTTGAAATTTTCTACAGCTTCGGTGACTATGAAACTGCTGACGGGATCCAGGAATACCTCCACAGTTCTCTAAGGAGGACTATTTGACCGGCTGTATATCTCTGCCAATAGCCCATTTAAGGTGGTTAATAAAAAATAATTAATTAATTAATTAATAAAGTCCCGCAAGACATTTCGCCTAATGACAGGATGACTTTGGTACGTCAGACACATGCACAGATACATGAAGCTGGCAGTAGTTGAAACCCAGATCGACATCCACATGGCCGATGTAACGAAGGCTCTCTTTGGCTCTCTTTGGCTCTCTACTGGAATGTAGCAGACAGCGCAAAAGGTGGATCCCAGCCTGTCTAGCCCTTGAGTCTTGAAAATTAATATATTTAAATTTTTGTTGAACACGTTTTCTTACGATTCAAATCATATTAAAAACATGGGAGCAGATATTTTTACGCTTAATCTAACCTGATTTGCGTTTAGTAAATGAAACAAAATTTGGATAATTAGGCAATAAAGAATTACAAATGAATTTAAAAAAAAAAATTTTATAATAAATAATAATAACCTAAGAAATAGACAACAAAATAAAAAAAAAACTAATTACAATTCTATTCAGTTTAATTCATATTTTATTTCAACTTATTTTGTTTGTGAAATGAAAAGATTTAACAATTGCTTAGTTGAATTATTAATCCAGTCAAATTAGGATTCAAACTCGGCATGTAACGGAATAAGCTGAAGTATTAAATAAACATTTATTTTGACATTCTAAATGTTGTCTCAAAAGTCTTCTAAGGTCACGGGTGAACGTCCTTAGATATTCAAAGACCGCAAAAATCGACGAAGCGTTGAAATGCATATCCTTTCCACATTACATAAACATTTCAATCTGGACTATTAGCATTCACAGCGCGAACTACAACCATGTGGTACAGATGGTAATAATGTTGTTATCGGATATAGGGATACATTTCGCAGCACCCAACCCCATTCAGGGGTTCTAAGCCATAGCCTAACCATTTGAGTTTTTATATATGGAAGTTTTCTTATTGATATACTTGGTCAAAAAAATGTACAGTTCATGTGATTAAAATTTTGTGGTTAAATTACTAGACTAAATGTCTGAATGATGCATAGAAATATGAACATCTGCATCTCCATTTATCTGAGAGCGACCTTTTTGAATACCAAAGCTAAACTTTTTAATCAGGCACATATTAAATTGCCAAGGGTTACTGTTACCAAAGCTAGGGATATCTTTTGCCTTTTTTACCAGTGCTAGCATCGCTAAGTTTATGCTGTCCCCGTATTTAACATCTTACACCTCCCACATGGTGTCACAAGCTCTGTCATTAACTGTAAATACCATTTTTTCTCACACACGCAGTTTATAAAAATCTAAAAAAAAAAAAAATTTAAATATTCAAAACGACAAATCTCCCAAACGAATACAAAAATATAATGTTGCAGCAGAACAACAGCTGCGAGCGGTCAACACTGGCGGCACAGTTCAACCTAAAACCGATGCGCCCCGTATCTCCTCTGCTCTAGCAGCTGGGAAGATAATTTTGAAATACCGACAACAGCGACGCTTGCGGCAAAGACGACGCCAGCCAGCGAGAATATCTTAAACAGCGAATGGATTCGGCGGTCGTCTGAAGAACGCGCGTAACTTAGTACAGCGGCGCGATTCATAACGTGAAAATCGTCGGTTGGAGAAAATTTCCCAAAGAATTTATAGATTATTAAACGAATTATAGATTACTATACTGCAAGCTGCTTGTGAGTGTGTGTGCGCGGAAAATTAACGCTTCAACTGCAAACGAATTTATTAAAATTTTTACTATTGTACTGCAAAAATATTTCTTGTGATTTTGAACGTCATACAAAATAAAAACAAATTTACTAGTGAAGTGCTTACACACAAACTTCAACGACTTTGAACGATTTCAACAGCAGCAGCAGCAATGCAAGTCTTCGATAACAATCTTGTAAGTATTGCCAGGGATTACAGCTATGTACATAAAATACTATGCTAGACTGCTACTATAGATACTTTCGCTCATATACTAAATGTATATATATACTTTTTCGATAAACGTTCGCTATTTACTTTAGCGCTTACTGCCAAAACCAAAAATTTATAACGCTTTTGCTACTTTTCGATTTCCGCTTTTCCACATTTTCCACTGTGGTTTTTCCTGTTTGCGTATTTTGGCCCTTAGTGAATTAAAGTAGAAGAAGAAGAAGAAGAAGAAAAATCAACTGTTTCTTGGAATAGCAACACTTAGCCCAGTTAGTTTAACCCAGAAAACGTTTCAATTGTGTGTATACAAAACAACGTTGAAAATCTGAAAGCAGGAAGGACGACCGACAAAAAAGACATCGTGGCATATTTTGTGGCGAAAACTTCAAAAAGCCTCCGTCTAACAAATACCGCCAAAAGCCAATTTTCGGTTTAGGCCGTTTACCTATTTATTGTTGTTAGTGATCTGCCACTTGAATTGGAATTGAAATTGAAATTTCGTAGCAACAGCGTCATAAACGCCTCGGGGAGTTTTTGTGTACCTTCAATTCTTCTAGTCAAACAGCGCCAAAATTAATTACAAAAATTCATTTAATGGCTGCCAGCCAAGTGGGTCATTGTACGTTCAGTGCGTACTTTTTATTTGGCTGCTAGTTTTTGCATAGCTATGATGTAGCTAAAAGATATAAGTCAACGTATTAAGTAAATACACATTCAGCACTACTTGAATGTATGTGTATAAAAAATCTGATTGATGCACGCCACACGCACGCAGACACCCTATATATCGAAATATTTCTGGTTGATTTCAGTTTTGATTGAACACTATATTAGCTTAGTAATTATTTTCTGTTTCAATTAAAATCAATTTCAGCAAAAAAAAAATCAAAAAAAAAATTCCAAATGAATGGTATCAATCAAATAAATATACGAAATAAAAACCTCTCAGCTTCGAGTTTCCATCCAAATCCGAAATAATTCAAAACATTTGATCTCATTGATCTCACTTAGCAGTGAGAGTAGGAACTTTACAATTCGAAGTGACTTCAAAACATGCAGCCCTTTTTAGAGAATTCTCATCCATACACTTTGAACACTTCTTGTCTATTGATTTAACGAAACAGAATATTGTTCCTTAGTTGGTTGTTCACTTCAGATACAAAAACAAAGACTGGAAAGTCGAAGAATCCAAAAAGTTACGGAGTCGGCTTATCATTTGGCTCATACAATACAAAACAGCACAGGTTATATTAAGTTTGTACTTACCGACTCCAGCTCCGACTTCAATTAAACTTGGTAAGGTACAAAAGGAAAAATGGCGCGAAAAAAATCTCTGGTTGCTGGTAATTTCGAATTCGCACTACTGAAAGGGTGCCTCTCCAACAAAAGTCAATCCGATGTCCTGTCTGGCTATGAACAACCAGAATTCGAAAGATATAGCATCCAATTTGGATATTTAATGTTTCATGTTCCGTTTTTAGATGGGTAGTGCTTAATGAACGTACCAACCCCTCCCATTAAACCCTTCCCATAATCGCTATGAACGAAAATTGTTTGTTTTGGTAAATTAGTTAATATACAAAAACTATTTGTATCTTACCAAAAAAGTAATGAAATATTCCATATTGGTTCATTTTAGATCACAAGTAGGGAAAGCACCCAACACATTTGTCCCGTTTTCTTCAGTGTTTTATACTTGAATCGTCGTTCGGTCATGGCCGCCTTCAGCAAGGTGAGCCAGCTTCTGTCAACTTCGTAGAGATCTCTTCATACTTCATACTTGCATCGTCTTCCACTCAAGATTAGGCCCCCATGTAAACTATGCGTGCTGGAGCTCTTTCATCTAGTTCAAGGCAGTCGCTCGAATTTGATGCGCTGGTCACTATGTCAAAGATTCCTTCCTTCCCAATTATGGCGTTTAAATCGCCAAATGCGATTTTTACCCTTCTTAGAAAAAATTTTGATGTTATCCGTATTGGAATATATCTCCTATAAAAATTTCAATATAAAGTTAAACAAAGTTGACTGCAGGGTTTTATTATATTTTTATAAATTCTCTTTAAATCTGACTAATATCCGGTGTGAGATATACAAATAAGCATACCACGCCCACGTTTAGGGAACCGAACACCAGCTTTTAGGTTTTACATTAAGAAACGTAAATAAGTATTACGCCAGTAGTGAGATGAAAAAAGTGAGAGGAGAGAGACAGCGGTAGTGAATAACACTTATATTTTTTTTAGTATTCTTATTTCTTTCTCTGTATTTGTTGATGGTTGTTAAGCCCTGTACCGAAGGTACAAGAGCCTATTGGTTTTGTGCAAATGTATGTAACAGATAGAAATAATGGTCGGAGACCCCCCCAAGTTACCCTAATTATGGTCAAGAGCGATAGAGGAGTCGATATAGCCATGTCCATCCGTATGAACGAAAGGATCTCAAAAACGGTAATAGATAGAGACTTCTTTCTTTTTGCATTCGACTAGGATTAAGCCGGAATTTTAAGAGTTTATTTAACATCACCCTCAAAGCAAAAAATTTCTTTGGCGCCAAATAAGTATGCCAGTAGAGTGATAACGTCCTTCTAAGCCAAAATCCCAAAATTATATCAAAATCGGATATAAAAATGACGATTTTAAAAGCAATTGAATTTAAATGACCAATGAAACTTCCGTTCTCCATTTTTCTTTTTATACATAAAAAAATGGGAGGAGCAAAATACTTTTCGTCAGTACCATTTTTGTTATTGATTTCCTAACATTTTATTTTGCACTGCTTGGTGCATAAGTTAGGTTTTTAAGGAAAGGATTTAGATCCTTAATAGGTTTGGGAACGCTCTCAACTGATAACGATACACATGTTGATTGGGCGTCATATGTAATGTAATGTTTTTTTATTTGTTTACTTTTTTTTTGGGGGAACTAGCAGATTTAAAAAAAAAAATAATCTTAAGTCGACTAGAAGGTTTCATTTTGAGACCCCATTGTCACAGGAATGGCCTCCTCGTGATGTTCTCTGGATTCCGATTTGAGTTTACATAATGGGGAGCTAGTTCAAGCTGAAAGTACAATAGAATAGAAAGTATCTGCAACATAAAATCACCTACATTATAATTACAAGATTTAGTATTAACAAAAATTGATGACAAATAAATATTTCGGGCTGTCGCTGATAGCTTTATAGTCTGTCAAAAAAAAACTTTGCCAACAATAGATCCGGACATACGATTTTAATAAACAAATTCGATTTTTGTGTAGGAAACAAATAATACAAAATTAAAATATTTTCAACTGAAACTGACTATTTTTCACGATACACCAAACAATAGAATTATTCGCTATATATCCATATGGCAAATGTCCGAAAATTTTCATATGCAAATGTTTTTCAACAAACTTTTTCTAGAAATTTCCAAAAGGCATCAAATAAATCTACGAGATACATTTATAATTTTTGATTTTTTTTAGCATTTTTCATTTCGATTGCTTTATTTTGGCACGTCTGTACGATGTGAAGCTCACTTATAAATAAAAAGCTAAAAATATTATTATTTATAAGACAGAATGACAAAAAAAAAAATACAACTAATTTACGAAGCACTCAAACGTTAACAATTTTATTGGCCAGGCCGAAATCACAAAACTTTTTCACATAGATACAGACGAAGTCGTCGCTGTCATTAAAAACAAAATCAAATAAATTGTTGTATTTCTCGAAAATGTGTCTTAAACACAATATTTCAAAATATATATTTTTTTTGGAATTATTTCAAATATTTCTAAACACTTTTAAGTGGCGAAGAACGGAACGCTTGCGACATACAAGACTCGTTGGATGTATGCATGGATTTGGAGCATGCACTAAGATTTTCCGATCTACACGATTTCGCTGACATTAGCTGCTGTCGCATGAAGTACATACATTTTCGAACTGACGCAAATAGAGATGTAAGCTGCATTTACATTTGTTTCTAAATCGATTAGTTGCCTGTTTAAAAATAATTTATAGACGCAGCGCACGAGTATGAAAATTTAGCACAGCGCAACGAAAAAGAAATCGTGACAAGGTCGCCTATATGCAGACATACTTTTTATATAATTTACAATATACGACTCTGTATCTACATGAATATATAGAAATATAAACGTGGCGGTTGGAGTTCCAGTTGTAGTTTTCCACAGTTTCCTTTGGACGGCGTTAAAAATAGTTTTAAATTTTTTTACTTTTATTTCGGTTTATTTTCATGTGTTGCGTTTCAAAATAAATAAATCAATTGCTTGAATTTATTGCGCTCTGCGGCAAATTTGATTGTTCAACGCAATGGTGAGCTTTATTTTTCTATAAACGAATCAACCGATCGCATCGAACTAAAGTATGCTGGAATCAGATAGCATTCCATGTGTGCTCAATGTGATGCCGACACATCGATTTTCACAAAATTTATCTTGTTATTGTTTAAAAAGAAAGAAATCCATTTGCTACCTGTTCAAATGTAAATTAACAAATTGCTGTTCAAATAAACTGATGAAACGCCAAGGGAAAGCATCAAAAAAGGAAACTTCTCACAAGATTATTTCAGCAGCTAATTAAAATATTTATACACGCCATAGACTCCTGCTGTTTTGTATTTCAAATAAAAACAAGTAAGGAAATTTCAGTCGGGCGTAACCGACTGTAAGAGGCCCTGCACCAGTTCAGTTCGCCTAACAAACACATTAAATGTTTCCCGAGCATATGACCAAACACATGACCACTTCTCACTACGCGAATATGAATGTAAATTCAATTGCTTATAAAATCGCCATTTATTATCAAATTTTGATGAACTTTTTGGATTTTTGCGTAGAGGGACGACATCTTTATACTAGTACACTTGGGGGTCATTTTATAGGGTAGGGGGGGAGGTTCAAAATTTTAAAATAAACTTGTAAAATTCCGGAGCAGTCCTAGTCGAAAGCAAAAAACACGAAGTCTCTATCTATTACCGTTTCCGAGATCCTTTCGTTCATGCAGACGGACAGACGGACGGACGGACAGACGGACATGTCTATATCGACTCCTCTATCACTCCTGACCATAATGGGGGTAACTTTGGGGGGTCTCCGACCATTATTTCTATATGTTACATACATTTGCAGAAAACCAATAGGCTCTTGTACCTTCGGTACAGGGCCTAAAAAAACGCCGAAATAAATTTAAGCAAAGTCAGCAAAAACAACAAAATTTTTACAAAAAGAAAAACCTATTAAAGCGCTGCATATCATAGTATCTCATAATGAATTTTTCAACGATACTCGTATATTGAACGAGCGCTATAAATAATTAATATGATTCAACAATTTGCCACTGATTGCATTTAATTACATAAATCAAATTATCGCCATGTGTGCGAATTAAATTAAAAAAAAAATTATGTTCGAATTTTGTTTCATTTTGTTTTTTTTTTTTTGTTTTAATTATTGACCGCAAAGCCTGACATCATTCAAATTTAAATGAAAATAATTGCACAAATTGCTCAAATTATCGCCAGAATCAAAAGAAATGTTGTACACTAAGTTGAAGAAACCTAGAATACACTTTAACAACTATGCAAGCTAAATATAATCAAAGGAACGCAAGGAATTCGATGAGGATGTGGAACTCCAATGCTGTCATGGCTGTCAATTAAAATGTTGTGAAAAACAGTTCTAAAAAAGTTTTAAAAATAAATCAGCTAATGGAATATCACGACTAGCGGCATATTGCATAATATTTTTTTGTCATCCATAATATTTGAACAAGAATGAACGCTGCAGTCATGTGGGCTCGACTACGATATACCCTGTTCGAACGATTTATATGAGGGCTAAGTGAAAAATTGTATTAGAAATGCTGCAAGGTACATCAAATTTGGCTTTTCTAGCTAAATGACCAACAACTTTATAACATTTTTCATAGACAAACTCAGAAAGTCTGAACAGATTTGTATGGAGGCTACATCTTTTAGTGGTCCGATCTTAACATTAATGGAATATTTAAAATTTGGCATTTTTAGCAAAACTAACCGCATCAATTAATTTTGTTCATACAGAAACTCAGAATGGGAAGTAGGTATGCATGTCAAGTGTCATCCCTCCATTAGAGATGGCACGTAGCGTGATCATTGAATACAAGTTAAAATAAAAACTAATTAGAGAATATAAATATGTAAATTTCAACGCTCTATCTCTTAGTCTCCAATTAATCAATTTTTGAAACAGACAGCTAGACGTATAGACAAACGAACAGAGCGTCATGTCTATGTCGACTCGACTTTTGATGTTGAAATGACCGGAGATTTCCGCCTATTATAATTATCCTGCTTTAGACATTTGAGCTGCTATAGTATAATTTTTTATTAAAACAGAAATTCTAAATAAAAATAGATTAATATTCTAATTCCGATTGAAAGGGTAGCACTTTTTGTATCACTTTTGTATCACAAGTCTTTCATATGGCCAGAAAGTCATCTCTTCGAAAAGAACAGACTATCATCAAACAATTTAAAGAATGAAATAGCGTGGTCTACCCCGTTTCTTGGACTTCATGCATGACTTAATTAAAGCTACTTAGATGATCATATTGTTTTTAAGGCATTCTCTTTAAGAGGTGCCTTATATTACTGAGAATACTACCAATGCATAAGTTCAAACTGTTAAATAGTGCCTACATATTTTAAGCGATGTTTCGAATTAATGTATTGTGTATTCAGGGCTAAACATGGAACAATTGTCTCGGTAGCTATTCAATATTTGAGCACAAAAGTTGCTGTTAATGTTATTCCTTTTTCTTATGGCCCGTCTGTTGTCCAACTCAAACATAATTATCTAAAGTCCTTAAAGCTGTTAAAAGTTGTTCAAATACAACAAGCGCCATGCAGCAACAGCTCGAATAGTAATATAAGTAAAATGGTTGAAATAGTTCCCCATTTTAAACTATGAAATGTTTTAAAGAGGTTATAGATGTTGAAGTTTGTTGAAGTTGGAGTATTTTCGTTTAAGTTCGGTGGAACTTTTGCCTTGGTAATGGTGAAATTTAGCATTGCTTACGTAGCAAGTATGCTCCATAGTTAAGCCATTTATTCAATATTAACTTTTATTATTAAAACTTAATGTCGAACCAAATTGGGTTCACCTTTGTATGTGGTAGACCAATTTAAACAAAATTACATATTATTTACTTAAACTTAGTTGTTTTAGTTTGATTGAAGGAGATTTATTAGTATTGTATGGAAGCACTACTTTCCATCGCGACCATTCTAACCTATCTTTCAGATTAATTTATAAAAAATTTAACAGTTTGGAAACAGGCAGACGACCGACAAGCGCAAGGACAAACAGGTGGACATATAAACGAATAGACGGACAAACATATGAGCAGGCGGTCAATCAGACGGACATACCTGGTTCAAATCGCTATTGAGAGACAAATGGACAGACAGCCGAAGGATAATTCTATTCTTCTTATAGAAGAAGAATTTAATCAAGCAACAAACTCTTGTGTTTCTATTGACAATTAAATCAATAAAAATTTCCTTGTAAATTTTTCTTATTACATTTCCTTTACATTTATTTTAATTGAATGATTTCAATTATTTATTTTGCTACTCGTGTACGAATATATATGTAAGCACGTTTTTCCTTTCTAGGTAAATATAAGAATTCTCAAACATAAATGTATTTCAGAGATCAAAAGCTATTTGCACAAAAATCGTAAATTAAATTTTTGTAAATCCAATCATTTACACGCGAATCAACTCATAACATTGTACACCATCAACTATAAAATTTATGTAGCATTCATTAATGGCTGCATGCATTTGTTAATTATTTAACGATGCATTTATATGGCTTTCTATATGCATAGTAAATATTGCTAAGCTGCAGCTTTATGCATGCCAAAAAAAATCGTTTTAATATTTATTTTAATATTTTTCTTTATTTTCTCAAAATTTTTTCTCATAGCGCCGCGCTTCGCGTCGTTCATCACTGCGACGTGGTTCGATTTCAGTGTTGCCACAGAAATCTGCGGAAATACCCTGGGATATACTGGAACGTCTATTTATGCCGTTCCTCTTCTGTCATGCAGCAGCCATAATCAGCTCGTATCTGCTGCACGCATTGAGCATCTCAAGTATTTCGACTTTTACGCTATTCATTTGGCTTGCGCTGTCCACAGTCGGTGCGGTGCTCTTCTATCATTTTGTCAAGGTAAGTCTCGGAACTAAAGAAAAATACAAAAATGTAATTCAAATCTCTAATCTTTAAGTAAATACACAAAGCAACTATTGATTACTAGGCAAATTGCTATTGTACGACTTAAAGTTATTTTCTATGTAGTCAAATCGAATAAATGCAGCACATTTCAGATACTTATCCTTTTAGCACACAACGCCGGGTCATCGAGACATTGAGGGGCAAAACACAAACCACAGACAGAAAGCCAAATAAAACCCAAGCAAATGCCTGTGGTTTTCTAAGTTGTCTCCAGAGTAACGAATAAAATCGAGACACGTTGTAATGTGAGAAAAGGGACAAATCGTACAATAAATACAAAGAAAATAAATTTGAGCCTAAAATTTGCATTCAGTGCCAAACCGCAAAGACAAAAAACTGCAAAACTGTGAGAAACACTGCTTTAGAGCGAACGGACTAACCAAAGCAAATATATACCAGTATAAAACAAATCACTAAGAGAAAGGATACGATACTAAAATAGCATAACATGCTGAGGCCAACTAAAAATAGTTTGAAACGGTGGGAAAAAAATAGAATATGACGACAAAAATATACCTCGGCAAAAATTTCATTTTTTTTTTCAGCAGAGTTTTTGTCTTTTTTGCTCTATGGCAACCGTATGCAAGTATTTGCAAATGGCGGTGTGTGTATGTGTGATTACAAATGAAAAGAAAAGCGCCAAAGCAGAAAGTCAACCAAAAGAATACGAAAACAAATAAATAATAATGTTGCACATGAACACAAAACTGTTAAGAAAATGTAAAAACAATTTTAAATTTCGACGAAAGAAAAGAAGAGGAATAATATTTATCACGAAACACAAAACACATTTCACCCTCGAGGCAAATGGTAGTCATACGCATGACCGGATGTAGTGAAGCTGGATTGAGTATCCTCGCGGAGCTAAATACAATTTTACGAGTATGTATTAGCTTAAAATTTGTTATAAAATCTAAGCACCATGGTAAAATATGATATTATATGACGAATAGAAAGACGGACGGAAGAACAGAGAGCTTCTTGGTGCCGAAATTAGTCTATGCATCGCCATGGCAGAATTTTGAATCCATTGCAACACATTAAAGGCCAAGCAGTATACTCTAGGCAGATTGGTATGACAAGCTTCTGATAGCTGTGCACCTACATGCCTTTTGAGTCTGGTTTCAATGAAGTGATAAGCGCTACGGTTGACTGAATCTTTGAATTACTAGTAAATGCATTTTAAGTTTGAACCATCATAAAATTGCAGAAATCGCAGTAAATACAACTGTTTCCCGTATGAATTGTAGAGAGCGTAGCCAAGCCCAACTCTTGTCCTTCCTTGTCATCTCTTTTTCTTACAGCAGCCACAGCCACTAATTATTTTCGTTTTAAGTCTATCGGCTGAAGATGAAGATTGGTTTCAGGCACTACATCTGAAGAAAAGAATAATTACATTTAAACTTGGGAAAACAAGAGTAAGAAACTTGATTGTTATGTTACTATTTAGCAACATTTTGCTGCCCATGAGAAAATTTTTCAGCGATGTTTTCATAAGGTTTTGCGATGTTTTTCTTTGAATAGGATAAGATTGCCGCCCATACTTGACATGGATCTCCTTGGGAATGTCGTGGATATCCCCAATGCCGGTCATTAATGTGCAATGTTTATAGAAAACACTTGGTCAGATAATGAACCCCATTCGAATGATCAACAAGTTCGCTCGAGTTTATCGCGGACACCAATGTCAAAGAAAGCTATCAAAGTTTACTCTATTGAACCAACATTTGTCTATGATGGAATTAACTCGTCTGTAAGCATGTTGTCACATTAAAGTATAAAAGGGAGTTTTCCCAGGTTTTAATAGGAGTCGTAGTAAACTAGCTATCGGCTTTTAAAAAGATATTAATAAAGTTCAAAAGGTTTGTCTTAATTTATCTTAAGATGTGCTCGTCAATTTTCTGGATTAATGTCGAAAAGACATTATTTTATTGATTTAAGGAAATGCTGGAAATGATACTTTTTAAAACTCAAACAATTCAGCAATTGAGTTCTTATATAAGTTAATAGGAAAATGTAATCTCATTTAGTTATATATACTCAAATATGTATTAGTCATAGCTTTAACATTCCTTAATCTTATTGCTCTTGAGTAGAAATCGACTTATCTACAATAATTACACCATGAGCCATTATTTCGAGTTATATATGTTCTTTAGAAGCTGCGAAAAAAGCTGTAATGCTAAGTTTGGCTTTATTGAAAGAAGTCCAAGCTATTATTTAATGAGCTTCTTTTACGAAATAAACAAGAAGCACTGAAGCACTCAAAAACTACAGCACTTCCATTTAGAGCACAACAGCAACTGCCTCAACCTCATTATCACGGCAACACTTGAAGCTAATGTTTTGCATAAAATATACAATTTATAGCGCACATTTTCTTGATTAAGTAACTCTGTCCTCGTAAAGAGTTGGAAAGATGAAAGGCTGCTCCATACACAGTTCCATAAACAGTAACTTCAAAGATGCCGCTGCGTAAAAACCGTGCCATGAAACAAATGAAGTGTTAATGAAGAAATATGCGCCACTCTATAAATCCGTACACCTTGCTTCAACAACGACGAAAGAAGACGATAAGGACAAAACGCATTACAGACAAATTGCCTGAGGCAAGGCGGCCATATTCCCGTGTTAGAAGGAGTACGCAAAACGCTTTACGTGTCAAGCCAAATGAAAATGAATGCTAAATGCGAATAGCAAATAGCAAAATAAAAAGGTTAATAATAGCATAGTCAGCATATATTAATATTGTATCTATCTATAAATCGCAGCTACTTGTATCTATGTGACTTGGTTTTCCCATTTCTGGTAAAATTAAATCAGTTTATTTTTTCGAATAGGAAAATTATGTAACATCTAATTAATAAATTACTGTGAAGGGGAGTAGAAATCGAATTAAGTAGCTTGGAATTTTTGCGTTGAGCTGGTCTATTATAAAAGCAGTGCTTGGTAAAAGTTTATTTTTCTACAGTTCAGCTGTTGGCGAATGATGCGCTGCGGACTAGTCAATTCGTTGACCACTGGTGGTTAATCATTGTCGTCAGTCTGTTGTTCGGCCTTGATAGCAGAGGAAAAACTGTAACAATATGTTCTCGCTGTTCAATTACGTTACGATGTTGCATCGTCCTCATGTTAAGGTTGACAATGTATTTGTAATTTCATTTAAGACTAACATATGACTTCTTTGCACAAACTATCAAAATCGGACGACAAAAAAGTACTGACGCAGGCAAAGTATTTCCAGTGTTCACTTTTTGGTCGAATGGGAACAAAATAGTGTCTATGCAGCGTTTGCTAATAAAATAAACAAGTTATATAACTTGTTATGAAGCTACAATTGGAATTAGTTTAAACTTGTGTGTAGGATTCCCTTAAATTCAATATAAAAGATGAGGATTTTCCCAAAAATTGTTTTGTTTGATTCTCTATCCGAAGCATACTTAGATTCTGTTCAAAGGTTTCATACATTTTTTTTATTTTTGCTGTGAGATGGTGAACTACCAAATTCAAGTACTTCGCTGTGGTCGAAGTATAATAGTGGTGGGCGAAGTATAATAGTGGTGGGCGAAGTATAATAGTCCGCATATGTGGTCACCATTAAATTTTCGTTGTCGTGAATTGTTAGCCACTGGCATTCCAGCTTAATATTAGATTCGACTTCATCTTCCTTCCAGATAATACAGAGATGGAAGCAACATTTTCATTGTATAAAACAGGCCTCTGCAAACTCAATTCTCACCCAATTTCACTACCAAGATCTCTAACCCTTCTCAATACCAAAACACGACTCAGGAGAAATGACCTCCCAGCCCTGTGATGTGCACTTAAGGCCGCTTTAACTACATAAGTCTCCAATAGGAGGCTCCGTGTAATACAAAACTAGATTTTAGGATTTGAAATATTATAGTTAGTCTCTTATCAAGAGAAGATCCTATAAAGAAAACATAATACAAAAAATAAAACAGCCCTCGAAGCCAGAGTCTATAAAACGCCTGACGAACAAATAGGAATTCATCTGAACAGTTTTTTTTTTTTGTTTGCGGAAGCCTCATTCTGTACCCCAGTTGTGCGTGGGCCGCAGCTAGTGTAAGGTTGTCCAGTGGAACTAGTACTTTGATTACAGCACCCTGGACCCAGTGCAAGGCATCTTCTAATAAATTAATAAAGGGTAGTGTATTTTGCTTCGCAGCTTCTTTTTATGTCTCTTTTGGTTCCCTTGTTATCAATTGGCAGTCGCTTAATGTTTCTTAAAATAATACGACCTCGTTTGAATCATGGTGGATGTAATATTAATTCAAAGTTGACATAAAGAAATGCAGATGAAACGCGCAGCCATGGTATCTCTTTCGTGCTTGTGGTGCAACCCCATTAAGTACAATGAAACACCATCGCTTCATCTTTCGTTTCTCTTAATTTGTTGGTACATGTGAAATCGATTTTGACGACGCCCTAACAGTTAGCGTTATGCGAGTTACCACTTGAGGAGAAACGAACAGCGCGTAAGAAGTAGCGGGTTTTCTGCTCATCGCTATTATTTTGAATTTGAATTGGTGACTCAAAAATTAGTTGTTCCTTCTCTGTCTCTTCGGTCACAATTTTCGAAAGATTGTTCATTAAATTTAAGATACTTTCTGCAGCTCAATATTAAGTGGATTTTTATCACCAAATCCTCCCAATCTTCCTTTTCGCTAAGTCTTTCCGAAAACGAAAACCGAAACAAGCCGTATCACAAACTATATCTCTATTTTATTTTCAAGGACGCAGGCTATTACTTTATAGCAGCTTCCACTAGTATCATTTTGGATGTGGCAGATGTATCTGAAAATGGGCTCGTCCTTCACTTTAACGACAACATTTTTATGCTTATTATTCATATTGTATTTGCAACGATTACTTTGATTGAAAGTGATTTGAGTACTCAAATGCTATTAGTACACCCACGCAATTAAATTTTTGCTTGCCTTTCCAAATTCTGTTTGCCTAAAGCACATATTTTCACACAAACCGTCACACAATAGTCACACACATGCTGTCACAGCGAATTTCCTTTCATAGCCCTTAATATAATTTTCACAATTTTTCCGCAAAATATCAACTGTTTTATAGAAAAAACACACACAACAAAATAGCAGCAGCAAAATATTCAATAAAAACAACGCAAGACGTGACAATTTTCTATAAAAACCAAAATGAACAAAATGTACAAAAAAAGTATTGCATACATTTAGGCAAACAAGATCAACGCATAAAAATTTGCAAAGAAAAATGGAAGCGCCCCAGCAGAGATAAAGCAATGTAGAAAATCAACAAAGTCATAAACGTTGAAGGCAATAAAATGAAATAAAAACAGCAAATGTAGAAAAAATATTAGCAAGAAAAAGAGTAACAACAGAATGAAGGATGTAATAAAAAGGGATGCCAAAAATAAACATGCATATGATAGCAGAGGTCGAATAAGACAATAAGAAATAGAAATGTACAAAATGAAGACGCAAAAATAAAGCAACAGGGCACGGTTTGAGTCAAGTGCCGGCAACCATTTCGTTTTCATCTGCTGTGTCCTTTCTCTCACTCACTATTTCTATCTGCCACAAGGACCTGTGCTGAGTGTCGCTCTAACGCTGCGCAAATAAGGTTAATAGCAAAACTAAACTAATCAAAGACAAGGCCAAGTTGGTCTGTGTGTATGTGTGTGCGTGTTAAAGGAAAAAGGCTGCAGGAGCTACAGAAAGGGTCATATATTTGTGATATTTGAAAGGTAGTTTTAAAAGTCTTGCTAAATCGAAGCACAGAAGCACAAACAATATTTATGACAATTTGAAAACTCTTTTTAAAAACATTTCGAAAAATAAAATCTAAAAGTGTTTATTATATATTTTCTAAACGTATAGACCTGCAGCATTAATATTCTTCGGTATGGTCCAGTGATGTGTGAAAAAGATACTTTTTGATGATGCACGTGTGTAAAATTTGTTCTTTTAAAAAATAAACAACTGATCTTGTACGACGGCATTGTAACTGATTGTTTATCGACTTATCTATATATATATTCGTTGTATTATAGTATATTCTTCTTCATTAAATTTCCTTTCTAGAAAGGAGCATAAAATGAACTTATTTCATAACAAATTGTCTAGCATTCAATCAAGAGTGTATCTACCTAAGAGCAGAGGATTCCGCACTCCCTTCGATTCAGACTACCACATTATAAGCACTTGATAAACAGCCCTCGCATAAGCGTTATAGCTGCTGTGAAAGTAAAAAGTTAACAGTTCGAGGCGACGATTTTGACGCGATGTTTTTTGTTTCAAGCGGCATACAGCGAAATGTGGCAAGGATAATAGAAAAGGAGCGCGCGCAGCTTGAGAGCGGTAGACACTTTTCCAAACTGATTATGCTGCTCCTGCTGATGCTGTGTCTAAAAATAGCAAAAGCGCTGGGGAGCTATCATACACACAGACTCACTCATACTCGTACACATACAAAGCCGTTGAAGCACAAAAGATGCACATAGATACAATATTATATACTATATATGTGTGCCTGTGTGTACTGTGTACAAGACTAGGCTTGTAAATTAAAATCGCGTATCAACAGGGCAACGAAGAGAAATGGAAGCCTTAAGCACATCGAACCATAAAGAAAAGGAAGCAAAATGAAACATAAATACTGCTTCAGTGTCTGTGTGTGTGTGTGTGTGTGTGTGTGTGTGGAAACCTGAACACACACATACAGACCTTCGTGACCCATAAAGTCAAAGGTCACGCAAGCTTTTTGTTCAGCTGAGTCCCGGAAAGGTGCTCGCAGTATTGGTTGAATAAAAGTTTTAAGCTGATTGATTGAAACGCATCTCAAATTTTATCAATCATTTCTACGCTTTAGACTGTTATTTCTGCTGCACAGTTGCATTTTTTTGTTTTTTCAATAAAGTCCAGCTTGTTTTATTGCACTTAAAAAGTTAATGGAAATTGTTTGTACTATATTTCGCGTTGCATAAACAAGCAACCGCAGCAATGAATTTTAAAGCTGTGCTCATGGTCAATGTAACTAGCTTGGCATGTGCGCATTTGTTGCGTAGCGCTGTAGAAGGACTCATTAAAGATATTCAAAAAAAATTATAGCTGAGCCGAAGCTTTCATACGTTTCACAATTATGGTACTTACAAAATGATTCAACTTGATGAGTTTTTCTCTAAAATGAGGCAAGGCACTGCTCATTTTTATATTCTTGAGACAAAGTGTGAAAGTATTTCCAATGAATCATAATTTTTAAAGGAGACTTCGGACATCCCATGATGCATACTTATTCATTATTATTCATAGCAATGTCTATGCGTCTGTCTATGTGTGTGTGTATGTGTGTGTGTATGTGCGTATGTACCTGGTTTCCACAGTTTTTGAATGGAAACTTGTTAAATGAATTAGTTTTTATTTAATAATTGTTTGAAATTGATTAACCACATACAAAGCTAAAACGAATAAAGTTTGACATTAAGTTTCAATAATAAAAGTTAATATTGTATAAATTGTACGTTTATATTTAAAGACTTGAGACATGGATAGCTCAAGTTTTTAGCATGCTTAGCAATACTAACTTAAATCGTTGCTGAGCCAAGGGCAATTCTGAAGAGTATTTAAGCGAAGGTAAGGTTTGCACTTGTTCCAGATTGTATATGCCAGAAACTTTTTTGTAAGACGTTAGTAAAATGTTATATAGATTTCTTAATGTTCGGTCAATTAATAATTTTAAGTAAAGTATTTTTTTTTTTTTGAATGATAGCCTACAATGTTATCCTGATTAAAATGGACACACTGCAATATTTTTAGACTGCTTTAATAGATATACAAGCAAAGGTGCAGCAGAGATACAAGCAGATAAAACAAATACAGAGAAAGAAATATTAATAAAACGAAAAGAGTCGCTGCTGCATCAGTCTCAATTTACTCATTTGGTGTAAGAAATGTGTAACAAGGAGAGAGAGAAAAATGTAAAAAATGTGAATTTCCATTTGATGGTTTGTCTGAAAATTTCTTTCTTTTGCTACATTTTAAGACTTTTCGAGTAAAAGAACTCATTAAAGTTACTCATAGCAACTATGGTTTAGGCCGATATAGGGGAAAAATGTATCGATACTTTCAAAAATTCTTTTATAACTACAAGTATTAATATCAAGTATTGATACTTCATTAAATTGCTCAGTTTATTACTGGAAATGCCGTAAAACAGCTGTGATTTTTATTAAACGCTCATGATACTATCTGTTTCCTATATTAAAAATGGCTGAACCAAATACACATTTTTAGAGAATTGTTTCATATAGACAAGTGTATGAAGTTGTAATACGAGGGACACTATTTATATTCCCGAAAGTAGCCACATTAATGTCAATAGGTAAAATCTGGCAATTCAAAAATAAAGTTTCACATTTTTTAGCATGTCATTGTCATGTCGAGAAAAAAAGCATTTTAAGCTTGGAATCTTTAGTTTTGAACTTTGAGTCAAAAGAAATAGCGCGAAGAAATCATTTTTAAAATTTTTAATAGCTCTTAATAAACTGAATGGCTTAGCAATTGGCTGTGACATATAACCTAATTGTTTAGCTTTAATTTGATTTTTAATTTACTGTGATATCGGTGATTTTTAGGCCCTGTACCGAAGGTACAAGAGCCTATTGGTTTTGTGCAAATGTATGTAACAGGTAGAAATAATAATCGGAGACCCCCCAAAGTTACCCCCATTATGGTCAGGAGCGATAGAGGAGTCGATATAGACATGTCCGTCTGTCCGTCTGGCCGTCCGTATGAACGAAAGGATCTCGGAAACGGTAATAGATAGAGACTTCGTGTTTTTTGCATTCGACTAGGACTGCTCCGGAATTTTACAAGTTTATTTTAAAAACTTGCCCTCCCCCCCCTTCCCCATAAAATCACCCCCAAGGGTAAAAATTTCTTCGGCACAGAAAAAAGTAAGTATGCCAGTATAGAGATATCGTCCTTCTTAGCAAAAATCCGAAAAGTTCATCAAAATCGGATAATAAATGACGATTTTATAAGCAATTGAATTTGAGCGACCCCCCTTTTCGTTTCATACATAAAAAAATGTTTTAAAAGGCACTTAGTCGTGCAGAGAGAAGTGGTCATGTGTTTGGTCATAAGCTAGGGGAACATTTAATGTGTTTGTTAGGCGATCTGCACTGGTTCAGGGCCTCTTACAGTCGGTTACGCCCGACTGAAATTTCCTTACTTGTTCTCCTTGGATCTTTAATATTTTAAAGAAAAGAAACTTTTTGTATGCTTAATTTCGAGTTAAAGAAGTGGAAAAAATTAATTTTTTCTTGTTTTGGAAAACTATTGTGAAAAGTGGTTATTTTTGTGATTCTTTTTCAACTCAATCATGCCCAAGACCTTTAGAAATTGCTATAAAAAAATTGGTAAGAATCAACTCCTGGCTAACATCAGTCAAGCTGCGACTCCTAAAACTTTTTAACAATATTTTAAAACATTGTATTCGAAGAAACTTTGAAATAGCTTGGTTATTCCAACTATTAAAGACGCAGGCCTTTTAGAAATTTGGTACAAGAATTTAGCTGGAGACACTGATGGCTTATGTCTAAAAATAGCATTCTGGGCAGTAATCAATCCGGCATTAAAAACGATCAACTAGTTGCTAATAATTTATATTTTATCGATCATCCTACTTCAGATGCATTACCTTTGTTTTTGTTCTGCATTTGATATGTTTCTATACCAAAATGATAAAATGATATAAAAGTAAAAATCAGTTTTATATTCATGTTTTTTTTTTTTTCATTTGATATGATGTAATAATGTTAGAAATTATGATTGCAGTTTAAAAGTGATATGAAATAAATGTTATTTATATCAAATATCAAATTTATATTTCATAATTTAATGTGTTTCGTTTTGTTCATACTCAGCGCTCTTTTTATACGACTATTGTATGCACAAAATGCCATTGTCCCACCTAATGTAGTACCCAAAATCTATCGAAATATTACTTTTGTTATTTGTTTAGTAATATGGAAATAATTAGCGCTCGATATCTGCTTAAAAATATTACAAACTTAACGACAAACTGGAAAATATTTACTTTTTTTACACTATTAAATGCGAGCGAAGTGTAGGGTGTATGTCTTTAAATTTTAATGCTCTGCAAGACAGGACACACCAATACTAGATACACAGTATGCCCAGCACTCTCGCAGCAGCGACATATAACTGCGTATAAAGCTGTACATTGAGCATACATGCAACAGATACGAGTTTAAGCGCACAGCCAAGTTGCTGCTACTCGGCGCCTTAATATTTTATGGCAAATGCCACAATAGGATGCTGCTCTGGCGCGCGCCTTTTCGCATGCAATACGTGCAGCTTAATTGTGGTCTTATCGTTGGGAAAATTACGCGTTGGCGTGGATTGTCGCATTTTAAAGTGGCATGTGGCGCAATGGGTGAAAGTGGCATGCTCAATTGCAAAAAGTTAATTGCTGCAAGAAATGTGTATAATAACCGCGTTTGAATTAAGCCAACGTTTGCACAGATGTCGGATAGCAGCGCATTTTAGGTGTAAATCATATTTCACTTGTCCGCATACAACCAAAAAATAAAAAAGCAAAATAAATCGTCCGACTTTTTCAGCCACAGGACGGACAGCATATAAAACGACATCGCTGTAAAATGCAATGAAACGATATGTGATACTCTGTGTAAAATGTACGATAATTTTATTCGTTTGTTTCGCTACCTGCTTGGTGTCGCTTGCGCCTGCTACGCCTCCCGGTTGCGCTATAATAAAATGGCAATGAACGGCGGCATAGCGTTGGCGGCCATTTTGTCAGGCGCAACACGTACACAGCGCGCGTAAGCGCTACGTGCTGCACAATTATATGCAATGGCTGTATATAATACACAGTAATATAGAGCATATATACTAATATAATAATACACCAGCTACGAGTATGTGTGGAGCGCCGTCATTTCATATACTTAGCGCAGTGGTCCAGTGAGATTATATATGGAAAAAAATAGATATAGCTGAGAAAAATAAGAAAGCACAGCGATTTCTTAAATGCTTCTCTATAAGATACCCTGCACTCATTGTTAGTCTATATAAAACCAACAGACTCTTCATTGCTCCGTGCCTGAACTTTAAAATTTAATAAACATAAATATATCGTATTTACATTACATTACTGCGAAATAATTACGACGTGTTCCATGCCGCGGGTTTAGTGTCTCTAATACGAAGATTTATTTAAGCTATCACAAGATAGTGTAGATTAGTAAAGCAGTTGGTCTAAGAAAGGATGTACAGGATTGGCTACATAAGTAGCACATGCTGAAGTATACTTCATCTGCCCTCTTGGCCTGTTAAGCTCAGAGCTGCATATGAAATAGATATCTACACAATTAAACTGCAGATCAGTGTTAACCTAGAAAGATTTACTATTGTGCTCCCATAGGAAGCAAACATTTAAGGAAGACTTTTTTGGTAGGTCGAATTTTAGTGTTTATTAATACGCAAATCGTCTTAATGGCGACTTTTTGATGCAAAGTCGACTCTAAGCTGTTTTTCGTAAGGCTGTGTGTTTGTATGGTGTAAAAAGTTTTTCATACAAAAACATTGAAATGTGTAGTGGTATTATTTATATCGTTTGAACGATTATGTTCATGATCAACATCTGTTCAGGCATGAAGCCTAAACATGTAATATGAGGCAAAGCTCTCAAAGACGTCCAATAAGAACAACGCACACACAGTGCAGTTGTCATACGCATTAGAGCTGCACTTGATAAGTGCAGCGTGTGTATTTTTAATCGTCTTTTTAATAGCTCCATCTCCGTTTGTCAAGTGCTACATTGACAAGTGCAGGGACTTAATTTATGATCAATAACGATTGTAATAGCCTTTTGTCCGCGTTGGCTTAATAGTTTCTGCAACGCGTCTTTTACATTATAAATAGTTTTAGATTCCGCTGAGGTCTACAACCTCAGCGATAGCATTACAATAGTTTAAAAATAGAATAAGTTTTTATGAATAAAAAGGGAGCCGCTCGCGAGAGCGGCTCAGTCGTTAATGAACACTCAAAGTAAATGTAACTTACTATAGAGCTCTACATTTAATGGTCCTTCGAAACGGATCTCGGTTGACAACAAGAAAAATATTCAGTGATATATTTTTAGTCTATCGAGTTTAATAAACTACGAGACTACTATGTGACCAAAGCGTATTCTGTGGCTTAATCAGCAGAAAGTGAAAAAGTGTAAATTATAGTTTTATTTTTGGCAAAACCAATTTTAGCTGTGAGTTGAGGCACAGCAAGGTCAACCAGGCGACCAAATAAAAAACACCTCCATCGGGTTACGCCAGAAATAAAATAAAATATTATAATATTATAAAATATTCACTAAAAATCTCCATCAAGATGATGACTGAAAAGACGATTCAGTTATTGAAGGAGCAAGCAATGCTAACAGAAGAAATACAGCGGTTAATAACAAAACAGGCAAGTTTACCAAGCATAGAGAAACTGGCAGAGAAGTTTACTGCCAATCATTCATTGCTGGTAAAAATTGGAGTTGTGGATTATATATATTTTAATGAAAGAAAGTATGATACCACAATGGCTAGCATTAAGGCTTACAGAGAGTCTACGTTGAAGGTCGAAATGTTCGACCGACCTTGCTCATCTAAAGTAACTAATGAGCAACGGAACGCAGGCAAGGTAGCTACAAGCAGCCATCCTAAGTCATCAAAAGTACCTGATGACGAAGAGAGTTCAATAAAATCCATCAAGGCATCAGAAGTACATGATGACCAAATGGAAGTCAACTCACAAAGGAGCTCCAGTCCTGCAGAATATTGGGTAGATCTCGTAGAAAGAAGAGCTGATCGAGTAAGGCAACAAATGTGCCAAATCAAGGACAGCTTAGAAAAGCAAAACATAACGGATCTATTAAGGGATCAAGCTATGTTAAAGAGCTATTGGTCCTCAGTGGAGGTCACCCTAGCGAAATTAGAGGGCAAATACATAAAATATGCATTTGAACAAGATGAGATGGATATTCTCAAAGCGGAAGTCGCTGGCCTAGATGTAGTCATTGGTGAAAGAGTCAAGGAGCTATACGACACAAAGCTGGATGTGCCAGAGCTACCAAAAATTGATCTTCCAAATTTCAATGGCAACATAAAGGACTGGGCAACATTTAATGAGCTATTCTCAGAAATGATCGATGGCAGAAATGATCTCAGTGACACAAGGAAACTGGGCTATCTAAAGGCATGCCTAAAAGGAGAGGCTAAAATGGTAGTCGGCCATCTGCTGATAGGATCAGCAGCGTGCTATAAATCAGCATGGCAACTAATCTGCAAGCGCTATGACAACAGTCGCAAAATATTTTCGGACCACTTCAATAAATTAATAGAACTTAATTACCTGAAGCCCGATTGCGAAGAAAGTCTACGCAACTTCTTGGATACAGCCATGGAGAGCATTTACATCATTCGCGAAAAAGCCAAGCTTACCCATGAAGCAGACGTAATATTTGCAGAAATACTGCTGCGAAGATTCTCACTAGAAGCCTTACAACTTTATGAGCAGCACGTAAAAAAGGCAAGAACGATCCAATCATTAAAAGACGTTCTGGAGTTTATTGAGCAACAAAATAGTTCAATAAACTCGGTACAAAGAAACGTCTACCAAAAATCAACAGCGAGAGCACAGTACAAAAAGTGCATGTTTTGTTCAAAGGAGGGTCACGAAATTAGCAAATGTCTAAAGTTCAAAGGCGAATCGATTACAAAGCGAAGAGACTTTGTTAACAAAAACCTTATGTTTCCGGTGTTTTGGACAACATAACGCTAAAGACTGCAAAAAGGATTGGAAATGTAATCGTTGCAATAAAGGCCACAATAATCTGCTGCACGAAGATTTAAAAACGGGAAGTGTCTCTAGCAACTCCCTAAAAAATAATTCAGCGCAAGACACGTTTTTGGCTACAGCACTCATAAGAGTCAGGAATTCAAAAGGCGATTATGAACAGCTGAGAGCTATAATTGATGGTGGCTCTCAGAAAACGCTGATTTCGGAGGAAGCGGCTCAGAGTTTGAACCTACAACGAGTGAAAAACACAGTGGACATTCAAGGAATCTTCTCAGAAGGCAAAGAAGTTTCGAAAAACAAGGTATGTCTTCATATCAAGCCCAGAATGGGGGGCACTTTTAACGCAGCCGTTGAAGCTTTAGTGCTTCCCAAACTCCAAAGAGCTCTACTGAGCAAAAAATTCGACATCGATATTAGAAAAGATTGGAAGAAATGCGATCTAGCGGATCCAGAGTTCAACAAGCCATGCAGAATCGACGTCATAATTGGAGTAGACCTCTTACCCAAAATAATGATGGGAAGGGTCAAAACAGTTGATGGAATGATGGGCCAAAAAACCAAACTGGGGTGGATTGTTTCCGGTAATATATCTAGAGCATCCAAGAAGAAGATTGTAAGCGCAACTACAACTATAAATCTGACACAGGCGCATAATGAACAAATATCTGCGTCAGCCTCGCTACGGTGCAGAGAATATCAACGTGTGTTCTCGCGACGTGATCACCTGGTGCGTCATATGCGCAATCTTCACGGAAAACAACCTACGACATCGTCGGCTGCAACTCAGGAGGATAAGCAGGAAAATCCACGCCAAAAGCTCAATAAAATTTCATTCAGGAAAATTGCATTCCCTGAAGAGAAATATGTCCAACTGCGAGGCGTCGACAATGAGCTTGAGCTACGGCTAAAAGAGCAAGAAGAAGAACAGGCAAGGCTACGAATTGAGCTCCAGAAAATTACCTTCGGTCCCAGCAAGGAAGAAGAGGAAGAACAAGCAAGGCTACAAATTGAGCTCCAGAAAATTACCTTCGGTCCCAGCAGGGAAATAGAAGAAAAACAAGCAAGGCTTCGTGAAGAGCTCAGTAAAATTACTTTTCACAAAATAGAATTTGCGCCAATGCAACTAGAGCCCACAAAAAGCGATACACCAGGTACGACGCTCATACCTCAATTGTGTAACCAACTGAAAGACACAGATACAGTACCCTCTTTGACAATGGAAATACGTCAGTCTGCCGAAACAAAACTGGCTGAGGTGCAGACAACGGCGAGTTCTTCCTTATTAATCGGGTTTTCGAGTTCAACAATTGCTGGTTTTGGCGTAAGGTCGGAGAAAGATATTGCAGATATTGATCTTGACATCCGCCTACCACCAAAATATTATAATCAACCAATTTTTACGCAACCGACACCGACTTCACCAACAGAAAAATGTGTCTCACTGGAGATTATCGACAATAATCTGTTGAAAACGAAACGTGCTGAATTTAGCGGACAATTGGCAATGGAAAAGCAAACGCTGCAGTTTCAGCAGCCAACCTACCCAGCCTGCGACTATTTATTCCAAAAAATAGTCGATAATCCCCCGGGAAGTCCTCACTTTAGAGAAGCGAGTAAATCTGCGAAGAAATACATGCAAGTCAGAGTATGTAATGCAGCATACCATCATACTAACAAGAGTAAGATGGGATGGCTGAACTGGTGGTGGTTTGTAAAACGCATCAAGCCCATCTCAAACTACTTTCCCCGCCGAACGAAATGGAAAGTTCCGCTTTCAATTGTCTCGAAGAAGACCGCAACTGCTGCATCAAATAAGGAATCCTATACTTCCGAGCAGCTAAAGCCGATTGAGCCCATTTGCTGTCTGCCGAGGATGCGAAAATACTTGATTTGCGTCGACCACAGAAGCGTCGCAAGAAACCAGCTAAGAAGGATGATGTTGAAGACGATTCAACCAAAACGAGTGATGCTGACGCTACTATTGCTAATGTCAGTAAAGAAAGAGGTTGCCAAAGGTTAAACTGATTTTGCGGCGGATTCGACAAATAAGGCTACAAATGAGACTACTACCTTAGGAAGAAGATAGCTCAGAAGCAACAACTATTGGCTGTCACATTTTCTGGCCCCCCGCAGAATGTTCAGGCATGAAGCCTAAACATGTAATATGAGGCAAAGCTCTCAAAGACGTCCAATAAGAACAACGCACACACAGTGCAGTTGTCATACGCATTAGAGCTGCACTTGATAAGTGCAGCGTGTGTATTTTTAATCGTCTTTTTAATAGCTCCATCTCCGTTTGTCAAGTGCTACATTGACAAGTGCAGGGACTTAATTTATGATCAATAACGATTGTAATAGCCTTTTGTCCGCGTTGGCTTAATAGTTTCTGCAACGCGTCTTTTACATTATAAATAGTTTTAGATTCCGCTGAGGTCTACAACCTCAGCGATAGCATTACAATAGTTTAAAAATAGAATAAGTTTTTATGAATAAAAAGGGAGCCGCTCGCGAGAGCGGCTCAGTCGTTAATGAACATTCAAAGTAAATGTAACTTACTATAGAGCTCTACAACATCATTCCATTCAAGTGAAAACAATTTATAAGAATTTACTTTTGCTTTTAAGTGTTGCGACGTCGCTTAAAATATCTATGAGAACGCAGTATTCAGCTTCATTCATGATATTCTAGAATCCGCAGAAATGGAATTGCGTAATTTCATGAAATATGTATTATAAAGAAGATGGCTAAAGGACCTCATATAATCCATACTAATATTATAAATGCGAAAGCAACCAAGTCTTTTACCTTTTCACGCCTAAACCGTTGAACCGATTTGTTTGCATTTTGGTATGGAAATACTAGATGGAACGACAAAGGCTACTTTTTGTCAAAGCGTAGGAGCATTCAATGATTTTGTTATATTTACTTGATGATATCTGGCATAAATCTTGTTTCAACTGTAACACAAACTGAACATACATTTTTAACATTTGTTGCACTGAAGTCAGTCCCTGAAGTCAGTCCCACATATTAAGATATATTAATAGAATGAAAGACAAACAGAACATAGAGGCAAAGAGTGGAAGTGCGCAAAGAGATTGGCGGCACGCGCTATTGCTATGCTCATTATGCTAACTGCATTCTCGGTATTTATGGATATTCGAGTATTGTTTTGCTCATTGTATCCATCATTTGTAGCATACTGTACGGCGTATAAGCATTTGATTGCTGCTATAATTGTACGAACTTGCTCAATTATGCAAAGCCAATTTGCACATTGGCAATGCAACGCACACAGCGAATTGTGCGAAGGAGTACTTTACGCGTTACACGTGTTATTAGCCGTGTAGATAGATAACTGGCATGCACACGGTTACAATGTGCAGAGCATAAGCTGTCATTAGCATAGTTCTCGTTATTGCTCTAAAAATGCAGCTAGACTAGCTAACCAGTTATACATATATATATATATATATATATATATATATATATATTCGTGTATTTAAGCATGCTTAATAGTAAAAGCGACATAAGCGGAAGCTGTCGAAAGCGGCACACATTCACATGGTACACCAACGCAAGTACAACACAACATAATCCGTGTAATTGAGTAGCACGCAGCGCAAAAACAAAATATTGGCATAGTTGTCTAACGACAGCGTCGACTAACTACTTCTCATAGCACAAAAGCGTCGTTAGTAGGACGAGTAACTTAGAGACTCGTGGCGTTCGTTTTGTGTAAATAATTGAATTAATGACTGCTGCTACCATTGCATACTTTTGGGGGCGCACATCCGGTTTTAGCGGATGTGTGTTTACAAAGGATTCAAATAAGCGGAGTCCTTATGTCAGAAAGATACATAACTGCTTGAGGCTTCATTTTACCTAGATATACGTAATGAAGTTGTATTATTTGTTTGAACTAATCGTTTCAAGGATTAATTAGTGGAGCCATTGTACGTGGCGTATCTATTAGGCATAGAGCAGCTAGGCTAATAATGGATTATTGTTATTTATTTACAAAAAGCTCTTTTAGTAGTAAAATAATACATTTAATTTAATAACTGTACGTACTCAATGCTATATGCAATGAGTGCGTTGGGCTGCTGCTTTCAGACGGACTTGTCTAAATTGGTCAACCGCGCCGAGCGTATTAAAAGTGTACACCAATAATGAAATAATGTTAGTTCATTGCGTAGATTTGAAATTACAAAATTCGTATTGATAAAAACTGTATGGAAATTCGAATAAACTTTTGCCAAAATTGCCCTAAAAATTTACAATATTTATCATATAACAAAAGCAGCTTTCATAATTTTAATTGCTGCAGTAGCGAGTTTGCAGACGACTTACAAATTTTTAAAGAATTAATAATGCGTAGGATTAGCTTGCACATTGTTTCGCTGTGATATGAATTAATAATTTTTCACACAGCATTTTTATAAATTCGTTCCAAACGCTTATCATGCATCACGGAATCTGCTGCGACGTATTTTTTTTTTTTAATTAAGACTGCAATCCATGCTATTTTGTGATAAGACCCGGCACGAAATATTGGTAAGAGTTGAACGCATTGCTTAGTTCCCTGAATGTGTAATGGATTTTCGGAATTAAATAGTAGAGATAGATTATCAAATTCAATATTCGTATTCAATTTTATCCGAGACAGCCAATTTTCCGTCTGTCTCGGATAAAATTCAGTGATCATCCATTTTAAATAAATTAAAATAGTCTGACCTTCAAAATTGTTTGTATGCTATTTTCACGATAAAGCAGTCATTTTCTACTGGCTTTCGTAACCCACGAGCGTGCACATTTTATTCTGATTTTAAAATGGCTAAGTCTTCTGGACGCAAGCAATCAGAATTTGCTTCAATACATGTACTTGATGTCGGTACAGAAATTCTCTTCATGTTTACTTTCTGATGAAATCGGTTCAAAGTTTTATACTATCTACCAAACAAATAAAGCGAAAGCTGTTCAAAAGTTTCAAATGACTTTGTTTAAGTATTTTGTGGCTTCCCCATCGCAACAAGTTACATTAAGGTTGGAAGGAGTTTGCTTCTTGTCGGATGATATTGCCCATTTTTTTCGGCCTAGTAAGAGAATTTGGTTTTTTCATCAAAAAAAGATAGACAGCACAGAGTCTTTACATTTTATTTTTTCGCGGTTCACTTTAGATTTATTCATGATGATGAATTCACCGTTTCCATCTTTAAGTCCAAACTCTTTAAAAATATTGTAAATGCCTAATCTGTAGCAGATCATTAGAAATTAGAAGCTTCGTACCTTTGTGTGTATCTTCTACTTTTTAGCGCAATTTGATGGCCTGAAGTGAGTTTTGCGAATTCAGTTTCGAAAACAAAATTCAACATTCGTATGCGATGTGCTAGGCTTATATAAGTTGCAAGTTGAATCAATAGTAACTAACTATAATGTTGACTTCAGATATAAAATGTATTCGGGAATAGTAGGCTTTCTAGTAGTATGTTGGTCAATCATAAATTCTAGTAGGTAATCAGGAACTATCCCACAGCAGCAAGGCGTAGTTTTTATGCTCCGACATTTTCCGTTATTGAACATGTCTCTTATTGTCTGCAGATATTCTGAAGATATGTTTATTTGATTAAAGGTCTATGATTCCTTGCCAAAAAATTTTATACATTTTTTGTCCTCTTCTTTTCATCCATACAAACCGACCCACCCTAATATACATATTTGCTTATTATACATTCTATATATTCACATCAAAACTACTATAAAGGAAAAAAAAAGTTTGTGCGCTTTAATTGAACTCTCGAGAAAAGTGGAATGAATATCAGTTTTATATTTATTTTTTGGTTACCACTCCAGCAACAATTTTTAAGTTCACAATCTAAAAATACATCTCGTCGCGCTGATCATATATAAAAATACTTTATGTGATCTCCGATATTTCCTTTTGTAAATAAAGTATAATACGGAGTATGATATATTTTGAGTTTGTAGTTGAACTCTGGTTGCATGGCACTTATATATCCTTCCAAGTAATATGATATACATATATAATTTTTCTTAACTTCATATTTTCCTCATTTTCCTTTTAGGTAAAGTGTTTTGCCTCTCAAACGTTTTGGAGTTTTCGTAAGTTTTCATAATAATACTTTAACACCAAACTGGTTTTCTCTTTCATAAATCCTAAGAAAATATCCTATGCTATAGGAACCACAACTCGAAAAAGTCGATGACAAACTTTTAGGCTCAAGTATGAAGGTTACATTTGTAGTTAAAAAAAAAATGTTTCCATCCTATTTGGAAGTTTGTACCATAAAAGACCTTTTAAATCCTACGCAACGGTACACTTTGATGTGTATTACAAAACGTACCTTTAAAGAGCTTACAATTTGGTTGGAGTTTCTATTCTATTTATTCTTTGGAAATTTTGCGAGACACTGTTCCAACAAGCAACGCTGCATCCGTTTAATGGTCCTCATTTTTCATGCAAACAAACCAATCATAGTACTTGCCACTTGCAAGCTGCAGCGGAAATTGTCTTCGATGACCTTCGATGAAGCATCGAACCAAATTGTTGTGATGTCAATCAAAGCTCAGAAAAAAACTTCATCATATTATTTTTCTTCTAGCAAAATAAAGTGTTTGCAGGGTGTAAAATAGTCGAGCACCACAACTATAGCTCTTACTTGTATCATAAATGAAAACATTTAAATTATACCAGGAAGCCAACGCAGTCAGCTGCAATCATCGTGGAAATTAATTTTAAAATATTTTTTTTTCGTTCATAATAAAACAAGCCAAACAGACATTTTCACACAATAACAAGAAATGTGTGGGTGCATATAGGTCAAACATATATTTAATGCGGTTTCATTTTATCATTCGTTGTGCACCTTTACTCAATGCGAAAAATGAAGAAAAAGAAGAAAAAGAAGAATAAGAATTGAATTTCAGATTGTATACAACGTATACAAGAGATGGACAGGTACAGAAACAAATAGAGAAGTGCAAAATGGAATTATCTGTTTGTTGGAAAGTCTGCAACGCTTTAAAGGAGCTCCAATAAAGTGTGCATATATCTTCTTAAACAGCTCGAAGATACGAATTGAACTAGTTAAGTCCGTGCATTTGTTTGTGAGTTGAAGCGTGTTTGCAATTTTTTTCAGATAAATAGCTGAGAGACTCTATTTGCCATAAGAAGATACAGTTTCCGTTTTGATACGCTTTTTCGGGGAGAGCCCCGTACAAACCCAACACCCATTTATTGGATTTTTTTGGAAAATCGTTTATATTTAAGTCAACATCAGCTTAAAAGTCAATATTCACATACACTAAAAGTCGTGTTCTCCCACTTTTTAAGGTAGGCGCTATGTGAGTTCAACGTTTAATCATATGTTTTTTCTTTTTATATAAAACTTGTTTTATCCGGCACGCTTTTCCTTAATTACTTACTTAAATGACCGTCTTCCGGTCATGGCCGCGTTTAGGATGGCGCGCCAGTCGTTTTAAATGCCAAGTACGGAGTGATCTCTGCATACCTGGTCATTCCAACGCATGCCCGGTCGTCCTCTATTTCGGCGTCCTCAAATCAAGTTTGGGCCCCCATGTAAATCATGCGTGCTGGAGCTCTTGCATCCATTCGAATGAGGTGCCCAGCCCAGCTCACCCGCTGGAATTTTATACGCTGGACTATGTCAACGTCATCGAATAGCTCGTATATCTCACGGTTCATATGGGACCTAAACTCGTCGCCGACTCTAATAGGAGCCAAAATCGTGCGGAGAATTTTCCTCTGAAAAACTTCCAACGCTGTCCCATACGACTCAATCACGGTCCATGCCTCTGCGCCATACAATAGGAGCGGGAGTATCAACGTCATATAGATATTGGCTTTTGTCTTTCGAGAGAGGACTTTCTTCTTATTGCTTGCTCAGCCCAAAAAAGCATCTGTTTGCAAGCGTGAATATTCGCCTGATCTCCAGGCTGACGTTGTTGTTACTGGTTATCTCTGTTCCAAGATAGAAAAAGTTTGCTACAACACTGAAGTTGGAATTCTCCATCGTCACTGACCGTCCAAGACGCGATGACGGTGTGCGAGAAGACACCAACCACTTCGTCTTATCCCAATTCACCGCTAGACCCATGAGCCGAGACTGCTTTTTCTGAGAACGCCTTGCTGGTTCGCGGTTCCTTCGTACCGATGATCAGCATCACTTCCTTTCGAAAGATCTTTGCCGGCATAACTAGTGCAGACATGGCGTCGAAAAACTTCGATCGTATCGGCGTGTAGAAAGCGGTTCTATAATCGAAAAATAGGTGGTGTGTGTCTTTCTTAAAATCACGAGTCTTTTCCAAGATTTGGCGTAATGTGAATATTTGGTCACTGGTCGAGCTTTTTGGTCTGAAGCCACACTGATATCGTCCTATCAGTGAGTCGGTATATGGCTTCAGCCTATTACACAATACGCCCGACATAGTCTTATATCCAATGGAAAGGAGACTTATTCCGCACTAATTGGCGCAAACAGCGGGGACCCCTTTTTTTAAGATAGGACAGAGAACACTGAGATTCCATTCACTGGGTATGCGTTCATCGGACAATATCTTGCATAAAAGTTGGTGCATATTCCTAACCAACTATTTGCCGCCGGTCTTGAATAATTCAGCTGGCAGCCCATCAGAGCCTTCTGCTTTGCTGTTTTCCAGGTTTTTTAATAACTGAATCGACCTCGTTATAGTCCGGTGGCTCTACAATAGTGCCATCATTAATTGGTGGTTCTGGTGTCATTTACCTATCGGCGGAAATGACACCAGCCCAATGAGCGCTTCATTCTCTCCGAATAGGTTTGAAAAATGACTCCTCCATAATCTCAGTGATTCCTGTACATCCGTAACCAGATTTCCATTTTCATTCTTACTGAAACTTACTCCGGGTTTAAAACCTTCAGTCAAACGCTTGATCTTTTGATAAAATTTTCGAGCTTCATTTCCGTCACGTAACATCTGAACATCCTCAAACTCCCGCCTTTCTTGCTCCTTTTTCTTGTGTTTGAAAAGGCATTTCTTCTTTCTCCGTTTCTCTCGATATCGCTCTCTAACAGCTCACGTTGCTCCCGACTGCAGAGTTCGCTGACAGGAAGCGTTCTTCTCTGCATTAGCATTGCGACACTCTTCGTCGTACCAAGAATTATTCACAGGTTTTGCATAACCCGGAGTAGTCGGGAGAGTGTGTTTAAAAAGGCTTCGGCGGTCTGTTCTGATTGCAGTTTGCCGACTTTTAGCTTCCGTTGCATGTTGGAACGTGCGGGGTTCACTACACTGAGACTAGTGCGTACCTTGGCTGCGACAAGATAGTGGACCAAGTAAAGATAGACAGATGATAGATACAACATTAATTTTTATATATTTACTTGTAGATTGTGGCATCTAGTGACGGCAGCCAACATTTAGTAATAAGCGTACGCCATGGGTATACCGCCCCTACTCACATTTAAATTTAAAAAAAATATCACTAATAAGGGACAGATGTATATGTTTGTCTGTTATTAGTGTCGTTTTTTCGTTTCATCGAATATCAATTCACAGCGATGCTAAACCAGATAAAGGATAGAACCTGCGAGCGAATACAGGTACATAAACAGTTATTCCTATTATATTTGTCTTCTATTTGTGCGCTGCTTAGTAGCTTTGGTCCAAGCGTTCTTCGTGTGTTATTATGCATTCATTTTATTTGTTGAAATTGGAAACTTAAAGTCGGAATAATAAAATGTATAATAATAAACTTGGTACCAATATTATTAAAACCTATCCCACTCCTGATACTTTTCATTTTATTTTTTTCACAAGTGCACAATTGCTGCATCCGACATTATTCGGAATGCACTACACCCTCGAAAAGTATAAATTTAATATATTGGCAAGAGACCATTCCAGTTTATCGCATTGATCCAAATGGGTGCACCATACAGCATTATGTTCTTTGTTACACTGTGTAGCTGTATATCCTTTCTTGGATTCTACAACTATAATGGCCAAAGATTTTTATACTTGTTGAAAGATCCGGTCTAAGCCCAGAAGACACTACTACTACGACTTTTGTCACCATCTTCAGTGCTATACATAGGTCTCGATTGTAGAAATAGTTTTTTTAGCAGGTAGTAGAAAATTTTAAGCAACCGAAACTCCGAGGATCGTACTCCTCTCGAAGGCGTTTTTGACGTCAATCGCTATAACTGAGCCAGCTTTCGACTGTGTTTTCTAAAATACCAAGAGTTTTTGATTTGGCCTTTTTAACCCTCACTGAAGTCTCGAAAAGACAATCTGTTTCATTTCTCCTTTCAATATGCTGCATAAATTTCATTCTACAATTTTTCTAGCTGTTTCCAAAAGGCAAATGGGCCGGTCTCCCTATATATTCTATATTTTCCACCTAATGGAAAAGACTACTTCAGATTGGCCATATAAATATTTGGCTTGTCTTGTTTTTGTGTTTTCGATTTATAAGTTAAAGTGTTTCACACTCACAAATATTCAACCTATTTTAATAAAGTCTTTCGTATGCATATCTGCAAATTCAAGCCTCTCGATTGGTAGGTATATATTTTTTTGCAAAATCGGTTTTAAAATATGAATTTAGGATGATTTGCATAAAACAAATTAACATTGCATAGTAGATATTTCTGATCAACTAAATTGGGTAGTTTTCTTTTATGTTCTCATTTCTTTAAAATTATTTTCAGCAGAATCCAAAAATCAATTTATTGAAATTAGTTGCTTCACAGAGACATAAATTAATAAATATTGATCTATTACACCAAGTTGTGCTCTTTAGTTCGTTAACATGTATTATTTAAAGGTAAGAAAGCTAATTTTTCAGCTGTTTTCCACACTAAATCGAATTAAAAATAGATACAAACGTATAAATATATATTAAACAGCAAATATACAGACAGATGCTACCCTTTTGCCAAATTAAAGCATAATTTAAATACGAATAAATTTTCATATTGAAAGTTTGCGTGTTCAGCATAAAAAAAAACGAGCCATTGTTTCTCAGGCCAACTAAAATGAATATTAAGCCCTTGTTTAAACAGTGGAAACCAAAAAAATAAAATAATAAAAATAAATGAAAGACAACCCCAAACAACGTCAACAGTGGATAAACTTGGCGTGCCAGCGAGCCCAAAAGTATGCTACACTATGCAACATATACACTCAAACACACACATACACACGAAGCAAACAGTCATCATTTTACATTGTAGCGAGTACAATGGCCAGCATATTTCGCATGCCTTTGTCAGTTACAGTGCGGCAAGCATGTTGGCAAACACACATTTACATATAAATATATGTGTGTGTATGTTGAAGGGTGCAAAAATGGCGCTCCAAACAGGCAGCAAGACAGACAGACAGACGGACAGACAGAGAAACAAATGAGCCAACGAACAAGCTGTGAAATTAGCAACACAAACAATATGGCAGCATTTGCGGCACAATCGACGGATTGTCTGTGCGTGTATATGTGTATGTGTGTGTTTTTATTTTTAATAATACTTATACATACGTGAAAATCCTTAAATGCTGACAACGTCTGTAAATGGCGTGAAGTTGTGAACGCTTTGGAAATTACATATGCATAAGTATTAAAAAATTGTATCTGTGTTGAAGAAGCGAACATTAAGCAATGACGAAAAGTCCCTATTGATTTTTAGCTGTAAGGCTTAATTAATATAATGTTGTACGTATAAGTTAATAAGTTCAATGACTTTTGATTTTTCTCCAAAGCTTATCATTTCCATACAAATACGCCCCATAATTTTACGCTTCTTTTACGCACACTACTCGAGCTTATTATATTAGTTTTTTACTCCACAGAATATGAATGTGTTTTATTTTTAGAAACTGATTTAATTTGCGTGCAAGACTCTTTGTATATGTGTGGTTTATTTTTCCTTTATTTTATTTTTGTTATATATTTTTTTTTCTTTTTTTGGGAGGCGTTTGTTTGTATTTGTCTTTTTCATACATGGTCAACAATTTGTTTGTGGTCAGCTAATTTGCTGCTGCTATACTTTTTGTTGGCGTTCGAACAATGACATTCTATTTTTTTATTTTTTTTATTTAATTAAAGTCGGTTCGTAATTTTGAAAGAGTTAGCGGCTATAAAAAATGGTTGAGAAGGTTTGCTTTTGTGGTTAGTTCTGAAAATAAATATCTAAATATGTGAAATCGATAACTTGGATGAAATCGAGGCTTAGAGCAATGCTGGTATTGTATCACCAGGTATGGAGAAATCACTCCGTACTTGGCATTCAAAGCAACAAGTCTTTAGAAGCTGGTGCGCTTTCCTAAATGGGGCCAGGACCGAGCGACGGTTGAATGTCATTAAAATAAGTAAAGATTTAGTCTAGTTTTGATTACCCTCTCTAGGACTTTAAAAAAATCCACATATCAGGCTAACATGCGATTGTTTTGAGTGGAGTCGGGCGTTTTACCTGGTTTCACGAAAAGAATATATTTGTCGAATATCCATTCTATGGGATAGAAACCTTCCAGATTATTGTTTTTAATAGTTCAGAATTTGGTGTATTTTAGTTTAACATAAAAAAATTCTCAAAAAATGGCCAATGGCACGATCTGATAGGACATAATGCGGACTCAAATTTCTATACTCTGCCGCAATGGTGTAGCATTTCTTGCATTCAAATTGGATTTTATCAGCTTAATATGTACTACAACAATGTGGAATTGAAGTTTCGATCCCAAACTACACTTTTTATTCAAATGTTAAGTATTATTTAAACTTTACCAGCACGTCGTATACGTAATATAAATAATACACATACGCCATGTAGCCGCATTAAGATTATTTTAAAATATTCTACAAATAGTAATGCTTATCTTCATTAAACAAAAAAAAATACACTCAATTTAACACAAATTCGTGCCTATTTTAAGCTGCGATACCATTTTCAAATTATAATGCAACACTTCGGCCTCAAGGACAGGCCGCAGACCAGCAAAGAATACTAAGTACTTCAGCTTATGCTGCGTCTCTCCTACACGCTGCACGTTGACTTGCCTTTTAAAGACTTTGCGTGTCTTAGAAGCATTTGTCAATTTTACCACAACAGCTTGTAAAAAGCGCGTTCAAATGTGCGCTGAGCTAAAGATAATACCTGCTGCGCTTCCAAATACAGCTTTTACTTGGGCCGCCAGACAACTGCTTCGTCACTCAGGACTTTAGCACGCAATCAGTGTGCGGTGTTGTTCATTGTTTTGTTTGCGCAATTAAAATGCAATAAAGGATGCATTTAAATAAAGTAAATGGCTTGCTGCTAGAAAGGAGCTAATATGTTCATCGCCGTTCAGTTGAAGTCTGACTATGCTACTTCCTTCCCAAGCGCATTTCCGCTTGACAATAGTTCCGTTTTATTGTATGTGGATGTACAAATTCTTTAAGCAAACAACTTTGTTAGTTATATATTGCTTCAATGAAATGATTTACGTTCTTGGTCTGAAATGAACCAGAAATAGAAAACGAAGCCGTTGCGTTTGCTCTAATACGTGATACCCTGTACTTGGTTTGAGTATATATTCGTAAGTGAATATAAGGGAAAGAATTGAAAGAAATGTTAAGAAAAGAAGAGCATTTTTAATAGCACCTTCGTTGACTCATGATATATAAGACTCTCGGCTCTGAGCTAGATTGAGATTTAAGAACTGTTTACCTCTTCTGTAATGGTTGTCTATTAACGACAGATTTTCGTTTAAGAAGATCACGTTTGGAGATGATTTTCATAAGTGCTGGTACGACCACAACGGAACTCTGTTGACTACATCTTAACCACAGTATTTATCTAGTTTTTCCTTGTTTTGTTGGCTTTTCTACGCAAAAATAATGTTTAATCAACACACGAAACTCACTTTTCTGCAGTTTTGTTTAAATTCACTAAATTTTGCAGCTAGCACAAAAGAACTCCCTCGTAATAACAAAAAGAAATCAAAATGGAATCGAAATGGAACTTCATCACATGTCTTTTGAGTAAATATAATTTCATTCATAAAATCTATGTAAAATATCTTTCTTATTCTCATAAACTTTCCACTGCTTCTTTCATTATCCAGTTCATCATATAAGGTTGTCAGTTTAAAGTTATATAATTCTACGAGTTTTTATACCTTGCAGTCATACGGTAAAACAGTATATTAGGTCTCTGCAAATATATGCAACAGGGCTCGCATAAAAAATATTTATTTTCTTGATCAGTATTGAAAGTCGAGTCGATAAAGATTCGATAACTTTGAGACTATGAAAGATAGAGCTTTCAAGCTTAGATATTGTGACTTTCCTATACATTCTTCAGACAACTTTTGCTAAAAATGGGTACCATACAAACCTAACCATCATTCTTTTTAATGTTGCGAATTTAGCTAGAAACACCATATTTTGTAAATTTTTCGATAATCCTTATAAAATATTTCATTTAGGTTCAGATCAGACTATTTGAAGAAGTAGCCCCTATACAAATCTTTTGTATCTTTTTTTTGTATGTATAATATATTGTTGCTGTAGTTAATCCAGCAAGAATCAATCATAATAAATAATTCTAAAATAGATAGCCTCGACATAAAAAGTCGATAGTGGTATCCGTCTGTCGGGCTATGAAGAACCAAAACTTGGAGTCTATAAAAAATAGAACCTTCAACTTTGTATATTTACTGCCTCTTATTGCCTTTTAGATTAGTGTTTTATAAGAAGTGGTAGCCATAAATATCTACAACGTCTACATGGGTTTTTAGTGAAAATTTCCGTGCGTTTCTTGTTATTTTATCTTAAATGTTAATTTTGGTGTAATTTTATTAAATTCTGATCAAATAGTTCCGATAGGTCCACATCAAACCACTGTAAGAGGTAACCCCCTGACTAATTGATCCACACGGATCAAAGTAGTATTATATCCCCATACAAATTTAAGGTTCAACGGCAGTACAGGGTATCAAAAAATCTGAGTAATACGTGAAATGAAAAAGGCAGGCAGACAATCGAACGGCTAAGCAGGCAGACTATTCTATTCATGTTGCAAATTTTTCAAACTTTCATCATGTCTATTATGAAAAGTGCCCTGTGAACAATGTTTCTATTACCATTTATTCTCCATTTTTTTGTTGCTTTATCAACCGTCTATGTCCGTCTCTCCGTCTTCGAGATCTCGGGTACTATTAAAAAAAAAACTCAAAACTTGAATTTTTATGTTCGCCTGATTTCTAAGCAGTTAAACTATTAAATGTTTTTGGAATGCCACGCCCACCACCATGTCTACCGAGCAGCTCGTTAGCTTGAAATTGTTGCAAGTGCATGCTGCATATTGCAAGCTGAATTACCGAATTCTTTCTAACTAGAACATTTTCTATGTGGTTACAAGAACTGCACTAAAGTCCGAAATAGTGAATGCCATGCAGAGTCTGCTTCTGGGCATAGCTGAATGAGAATATGGACAGACTATTTCGAAGAAGTGAACGGATGAATTTGATTGACTTGCCAGTCAGGCCTTACTACTAAATACTTCGTTTTGTGCGATATTTTTGAATTTTGACACGTTTTAGCTGTGAGCTTGTAAGTCGACAGTACGTTGCAGTATAAAAGATACACAAGTTCTACAAAGTTGCTCGAACATTTGACATTTCTGCAAAAAAAAAGTGGTTAACCTTTATGAAGTCAGTTTTGAGTTTAATGTGCGCACTGTATTGAAAGAGTTTTAATTAGAAATGCGTTTCTTGATTAAATTCGCTTTAAGCGTTTTACATTTTCACCGCCTTTAGAACGCTGCAACAATTTAACAATGCATTCTTTACAGGCATTCATTGTCGTTAGTCGTTAGAGACGCATAAAACGAGTTTTTATCATTTCCGCTGCGTAAAAAAAGGCGAACGCGCAAACGCTTTTCAAAAAGCAATAACTAAAATGTCAATTGCAAAATTTATACCCGGAAGGTTGAGCACATATGGGAAACGCTGATGCGCTATTATGCTATCGCGCTTGTAGCGTCAGAATCAACGAGTGAGAGAGAGAGAGAATGATGCAGTAAGCAGTATGCAGCACACATGTATCCTATTTGTACATATCCTGTTCGTATGTTAGCTAACAATTGCTTGTGACTCTGTGCGCACAATTTGACCTCGCGCTAACTTGTTGCTTCGCATGTCGCATTGCATACAACGAAGGACAATTTACACACTTACAAACACGGGCAATCATGTCCTTTTCATAGCACATAATATGCATAGTTACCCAGTAGGACCTGCTAGAAGTGCAGCTAAAGATATTTTTGTATGATAGAAGTATATAGCGAAGATATGCCCTGTTTGACCGTGTTACATTCAAAGTTCCCTAAACGGAGTGGGAAACTTTTGAACAGTGTTGAGAAAGAACTTTTTAGCACTACGCTTTTTCTCCTTCCTTCTCTTATAGCATGCGACGGCTTTCTATGTTAATTCAAAATGTAGCAAAAGTAATATGGCAATGCCATATTACTGAGAAGAACTTCGAAAAAACTCTCTACCGGGATGCGTTTGTATCTGCGTCTGTTTGTTTCTGTTTTTCTAGAAATTTTCTATTGCGTCTTTCGCAAACTTGAATGGACTTTTGCAGTGAAATTAAAAACCAATTGCGCGACTATCAATACACTAAAGTTCAAAGGTTGCAGTGCATGCTTCCGAAGATTATCCGTTTGTGACATTCTGACAAGTTGCGCTTGATTGATCCGTATCTATTGAACCATTTTTTCTGCGTTAAAAGTCAAATAACAGTCGGAAAAATATGCATTTCAGACCCTACGCAGCTAAAATGCAAAACAAGCTGAACTAAACTAATGAAGCAAAGCTGTTGTTGCTGCCAAAACAAGTAACTAATTTTTTTTCATTCGATTTGAATTGCAGTTCCATGGGGCAACAATTGATTGTTGCGCCAGCAGTTATTATTTTTTAGTGCAATTTTGAATGTGGTTGTGTAAATTGGTTTGTTGTTGCAGACAACACTAGTAAAATTCAATCAGCATATCCTACATGAGTTGAGAATGTGTATCTATTGTATCTGCATCTTTTTTAAATGCCTGACAGCAGCTGTTGCTATGCATGTGGCTTTGTTTTGGATAGTATTGATCATTTATTAAAGCAATTTCTGGCTATTTTAAATGCTAATTGAGACAAATTTTTGCTTTTTGAAATGGCTGAGTGTCTCTTTGAAGTGGTTGACAATAGCAGTAGTCGTAGTATACAACATTTTGTTACTCATAAACAAAATATGCAACACACTGCTACACTTTATATTCATAACCTCGGTGAGAGTTTAGAATTCGGTCAAATAATTAGTTTAGTTTAAAGAAGCCACTCAGTAGTAAGAAGTTGGCCCTGTGAAGCTGGCAGGTGTTCAAAGTCGCTGTTTTAAAAAATTTGTAATATTCCGGAGAAGTCCTAGTCGAATGCAAAAAGCACGAAGTCTCTATCTATTACCGTTTCCGAGATCCTTCGTTCATACGGACGGACAGATGGACATGGCTATATCGACTCCTCTATCACTCTTGACCATAATGGGGGGTAACTTTCTACCTGTTACATACATTTGCACAAAACCAATAGGCTCTTGTTCCTTCGGTACAGGGTCTAATCATTAACATTTGTCTGGTTTTCATACTAATGGGCCCTTAGGGCTTTCAGCTCCTCCTTTTGCTGCTACACCTCAACGCGCACCAATGTATAATGTATGATGAACTTTCGCGCAGGATGATGACCAGCGCACATGTTTACGCTCATCTGTTATCGGCAGACTTTCATCACTAGCAACTCGGTGATGCGAACTTACAGATTTTGCCTCATCCTAAAATCGATAGTGCTGCAACCGTTATCCCGTTTAATTTGGCTTTTGTGGCATTAACTGCAGCCTGGCTGTCGACGTATATTCATATGTTCCTTGGAGTTATCACCAGGGCGCTAATCAGTTAAGCCAATTGCCAGACTACATACGAGGTTCATTAGCCTGTGACATGCTACACCAGTTTTTTACAAAATTGTCAGGATCACAGTTGTGATCCTTCTTGCTATCAGCTGTATTACCTACTAAGTGTATGACTAAACTGTGGACCCTAAGAAGACTTAACTTCCAGAATTTAGCTGCACTTCTTTCTGTTTTATGCTTTAGGAAGCTGCCAATAGGTATAAGGTTTTCACTATTCCGTATAATGGCTTTAGGTGGATCATAAATACTCTGTTATGCTCAGATAGATTGCTCCACACAACAACTGATTCTACAGTTAAGTGCCTCTGTTGACTTGCTGCCTTTTCTTAATCATTTGATAAACCATCAAGTGACTGCCTGCAAAGCTGCCATTTATTCAATCCAGACATTTTTGAAGGCTCCCTCGATATGGCGGAAGGCTGCCATTCCAAACTCCTTCTATTGCATGAGCTTTTCAATGATGCTAGCCACTTCATGTAGTCCGGTCTTAAGCACACTTAGATGTAGGTTCAAACGCCGTTCGCTCTACTTCAATAATGATGTTTGTGTAGTGGTGAATCTTCCCACGCTTAGGAATGAAGATCATTCTCACTTCTCTTCAGCTGAATTATAAGTATACTGAATAGTTGGAGCAGGTATAATGAATCCAGAATGAATGATCGAATGTCTTTTGTTCCTGATTATTTATAGGGTTGGAACGATCCAATAGCATATGGTGCAAGTATGTACGTACTTTGTATTTTTTTATTAGTGACGATTTTTTGGATGTTAAGACACAACTGCAAATTCATACTTTCCAATGCATATTCGTTTTACTTCGTTTAAAAAATTCTTGCTGTTTAGTACAGAACTTAATGTTTTATGCTGTGCTATAATTTATACTAAATGCGTCGAGTACACCCTTTGGATAACATATACAGACAGGAAAACATTTTTTAAACGTGCAGCATTATTAAAAAAATGAAAAGGAAGCATAAACTCTCGCCTTACTTCAACCGTTTTCATTTTTTCTCCATAAGCCATAAACATAAAATGCACATTTTCCCGGTTTTAATTGAGAGTTTTCCGCGTTGCGCTGCTGTTTTACGGCACTCCGTACAATGGCCAACACGCCAACGCAGAAAACTTTAAAGTAATTTTTGCAAAGTGTAATAAATTCTTGTATGTGCCATAGCAAAATAAAAATAGTAGCGCAAAAAAACCTAAGAAAACTAAAGTTAAATAAGAAATAATGCTCGAGAACGAAGAAAAGTTGAAATGAAAAACGTTAAGTTGTGCAGGAGAAAATTGAAAGGTAAAGTGAAGAAGTAAAACTATGATAGCACTTGCACCTGTGCCACTCATAATACATCGCACTGCTGCACTCGGCCACTAACACTCAAACTTCACTTGACGCAACTGTAACTTTTGCCCAGAAAACTTATTCTATATATGATACTGTGTGCTCTATGAAGGCTCCAGAAAGCATTGCGGCTTATCTTGTGTTGCGGTTTGACGCCGTATTAGCCATGGTTAAACTACAGCAAACTGGCAGGAGTTTGTAGCCACGGCAGCCGAGGAGTTGTAACCTTGTGGTTAGCAACCACATTCTGTCCGTCCTATGTTGCTGTTATTATACTAGACTTATTTCTTATTTTCGCCTCTTGGAGCACTGAAAAAGAAAAAATTAAATAATGGCACTTGCTAAAGTACGAGAAGCTCACAAATAAACAAAAACCTAAAAGAATTTTCGACAAAAACCCAGCGTAAGACGCGCACAATTCACATTGGCCGTAAATAATTGTACTGCTTTTATTTTGAGGTTTGTTTCTTTGCAGTCTAGACTTCATCATATCGACAATAATTGAGTGTTTTTATAGAGTGCTACTAATAGAGCAAACCACAAATTGGTGGCTTTTTTCTCTTCTCATGCTTTGACTTGTTAGCAGTAGCTGTTTTTGTTGTCAAGTAAAGATGCCAATGGGAAAATATTTAGAACAAACAAAAAATTGCTTTTCAAATGAGAAACGGGTTTTTTCTAATGTTTATAAAGCAAACAGTTCAATTTTAGAATTAAGAAAATCAGTTTAAAAAAATATATAATTTATTTACCACCATTTCAATAGTTTCACTTCGCAAAAAGTTTCTTGAAATTTGACAGATCTATTTTCAAACACTGCATCTAAAGGGTTAATGGGTATAAAATGCTTGGAGCATGTATGTAACAGTCCAAAAAAATTTCCAGATTTAAAAAAAAAACGATTTTTTGTAGTCGTAATCTTTTTTCTCGTAACTTTTTTTTTTGTTAACAATTTCTGACTTTTTGATTTTCACCATGTTAAAGAGCTTCTCAAACGCCATCTGAATCGAGTAAAAATCCCACTTATTCCAATAAAGTATCTCACACGGATCCAGCTGCAAATTTAAGGTTCAATGTGTGCAATTGGCATTTCGAGGTTCAGCACATATTACTGATTAACTTATTGAATATAACATCGATCTAGAGACCACCTTCTTCTCCATCACTTTGCACGAATATTATCCTTGAGCTTGTCAAAGGTATTTGGATTGCTGGCATTGGACATATGGTTTTCAAATAACCCCACAAAAACGACCGAAGGGATAAGATTTGCTGATCTTGGAGGCCAATCACCATTTTCCAATATCACCAGTCCAGTGAATTTTTGTTACAGCTTAGCGGGGAACCAGAAGGCACTTTAAACTTTTCGATTGCCATCGATTGTCCCCTTGACTTTAAAGATTCGTATCTTTATGAATATGGTGGAGATTTAAAGGAGCTCAGATGCGACCATTTTTCTTGTGAACATCATCAGAGAGTGTAAGATGCGCCTTATCGGGAATTAAACGGTCAATACACTCATTGGATATTCGATGAGCTATTTACTCGTACTCATGTGCAGACAGCCGAAGGATATTGATTCCGAAGAGCGCTTTTTACCCACTGTTTTTTTGTGACGGTATGTGCGACGGACCAGACTAGTCGCACTTGCGAAACCGTTGCCACAATTCACCATCAAAAAACTTAATTTTTTCAGCTATTTTTGCATTAAAAACTGTTTAACTCAAACATGAATAGAGTTTTTTTAATTTCAATCAAAAATTTGGATTCAAAGCCGAAATATATACAGAAATTTGATGGATAGCATGGAGTTTCATCCTAAAAAAAAATTCTTTGAGGCTAGAATAGGTCATTCAAAGTATATTCATTAGAATTATATAAACAAGAAACGTGTGTTGACGAATAAACTAACCATTTTCAATCCGACAATTTAATGTTTGAATATCTGATCTCCTATTTGGAAACAACTGCACAAAAATCCAAATATCCGAAGTTCCATATAATCCATATAATGTTATATTATCTGCTAATTGGGTCCATTTTAAACAAATTATTCGGCGTTTTTAATCCGCCATTCCGCCTATTCCTGTAGATCGCAAATACATTTTTATACACAGTACCTGTTAAGTTAAAGGATATAATAATCCTGATAATGTTTATAATAGACAGAAAATTGCAAAGGAGACACCAAACAGTTTGTAAAATCGACATCATTCGATAATCTGCCTGATTGCTGTCCTAAATCTTGGAGACTGAAATATATCATAACTTCAAACTAAATTATATTTTTTATAATAACTATTCTTAAAAATATGCAAAATGGATCCAGAACGGATATCTTTTGTTGAAGATAAAATAGCTATAGGCTATCAGACTATTCTTACACTAGTCATTATTTGCAGTGTTATGTGAGGTAAACCAGCGCCAAGCTTGTCTTAAATGTCCTTCAATCGTCAGGCAGATGAAATATCTCTCCATACCTGTTTATTCCAACGAGTGCCCGATCGTCTTCTTCTGCATCGTCCAACTCTTCTGCATTGGGCCCCCATGTGAACAATGCGAGCTGGAGCTCTTTCATCCATTCGAATGAGATGAATAGCCAAGTGCAGCCGCAGGAATTTCATACGCTGGACTATGTCAACCTCATCGAATAGCTCATACAGGTCGCGGTTCAAACGGGAGCAAAACTCCGGCGATGACCGAAAATCCTACGAAGAATTTTCCTCTCGAAGACTTCCAACGCGGTTTTATCTGACTAAATCACGGTCCAGCCTCTGCGCCTTACAGTAGGACCGAGAGTATCAGCGTCTTATAGATCTTGATTTTCCTCTTTCGAGAGAGGACTTAACTTCTTATTTGCTTGTTCAGCCCAAAATAAGAACTCATAATAGAACTCATCTTTAGCAACGTCGTCATTCTGTTCCGTCGAGGCGTGCGCACAAATCATGCTTATATTAAAATATTTAGCCTTGATGCGTATCGCGGCTAGGCGCTTGTTAATAAGCGTGTACCTGGAGACAAGTCTACGTAGTTTCCTACTCACTGAAACTGAAACCGCATCAAATTCGTGCTTACTCGCATGGCAGCTATAATAGATGGCACAGGATGCTTTTTTAGAGCAGTTCTGTCCTGTCCATCATATTTCCTGAATCGCAGTGATGTCAACCTGGTTTGTTTTGAGGTCATCAACCACCCGGATACTTGCACAATCCCAATTAAGGGCGCGGACATTCCAGGTGCATATGCGTAAATCGTAGTCCTTATATCGCTTGCGGGGGCCGTCATCATAGGATTCCATACGAGGCCTTTTTTTTATTTTCATTGGAGTGATTTTTTTTCGGTAATGGGTCCCAAGCCCAGCGCACCAACCCCGAATTAAGTGGGAGTTTTTCGCCGTCTTACCCAGGAGATACGTGTTCTAGCGTTCTAGCGGACGTTGTGAGATGCTTGACCGTTTCCACAAGAATCATTGCTGGTCATTCTCAAGTAAATGGCAGGCAACAACTTTCCTTTCAATGTGAACTTCTGCAAACGAATCTCCATCTCCCCGAGGCTTTATGGGGTTTACAAAACAGACAGACAAAACATGTTTCTTTAACGAACTGTTTGAATCAGTCTTCAAGTTAATAAGCAATTATAGTAAAAAAATCATCAAACTCTCCACACAATAATGCTCTACCTGTTAGCATAAATGCATTTATTTTACATTATTTCGAAATCAAACATTAACACATCGAATTGCTGCTGTGATGTCTGGAAAGGCAACCAAGTCGCAGTCATGCATTGTTTGGGTAACAAGCTAAATGCACTGAAACGTCATTCATATATAGACTACACGTAGGCGACTTAAATATCTGAAATGATAAACTTTAAGCAGCATATTCATACAACTATTCATTCAAATATCTATTCATGCATAGTTTCAACTAACAGCATGCAACAGCACTTCACTTTGTTGATGAGCAGAGAGCGAAGCGTACAAATTTCCAAACTACTTGAAACTTAACGCCAGACTAGGTTAGTAGAGTCAGTCGTAGTCATTCTACTATGGGTCTATAGTCGCAGTCACAGAGTTCTTGTCGACGATGACGTTCATAATGCTGATGCTGGTTGATGATGACGTTGTCGTCATACTAAAAGCCACTTGAGCAAACGTTTGTCAAGACAATGAAAGCAGTTGCTGCTGTTCTGAGCTGACAATTTTGAGCCTCGAGCCCGCGACACAGAGTCACATCCGCATATCCGTTTCATTGACAAGTATACGGACAGACCGACCGACCGACTGAGTGACAGTGTTATAACGTGTTCCGCTTCCGCTTTTTTTGCACGTGTCAGTGCAAAAAGAATATTGGTGGGCATCATCTTCATGGCTCTGGAATAGTTTTCTCTGCTCACTTTTATAATAAGCAGCACTCCAAGTGCTGATTTATAAGTGCTCAATATAAGTTGAAAGCTTTAAAGCCAAGTTATATTCTTCCGTTTACCCAGACAATAGCTAATGTAGCTATTGAGTCTCAAGTGACTTTATAGCCAGCCATATTGAAACCACTTCACTTTCGTTTTGCGTCATCTGAGCACTATTAACGAGTTAATAGTTATAAAATCCCTGATGCAATTGTCGGTAATAGAAAACTATTCCAAGAAATGTGCAAATTGCTAAAAGAGCTATGACTTTCTTACGTTTTTCGTTGATTGAATACTACACTTCAAGGCGTATTAGAGATTGTAACAAACCGTTGATTGCATTTTATTGCTTTAGGGACTACAAAAACAAGTTTCCTCGAACCCATATGGTTGTTTCATGCGAATCTAATTGCTTGCGAATGCAAAGTGTTATAAATTTCATTTTCTTTGAAATAATTGAAAGACTTAAAACGATTTTTTGCCTCACGTCTGATTTCATGTAGGTTAATTTAATAATATTTTGCATGATGCAACTAGAAAATATGGACCCTTCTGTAGAGGTTTGCACATCCGTAGAATACAGCATTATGTACCATGTTGTGTATATTGAACGCTTCACTTTGATAGATCACAATTATATTCCTTAAAACGGTTTACTTGTTCTTCATTGCTTTATTTTTTTGGCATTCTTTTTTTATAACAAGCATATTTTCATGGTGATTCTCATTTCATAATATTCATGGGAATAATGTAGCCATGAAGATATTCTATTCAAAATGCTGGAGCAAGGTGATCCAACAATTCGTAATTTCATTTAATTCGCTTGCACTATTAACTTGGCTATTCATCAATATTTATTTGTCGAATGTTAGATGTTCATTCACCTCGGTTATATAAATCAAATCTAATAATCAAATGCATTAACTTATCATAGTTCACTTTATAAAAAGTGCCTCTAAACATGGGTTGTCACACATTCTGAATTATAAATCACTTATCCCAAAAACATATTTTCCGTCAATTTTCGCATTATAAAATTTATTAAGATAAAATTGTCTATTTTAGGATCTTAGAAAATTGGAATAAAAATTTTTTGTAATTTTTTAGTATTTTTAGGCCCTGTGGCGAAAGTACAAGAGCCTATTGGGTTTGTGCAAATGTATGTAACAGGTAGAAATAATGGTATGAACGAAAGAATCTCGGAAACGGTAATAGATAGAGACTTCGTGTTTTTTGCATTCGACTAGGACTGCTCCGGAATTTTACAAGTTTATTTTAAAACTTTGCACCTTGAAATTATGACAGAGATTTAATATTCAAGGGTTCAAGGTCTTGTTAAATGGATTTTAAACATTTTCCTAGTTTAATTTTTATTGAACTCCAACACTTAAAAAGTTTATAAATAAACATCGCAACAACTTTCTCACCCAAAACAGGTCAGTGCTCCCGGTAAAGGTGTACTCATTACTGGCTGTGAGTCGCCCATTGCTTGGTATTTGGCCAAAAAACTCGATGATCTTGGTTTCACTGTTTATGCTGGCTTTAGCACACCCATTGAAGATTCTGACGAAGCAAATATATTGAAAGAAGAAACCTCCGGACGCATGAAACTGCTACATTTGGATGTCACCTCAGAGGCAACAGTAAGTACAACAACCCATGCAAAGCTTTCACAAAAGCTTTAAATATATGGTTTTTTTCTTTGAAAACTCTTTTAAACTTAAAGCTACTCGCTGCTGCACGTTTTGTTTCGCAACATCTGCCACATGGCGCTGAGGGTCTATGGGCGTTGGTACATTGCGCTCATTGGATTGCTTTGGGTGAACTTGAATGGATTCCATTTGCAGTGCTGCGTAAAAGTTTGGATCTGAATCTTTTGGGTAAGTTACGACTGCACTAGTGTAGAGCTTTTCTCTGTAACGGTTTTTTTATATTTAAATTTCTGTTCGATTTTTAGGTGCTTCACGTCTTACACAAATCTTTTTGCCGTTGGTGCGTCGCGCACATGGACGCGTTGTCTTTCTCACTTCCGGTCTGAATCGCATTCCATCACCGGTGCGCGGCATTCAGTGCGCTACACAAGCGGCTGTGGAGTGTCTGGCAAGCTGTTTGCGTCAGGAGATGCGTACACGCGGCGTGGATGTTTCAGTTGTTGCCGCTGGTGAATTTTCTCCCGGTAATGGTTGGCTCAACGAGACTGAATTGCGTGAACAGGTGTGTATTATTATATGTTGCACAGAATGAAACCTTTTTTCAGTTTTAGTTTAGTATTTTGTCCTTTTTTAACACAGAAATTTAGTACAAAATAGCATTTCACCTATGGCTTTCGTTAGATTTAAATGTTGCTCCGCTAACTCCATAGTAAAATTGCCAGACTCGATCATAAAAATTTTAGCTTCTGTATGCATATAAAAATATGTCTGCTTACCCTTACTATAATTAACGGACCAAACTGTTTCTGTTGCTAAGACACGATGATAAAAATCACAGCATAAAATTTTCATATTGACAAGGTGTTGGATTTCTCAACTTTATAGTTCATAATCGTAGATGTGCATATTATGTAAAATATGAATTTTCTAATTATTAAAACAGCGATATCTCACGAATGGTGTATCGTAAGAGCAAAAGTGACTGAACCATTTTTGTAGAGAATTGTATGATCTACAACTTTTGTCTGAACTATTTTCACTATAAAACTTACTGTTTTCGAGAAAAATGGAAAAACCCTTAATTTTGTACTTTTGACCTTGAATAAAATTTTTGGCAGAAGTAGGATCGTAGGGAACTTTTGACATTTAATTTATAATGATGTATTTAACGTCTCTGCCAATTTTCAGCTTTATCCGAATTTTTCCTAAATCAAATGTCTATTTTGACTGGACTATGATTAGGAAACTACTCTATACGATGTTATAAGACTTTTCATCCGGTGATACGATATGGGAAATTTAGTTCCAGAAGAATGACTACGTTTCGTACTTTACTACTCCTCTTAGAATAAGGACCACAATCCTGATCCACTATAAATATGTGTGACGCAATTGATCTCAAAGAAAGAAAGAAAAGAAAGCCAGTACTTCAGCTTTACAGGAAAATATCGTGTGAAACCCTATTCAATAGTTGCTTCATATCTAGAAACACATCGGTACAGTTATGTCAGTTTACATGATCATACATAATCTCGAATAATATGCGATGAAAATGTTTTGATGTTCCATATTGCTGCTTAAAATCGAGTTGGTGATCCAGGCTAGAAAAATTCTTTCAAACATTTGAGAGAATAACACCAGCAAACTTCTCAAACAATACAATGAAAGAAGATTTTCCGGTTTTTCATTGCGAGGGCAAGTGTCAGATGCTTAGTATGATATTGTATCAAGATAGAAACCATTTACACTTCATCAGTAAAAAAACATTAAAGGCAATTTCCTTTGATACAGTATTTCAAGAAAGCAAACAGTTTCCAAAACACTCCGTAGCGAGAGTGGTGGAAAAATGAAATCCATTTGTTTAACAAATTTCTTAGTTTTAGTTTAAGCAGACTTTTAATTTTTCAGTGTTGAGAACGCGGATCAATTTCACTTCCACCAAAGTTGCTCAAAGTCAAAATTTGGAAGTTAGTATTTAACAACAAAATGGGTTCTCATTTGATAGGCAGTGTTTAGGGTCAATTCTTATTTCGGGTGAAAAATCAAAATAAAAATGAAACTTTCAAGCTTTGTATAAGTGTTCAGAGACTGCCACGGATTGATGATTGTATGATTTATTGTATGAAGCGCTGTCAAAGGTCAAGTGTTAAAAGAACATGGAGAAAATATGGACATTCATAAACATGAATCGTAAAATTAGTAGTGTTCCTCTTCTAGGCCAACTTTAAATTAATATTCATTAAGAATAATAACCCTCGAATGAAACATTACACAGCCCCAAGTTAGGCGGCAAATAATATTTTGTAGAAAGCAGCAGTTTCCTCTTCTATGCCCATTTCAGGTAATAATAAGACATGATTAAAATTATAAAAACTCAAATTGCTGTCAAAGAAATATTTATCTCCAAAGAAATTAATTTCTGATCTTCATGTAGGATTATTGCAGAGGTGACCGTCCACAAATCTCAACCTCGTCAAATACAAAATCACTCCTTAACTGAGGTTATTATTAATGAAAGAAAATTTTATATGTCCACTTCCCTGATTTTTGGTTTCTTCTGCTGACATATATACCTATGATACTCTAACCTGGTTTCATAAATCTGTGTCACAGTCAAATGGAGGTCCATGCTCTAGAGCTTCGACATCTTAAAGTCCTTAGCTTTTAACGGGAGACTAATTCTATGAAGCATTTTGCTATTCGAACCTTTCTTTTAACTCAATTTCTATATTAAAAGTTCTACGCATGACAAAGCCGCCTTTAACTGCTAAAAGTATTAACTTATACATCACTTGTGACGTACTAATCCTATCTTTATCGTACGGCACTCAGGTGCTTCAAGAAATGACTTCAATTTCCTCACAAACTCAATATAGTTCCAGCCTTTTTATGTCAACTCGACTCGCACAAGAGAGTTTATGCGCACATTAAACCGCATTTGTAGGTAATAAGCAGCCATAATGACAGCTGCGCTACACGCTGGTCACAAAATGTGTACGTTATGTCCGAAAAAGCCAAACAACATAACAATCATTGTTTCAGCGTCACGGCCAATTTCCAGCTGACTGACCGCCAAACACGCAGCACGTGTCCGTGCAGTCCAACAGAAATTAATGGCAGTCTAAAGCCAACGAAGCATTTTACAACACTTGTTTCTATGTGACTGCAACAAAAGCAGCGCGTTTATATGCGAGAGCGAGAGAAAGAAAGAGAGAGAGAGGAGAAAGGGCGAGTGTGTAAACGAAAATTACGAACACTTTTTACGGTACTCAGCTGCAACAAGGACTACAAGGCTAAGCGTCACGGCTGCGTATATTAAAGACATTATTTTTTATACTTATTAATAGTGCTGTAAAGTGTGAGAGCGCGAAAGAGCGATATAGCTAGACAGTGTTGTAGGTTAGCTAAACTGTTGCAGAGTACTAGAAATCGTCGCAGCACACAATGAGCTGACTAGGAACTTCATTAAAAACTATTCGCAGCTTCTGAAAAAGTATTTAAATTTAAATTTTCTTTACTTTTTTTCCGACTCTGCTTTTATTAATTAACAAAAATTTATATTCATTATACATACACATTTATATATACATGTTTTTTATATTAATTAAAATTTTACAATGTCGACAGGCCAAGGAAATGTGGAACAGTATGAGCTCTGAACAAAAGAAGACCTACGGCGAGGATTATTATGAAGCTGCCATGACGTCCGTTGAAAAATACTCGAAACAGGTGCGTATGTGTGGGAGTTGCTGAAGTACAACAATAAAGAAAACAGAATACATCATTAAAATTGCATAATGTAATATAATACACTTCACTGTTCTACAACAAAAGCAGCATTAAATGTGTCTTATATAGGGATAGATTGCTGACCCCGGCACTGATTTCCGCTTCGTTTTTTGCTTATAAATTTGGAAATCATTTGAATAGAATTAGCGAAAATAGACTTAAAGCGTCGGATTTTCTTACAAATTACAATTGAGTTGAATCGTATAGAACACTATTATTATCTTCTAGCTGTTAGAATTGATCAGGAAATATATATTCTCTAACAACAAAATGTAAAATAAACAAGAAAATTACAGTCGGGCGTAACCGACTGTAAGAGGACCTGTCCAGTAAAGGTTAAATGTTTCCGTAGCTTATGACCACTTCTCACTGTACGAAATGGTGAGGGAGGAAGTAAAAGAAAAGGGAGGACGGAAGTATCATAGATCGTTCAAATTCAAATGCTCATAAAATCGTCATTTATTATCCGATTTTGATGAACTTTTTGGATTTTGATTACGAGGGACGTTATCCTATACTGGCATACTTAATTTTTTTTGTGCCAAAGAAATTTTTACCCTTGAGGGGGAATTTATGGGGAAGGGGTGGAGGTGCAAAATTTTAAAATAAACTTGTAAAATTCCGAAGAAGTCCTAGTCGAATGCAAAAAGCACGAAGTGTCTATCTATTACCGTTTCCGAGATCCTTTCGTTCATACGGACGGACAGACGGACATGGCTATATCGACTCCTCTTTAACTTCTGACCACAATTGGGGTAACTTTGGGAGGTCTGCGACCATTATTTCTACCTGTTACATAAATTTTCACAAAACCAATAGGCTCTTGTACCTCCGTTACAGGATCTAAAAACAAAGGGAAAAAGAAAATTATGCTAGCTTTACTTACAACTAACACTGCTGCAGCTAGCTTCGAATCATCATTTGAATGAATCAATAATAAGAAAGAAAATAATAATCTTCCTACGTCCACTACTTGAACCATTAAAGTTTCTACAGACCACTTTTAATGTTACTTAAGTGACTCAGTGCTTGGCTAGAGAATACCATCTTCCTTGCATATTCTGAAATTGGTACAAAATATTCTGCCAAAAGCTTCACAATTAAAATTTAACCTTGTAAATGGATTCTAAACGTTGCGGTGCTAGGAACTGTTGCGATCTAAATTACGCTACACTGTCTCTTATCATCATCCTGCGTGATGCAGTTTTTCTATATTAACTTGCCCTCTACAGTTGAAAATTCTGCGAATCTATCCAAGAACAGACTCCTGAGTAACGCAAGTCAGTTGAATTATTTAATAATAACATTAAAAACTATCACGCAGCTTTATGCACACAAAAGAAAAAGTGTCCTGTAAGTGCTCCTACCAAAATAAAAATGTTTTCTTTTTTCCGACTCAAGCCAAGTGAGTTTCAATTACTATCTACCGAGCGAATCGTCTTTAATACGGTCCGTACCTTACAAATATCTATAAGTACGCCTATTGTGTCCCACTTCAAAGGAATTTCGGTAGTAGTACCTGGTCCGGCCAGCTTGTGCGCAGGTACTCAGATGAAATGGATTCCGTAGTGTAATGCCATTTTATTAAAAGATCTGCGAAACTCGGTAGTAGTTTTTGTCTTACTGTGCTAAGAGTCTAAGCGCTTTGAGAGCTAATGTTCTATCTCATAAAGTATAAATCTTCGCTCCCTTATATGAATGTAGCCTTGAGTAGCGCGTACGCTGCAGAATGGCCAACACTTGCACTGGGTACACTCTACAGTGGTTAAGAACTCTGAGGTCCATGGAGTAGTTATGTCATCGGTGAATATATAAGGGACACCTTATGCTGCGAACGGATATATTTAATGCCAAACCCTACCAGTTGTGGCGCAATCTGTGTTGTATGGAAGGAACTCTTGAAATTGAAGTTATCGTGAGTGCCCCATGGTACCACAACACCAAACGGAAGTCAATGTTTCTGATTTCGCTTTTGCAATGAAATCGAAGGGATATAATCAAAATTCGTGCAAAATACTTGCTGTCAGTAGAAATGCATAGGACGCATCCGAAGGTTTGATGCTTGTTGGTGGAACGTTTTCGGACACTATAAGATATTTCTTAATCGATTCAAACTGCTGGTAGTTAGCCTTTACCGTTTAAATTGATTTTTGGTTTTGCTATAAGCAGCTCGAAACTTGACGCCTTGACAAATTAAGATGGCTTAAATACTTTGAAACTTGACAATATATTTGAGACTAATATACTACATTTTCCGAAGGACTTTTTTATATTCGCAGCAGTACATTATTTTAAATTAAAATTAATTTATGTTTTAAATGCATATGAATGCATTGTATATGTTTGGTGCAGCACATTAATTAATAATTTAATTTAATAATTTAAAATCATTGTAAAATTGACACTGCTAAGCACATCTTACTGCATAAGCGAATAAAATCTATTGCACTACTAAATTATTACAAATGTCACAACTGATTATCAAAATTTCCTATCTACCATTCACAGGCTGCCGATATACAGCCCACATTGCGTGTGCTCATCGATGCTGTGACTCGCACCTTCCCCATGGCACGTTACACGCCAGTCACTGCTACCGAGAAGATACAAATCTTTTTGGCCGAACATTTGGCACCCTCGCTGTATGAGTCCATCTATGGCGAGGAGAAGAAATATGTCATCTAAATGCGAATAGATATACGACGAGTATCTGAAGTTGAAAGCTTGAAATGTTGAACGACATAAAGTAGTTAAAGTTTAAATGGAAACAAGAACAGAAAACAAATACTATAACAATTTTTCTAGTTTGAATTTTATTTTCGGTTTTTATTTACTTCTTGTAGAGCACACAAATTGATGAGTTTCTTTTTTATATTTTTATGTAAGCGCATTTATGTTCAAAGCCAAAGAAATGAGCATTTAGCAGAATTTTCCTTTTTTGGTTTTGTTGTTCTATGTTGATTTAAATTTGAATTCATGAATTCTTTTTGAATAATATTTATTTATGAAAATTTTTTTATTTTTTATTTTTATGTAGTATATTTAAGCAAATGAATGAATGAGTTTTGTTTATTATTATTATATATACTCGTACTTATGTATGTAAATGCCGATAAAGTGTCGAAATAAAACCAAATAATAACGAAGAAGAACACTTTTTTTTAAGCATGTAATACATATTTAAGACCTTCTAAATAGAAAAACTTCACCCAGAGCCTGCGATTCATATTCAATAACGCGCATCAGTCAACAAGTTTATACAAAAGTTGACTGTCGCAGCACAAACAGCAGAGAAACTAAAGTGCTGCAAAGTGTTAGGGACATGCTAAACAAAATAAAAATAAATTCAATAAATATTTAATGCATTCGCAGAGCTGCGCAATGCAACAGCAGTAGCAACTTTACCCATTCCAAGGATGTACAATATATGCAAAACACCTTACGGCTTATGTTACTCGAGTGACGGTTGATGCTTAGTCGGCATAGGTAAGACAATTTGTAACTCCATAAAATCCAAGCGCTTTGTACGCGCTTTGTAGCAAGCATCAGCTGAGCAGGAACGATGCTGAAGAAAAGGATATAAAGAACACATTGGACATCAGCAGCAAATATTCGTGGATAAAGTTTAAAAATTCTTAATCAGCTTGACGAGACGAGTCGATCTAACCATGCCTTATCAATTTAAAGTTGCATTTTCATTCATATCCGTCATAATGTTATAGTTCGCATTTAGTCCTTGCTTACACCAGTAGTTGGTTAATGTGCTATTGGTTTTGGTTCGGTGGGGTTTTTGTACACTTTTAAGTCCCGCTTATGCTGCAAAATTATAAACTAAAAATCAACACAACGATGCTACTATTAATTGAACTCAATTTAAAAAGGGGTAACTGATATCTATGACGGTGGTTAGTTAGAAGCGTTGGAATGCACTCACTGATGGTTGTGAGGCTAGCATCTTTACCCTGCACTACCGTGATCCTGGTATGCTGATATTAACTTTAACCGGATCCCTAAAATATCTCCGATGTTATTGAGATGACAGAGTCTTCACCCACCCAACCCATGATTCATTGATGACTGTATTCAATTTTATAATGAATCCCAAAAACGCTCCTTTAGCGCAATACCTCGGAAATTAAAATTGTTTCTAATTCATTATAAACTTTTATATCTAAAACTTCTAAATTTCAATTCAAACAGTAAATTCATTATCTTTCTGTAATCTTAGTAAATTAAATATTAACTAGGAGCGAATCTTTACAAGCTCTAACTGAACACAAATAAGATCATATTACTGCAATTATTATTTTTTTTATCTACTATAAATTAATTAGTGCAATAATAATAAGATTTGTATAATCAATTTAAATATTCAAAAATAAATAAGTATGCGAACTCTTTAAAACTTAAACAAGGATCACTTGGTTAATTCGTTGTTGGTTTAACCGGTATTACTTTAATTCTTTGGCAATTAAAATAATGCAATCAAAACAAAATCAGCTCATATATACATACCCGGACATACACATATGCGTATAGATACATATATATATATATATATATATATATATATATATATATATATATATATAACATATATATAAATATTCATACATATACATATAGATATGTACTACTTTTGAGTTAATATGCTTACGAAAAATACAAAACAAAATCATTGAATCACAAGATATTAAGAAATTTAAATGCAAGCAATCGAAAAACCGATCAGTATAAGCGTTATGAAAACTGCGCTACACTTCACGTTCGGATGCTGCTTAAAGTATTTTAATTTCTCATCCCATTCGATTCAACTATGTTCAAAAGCAGATACGAAATAGGAGAGCAGAAGACTTACTCTTACCTACGCAGAAAGGCCATTCGTTGTTGTAGCTGTAACTTTAGTTGCTGTAGATGATGTTGCGGTTGTTACTGAATAATGTTGTTTTGTGTTGTTGTATGATTAATGAGTAATTAGAATATATGCATTTATATAGATGAAAAATGCAACTTATAACCTTTCCCTAGTTATCAATATTTAGACTTTATTAACAAAAAAAAATTTATGATTTTACCATTAAACAAAATGTTCTTAGCACTTTAAGCACGATATAAACTTAACTTTTACACTATAATAACACTTCGCTCGTTTTAGCCGAATTAAATTTACATTTTAGATTTAGTACATCATTATTTGGAGGGTATGCCTCAGATGCATACACTGCAGTAGTTGAATTTTAATTCACTCTAACAAAATTATTAAATTGAAAATGCCCCACACGAACTTTTAAGAGAATGCTACCTTACTGGCTGTTGCCTATAAAAAAATATTAACGCCGGAGATTGGAGGCTTAAGTCCTGCCGCAATTAAAATATTCTGGAGGCTTAAATCCAGCCGCAAGTTAAAACATTATGAAGGGTTAACTCCTCCCGCAAATTAAATCATTCTGAAGGCTGAACTACTGCTGGCAATTAAAACGTTCTGGAGGCTTAAATCCAGCCTCAAGTTAAAGCATTCTGGAGGGGAGTGTGAGCGCGCTTGATGTTGCACCGAAATTCTTCCGCGTCCCCTACAGACCAATCTCTGCATCAAATTTATAATTTTTTAGAAGCCTTTTTTTGTTTTCCATGTAGATCCACCTGCCCGTATTCTCGTTTCCCCTTTATAGGTTTTCCAATTTTATTTCGAACATTGCACCACTGTGCCAAGGCAATCAAACAGTGAAAATAGCCAAGAGCGCCGCCTGCACTCTTCTACCGATCGATCTACGCAAAAATTAATACATGACACTGTTGTTGTTGCACAAAACAAATTCTTTTACCTGCAATATGCGTGCCGCTATTTTTGTTGGTGCTTTTCATAATTAATTTTTTATAATAAAATAATTATACACATGCATTGGAAATGGATTTAGCTTTAATTAGCCCATGCTAATTTATAAAATAGCCAAATGATTGACTATACTGGCACCGATTAGCGGAGCGGACGTCTTGTTCGCTTGAGAGTCCAACGAGAAAAGGAATGAATTGAACTCAGTTACAACTCATGCGGTCCCTTAACTCACCTCAACCACTTAACGGTAATTTGACAGCTTAACTGCCATTCACCCTTGCTTTTCCACAACTCTTTCTTTGTCATTATTTAGCCTATTACAATATTTGAATTTTGTAACGGACTAATAAAAATTAATTTATTTAAATAAATTGGTATAACCCAAATTATCCATTACAAACACGAACCTTCGTTCTTGTTCTAAAGCATCATAATTGACACAAGGATCCAAATACATCCAACAGGTTTGTACCGTTTGCAGACACTAACAATAAAACTAATGAAAAAACTAATAGGGGTATACCCCGGCTCCATGCAAGTGAATATATATGTGCAGGAAAAAACTTTTAATTGAAAGCATTGGCGATCAATGAAGTTAGAATTCACGCATCCGACTCAAGTCCTACTCGAATGCAAAAAACACGAAGTCTCTATATATTACCGTTTCCGAGGTAATATCGACTCCTCTATAACTTCTGACCATAATGGGGGTAACTTTGGGGGGGTCTCCGACCATTATTTCTACCTGTTACATACATTTGCACAAAACCCTGTACTTTCGGTACATGCCCTAAAAAAAGTGAAATACTTCTTCAATTAAATCAAACAAAAAATTATTAACACTTTTCAACTGGCGACCCTTCATACTGATTAACAGACCCGAACAAAGTGCCATTTCTAATTGACTTTTGTGTTCTTAAAAACGTAAATATAAATCATTTCGTTATTAAATCCCGTTTTGAGATGTCTTTTGATCGCTCTCCAATCCAGCTCGATTATTTGACTACTCTTGCAACAAACAAGTCGACACCAACCCCTTATAATTAAAAAAAAACACATATAAAGAAGTTTTGTAAGTGCATTTATGATCGGACATATCATTAAATTTTCCTAATGGTATGTTAAGTTCCGTGATATATTTTAATGATGCTGTGCTGAAGCGACGTTTAGTTCCACTCCGGCTTTAATTCGAAAAGAAGCTGTGCAATTCACACCAGCCTCAATTCGCCACCAATTTGAGAAAAAGAAAAAACTTCGATGTCCCGAAGACAAAGGGAAGCTTAATCATGCCACTACAGAAAGATATCTACCATCTGAACTGAAACGTAGAGACTAATTTCTCCCTTTGGAAGACTAATAACAAACGAACTGTTAAAAAGTTACAAATCAAAGATTATTTCTGTTCAATTTGAGTGACAAAAGCAGGAATAGTCTAAGGGAGTCTATTAGGACCCCGTTTATGTGTTCCTTTCACTCAAGATATAGCACAACCGCACGCGGCTTCTTCCATGATTGCTACTTTTGCAGATGACACAATCATGCTCTCTGCTCTTAATATTTATCTATAGCTTCTGGAAATCTTCATTGGTAAAAAACACAATAAATTGGTTTAAAAAATGGGCTATTAAAATTAATGCAAGCAAGAGCACCCAATTAATATTAACATCTAAACGGGCTTTCTTACCCATTTCCCTAAAAGCAAACAGTTTTGACATACTCTTGGGAAAATCGGACAAATATTTAGACCAATTAGACTTCTGGTGACTTGGATACTACACACTGAGAAAAAACGAAACCAAATAAAATAGAAATGCCGACAAACTCTAAATTTTGCTATTTTGATGATGCGCTGTGATCCAAAAATTACTTACTTACTTATGTGTCCGGTCATGGCCACGTCTAGGAAGGCGCGCCAGCCTCCATAATCTTGTACGCGCTGGCGCCAGTCGTTTTGAATGCCAAGTACAGAGAGATCTCTCCATACCTGGTCATTCCATCGAGTGCCCGGTCGTCCTCTATGTCGGCGTCCACCAATCAAGTTTGGGCCCCCATGTAAACCATGCGTGCTGGAGCTCTTTCACCCATTAGAATGAGGTGCCCTGCCCAGTGCAGCCGCTGGAATTTTATGCGCTGGACTATGTCAACCTCATCGAATAGCTCGTACAGCTCGCGGTTCATTCGGGACCTAAACTCGTCGCCGACTCTAATAGGATCAAAGATCCTGCGAAGAATCTTCTTCTCGAAGACTTCCAACGCTGCCTCGTCCGACTCAATCACGGTCCATGCCTCTGCGCCATACAGTAGGACCGGGAGTATCAGCGTCTTATATATCTTTATTTTCGTCCGTCGAGAGAGGGCTTTACTTCTCATTTGCTTGCTCAGCCCAAAAAAGCCTCTGTTTGGAAGCATGATTCTTCGCCTGATCTACAGGCTGACGTTGTTGTTACTGGTTATCTCTGTTCCGAGATAGACGAAGTTTTCTACAACACTGAAGTTGAAATGCTCCATCGTCACTGACCGTCCAAGACGCGATGACGGTGTGCGAGAAGACACCAAGTACTTCGTCTTGTCCTTATTCACCGTTAGACCCATGAGCCGAGACTGTTTTTCAATCTCTAAGAACGCCTTGCTGACTCGCCGTTCCTGCGTGCCGATGATATCGATGTCATCGGCGTAAGCGAGCAGCATCACTTCCTTTTGGAAAATCGAGCCCGACATACTCTGTATGTACTCAATCAGAAGATTGAAAAAATCGCACGACAGAGCATCGCCCTGTCTGAAACCTCTCTTGGTATCAAAGGGGTCGGAGAGGTTTTTCCCCACCCTGACAACGCTTTGTGTGTTAGATAGTGTCGCCATGCAATGACGGGCAATCTTACCTGCAGACAGGGTGTCGAAGAACTTCGATCGTATCGGCGTGTCGAAAGCGGCTTTGTAGTCGACAAATATGTGGTTTTTTCTTTGTTGAACTCACGGGTCTTTCCAAGATTTGGCGTAATGTGAATATTTGGAAACTGGTCGACCTTTTTGGTCTGAAGCCACACTGATTGGTTTAATAAAATATTAGACCTAACTTTTATTGTTCGCTGCTTGCAATTCTCTAAATGAACTTAAAAACAGTCTTTACTGCTTCGCAACGTTATTAGAACTCATCGCATTTACAATTTGAATCTACTTAAATCTACTTAATACATGTTTGTATAAAATGGATAAATATAGAATATTAATTGTATATTCGCAGTGTGTGCCCTGCAGGGGTCAAGTTGTCATGGAATCATCGATCGCATGCAAGTGCCTCTTTATGGGCAATCATAAATTGAAACCCTTGTACACTGGTCTATGTTCCAATAATCTATTTTAATCTATTTTAATTTAGAATGTGTGCTGATTGATTGTCCTATCAGCAGGAACAATATGCTCAAATATGTTTAAACAACTGTTAACGCTTGTTTTTCTAGAATATAGCCCATGTGTGTACCTGAAGATAAATGCCATCCTTGAAATAGTATTGACAGTTTCCAAGTTTGAGGGCCGCAAACGCGAGTTAAATTCTGTCCTCTGCAGAACAGATTGGTCTGATGTGTATACATGTGACAGCATTGACATAGCTTGTGATATTTTTTATAATATTCTTATAAAATATTTTGATGATTGTGTTCCAAAATTTTCACAAAGGTGCTCGTCCAAGCATCTGTCGCTCACGCGTATTTTTTTTCATTTAGAATATACAACATCACGATACTTTAAAAATTTTAAAAGATCTCAGAAGCTGCAAGATTGTGCAAAATATTCTTGTGCACGATCTAATTTTCAATTAGCAAATAGGAGGTCCAATAAATGTTACAATTTATAAATTTTATTCATTCGTTAATTTTAAATAAAAATCTGGCTCATATCCGTCGAATATGTTTTTTATAATAAAACATCAACGGACACAAATGCGCCAACGGACTTGTTTAAAGATTTCTTTCAGAGTTTCCTTTGGACTTACTATGTTCGATATCTTTCTCAATGTGTTTTGTTTGCAAACACTTCTGTGCCTTCGAGTGAACCGCAGGGTAGCCATCTCGGACTACTACTTTACGTTCTTATCATAAATGATCTTCTAGATATTATATCGCATTGCCATACATTGATGTACGCTTTGATGATGTAAAGCTATGTTTGTCATATACTGGCTCCGGAGAAAATAATTTATTACAAGATGATCTCACTGCGTTGCACAGCTAGTGTCACATCATTCAAATCGACCAGATATGGGGAGATCTCTCCGCGCCATGACCAAACAACGGTTGATGGCCATTTGAGTAAGTAAGGAGAATGGCGGTCTGCGAACCAAGCATTTCTACCATAAGCGTGAAGCAGATGTTGCAATATTTTGCTAAAATTTGGAATGTCACAGAACTTTTGATCTCTGAAACGTAAATTTGGCGCATTTAGAAATTTACCAACTTTTTCTTACATAAACATAAATGAAGTAATTTGGTAAGTAATTTGAAATTCTATATGGAGGCTTATTATGTATCTACATCTACATTTCCTATAACGCAAATATTTGCTAATATTTTATTTGATTGAAGGCTGCAAATAATTACTGTAACGTGTGAAGAATTGACACAATTTCTTCCGATGTATCTGAAGATCAAGTTTTACCTTTTATTTTAGTTGATATTAAAGCAGCACAGTTCACAAATGCCGTCAACAGTTAGGTTTATCTAAACTCAAAAAAGGAAAATTTATTTGCGATAAACACTGAGCAGAAATGAACAATCGTCAAAGCGTACACACGAAGGGAAATGGTGAATAACTGAATTATTTGAAAAAAAATTATTTTTGCCAAAACCGATAACTTATGAATCCGCCATCGTAACTTAGATGCTGTAAATCGCATATTGCATTCAAACGTAGCGTGTTTCTCGCACACACAGGTGTCGCATTGCGATAAAAAGCTGTTGATGCTGAAATAAGTATCAAAACGGCAGCACACCAAATGCGTAGAACGAAAAACAGCAGCGGCAGTCGCAGTGCTCTGCAGATACAATTTAGCTTTCTCTACGCCATAGGTAGGCTACGCAAACAGCAACTCTGCAGCAAAAACTATAAACGTTCGCATAAATCTCCACTAAAAATATGAAAGAAAATGTTAAATACCAACAGATAATAAAAAAACTAAAGTCTAACATGGGCGCGTAAAAAAATGCAAGTCCTATGTTCGCAAAACAGCAAATACCAAAAGCCACAAATAAAATCATAAATGTATCTGTGTGGTTGCTGTGGCAAGCGTAAGCGCATGAAAATGTGCTGAGCCAACAATGAGAAAATAAAAAAAAAACATAGCATACATTTAGGTGTCTCTTAAACGCTGGAACAAAGTATACTGCGACAGCCATGTCGACGACGTGCAGCAGACTTTGACCATCGATTTGCATGCATGGAGTATGTTGACCGGAACATGTGTCTAGGCTACACCATACTCGTAAAATAGACGAGATACAAACCGTCCAAGTATCTGGCGTCTGCTTAGCTTCTAAATGCTCGAATTATTTGCAAAAGTTTTGTACATGGCTTGCTTTTAGGTGCGCAGAAATAGTTTTTTGAACTAAATTTGTTTATACACTGCACATAAGAATATGGAAGGGTATATATACTATTACATAAAACTGATTTCAGTGAAAATTTTCTATAAAACGTTAAATTTTCTTATAAATAAATAATTGTTCGTTGCTTCTTAAGTTTTTCAATTAAGTTGCGTCGGCTATTTATGTAGCATAATTTGAATAAATCATTTTGTGTAGGGCGTAATAACTTCAGTCCAAACATAGTAAAGCTCTTCTTCGCCTTGTTTCTGCACCACACAACATTTTGTAGAGCATTTTTGTGGCTTATAAATTTGTCTCAACTGCTCAAACTCACTCTCCAATCTAACTGACCATGACGTTTTTTCGTAATGACATTGACACCAGCAGTTTCACGTGTTCGCCCTTTTTTTTTGTGGCGCCACCCTTTTTCGGTGTTTTGCTGCCACTTTCTGGCTGCCCATGTGTGAGGCATGTGCATAACTTACCTGTTTCGTATTCTGTTTCAATAACAAGTAAATATTTAACTTTTCTAGTTTGTTAAAATTTCAATTTGTATTTCAGTTTCTTGTTTGCATTGGTCTTCACATCTGCAGATGAAAAAATAGTGGATTAAAGTAAATAATTATAAGAGTTCTGAAATTATATTCCACAATATTGACTTTATAACGCATCTTCTGGCTTGAATGTACATACTTACTTAAATGGCCGTCAACCGTCTACCGGTCATGGCCGCGTCCAGCAAAGCGCGCCAGCCTCCATAATTCTGTGCGCGCTGGCGCCAGTCGTTCTGAATGCCAAGTACGGAGAGATCTCTCCATACCTGGTCATTCCATCGAGTGCCCGGTCGTCCTCTATGTCGGCGTCCTCCAATCAAGTTTGGGCCCCCCATGTAAACCATGCGTGCTGGAGCTCCTTCGTCCATTCGAATGAGGTGCCCAGCCCAGTGCAGCCGCTGGACTATGTCAACCTCATTGCATAGCTCGTACAGTTCGCGGTTCATACGGGACCTAAACTCGTCGCCGACTCTAATAGGACCAAAGATCCTGCGAAGAATCTTCCTCTCGAAGACTTCCAACGCTGTCTCATCCGACTCAATCACGGTCCATGCCTCTGCGCCATACAGTAGGACCGGGAGTATCAGCGTCTTATATATCTTTATTTTCGTCCGTCGAGAGAGGGCTTTACTTCTCATTTGCTTGCTCAGCCCAAAAAATCCTCTGTTTGCAAGCGTGATTCTTCGCCTGATCTCCAGGCTGACGTTGTTGTTGCTGGTGATCTCTGTTCCGAGATAGACGAAGTTTTCTACAACACTGAAGTTGAAATTCTCCATCGTCACTGACCGTCCAAGACGCATTGACGGAGTGCGAGAAGACACCAAGTACTTCGTATTGTCCTCGTTCACCGCTAGACCCAATAGCCGAGACTGTTTTTCAATCTCCGAGAACGCCTTGCTGACTCGCCGTTCCTGCGTACCGATGATATCGATGTCATCGGCGTAAGCGAGCAGCATCACTTCCTTTTGGAAGATCGAGCCCGACATATTCCATCAGGAGATTGAAAAAATCGCACGATAGAGCATCGCCCTGCCTGAAACCTCTCTTGGTATCAAAGGGGTCGGAGAGGTTTTTCCCCACCCAAGACGGACAATCTTTGCCGGGATACCTAGTGCAGACAGGGCGTCGAAGAACTTCGCTCTTATCGGCGTGTCGAAAGCGGCTTTGTAATCGACAAATAGGTGGTGAGTGTCTTTGTTGAACTCACGGGTCTTTTCCAAGATTTGGCGTAATGTGAATATTTGGTCACTGGTCGACCTTTTTGGCCTGAAGCCACACTGATATCGCCCTATCAGTGAGTCGGTATATGGCTTCAACCTATTACACAATACGCTCGACTGAGTCTTATATCCAATAGAAAGGAGACTATTCCGCGTTAGTTGGCGCAAACAGCGGGGTCTCCTTTCTTAAAGATAGGACAGAGAACACTGAGATTCCAGTCATTGGGTATGCGTTCATCGGACCATATCTTGCATAAAAGCTGGTGCATACTCCTAACCAACTCTTCGCCGCCAGTGTTAAATAACTCAGCTGGCAACCCATCAGAGCCTGCCGCTTTGTTATTTTTCAGCTTTTTAATAACTGAATCGACCTCGTAATAGTCCGGTGGCTCTACAATAGTGCCATCATTAACTGGTGGTTCCGGTGTCATTTGTCTACCGGCGGTATTGTGCGCTTCATCGCCCCCGAGTAGGAGAAATAACTCCTCCACAATCTCAGTGATTCCTGTTCATCCGTTACCAGATTTCCGTTCCCATCCATACAGAAAGTTACTCCGGGCTTAAAACCTTCAGTCAGATGCTTGACCTTTTGGTAGAATTTTCGAGCTTCATTTCTGTTACGGAACATCTCAACATCCTCAAACTCCCGCCTTTCTTGCTCCTTTTTCTTGCGTCTGAAAAGGCGTTTCTCCTCTCTCCGTTTCTCTCGATATCGCTCTCTAACAGCTCACGTTGCTCCCGACTGCAGAGTTCGCTGATAGGAAGCGTTCTTCTCTGCAGTAGCATTGCGACACTCCTCGTCGTACCAAGAATTCTTCACAGGTTTTGTATAACCAATGACATCCTTGGCAGCCCTATCTATGGAGCGGGTAATATGTGTCCACTGCTCACATATATCTCGAGAAGTCGGAGAGGTTTCCCTGAGCAGTCGGGAGAGTGTGTTTGAGAAGGCTGTGGAGGTCTGCTCTGATTGCAGCTTGCCGACGTCTAGCCTTCGTTGCATGTTGGAACGTGCGGCATGCACTACGCTGAGCCTAGTGCGTACCTTGGCTGCGACAAGATAGTGGTCCGAGTCAATGTTGGGACCACGTAACGTTCGCACGTCCAACACGCTCGATGCGTGCCTTCCGTCAATCAGAACATGATCAATTTGGTTGCGTGTTTTTTGATCATTACTCAGCCATGTAGCCTTGTGGATGTTAAGATGTTGAAATCTGGTACTACTAACTACCATGTTCCGACCTGCGGCGAAATCGATTAGCCTCTCTCCATTATTGGAGGTAGTGTCGTGAAGGCTAAATTTTCCGACGGTTGGGCCAAAGATTCCTTCCTTCCCAATCTTGGCGTTGAAATCGCCAAGCACGATTTTGTCATCGTGTTTGGGACAGCGCTCGTACAGGCGTTCCAAGCGCTCATAGAATTCATCTTTATCATCGTCGTCTTTCTCTTCCGTCGGGGCGTGCGCACAAATCAGGCTAATATAAAAATATTTAGCCTTGATGCGTATCGCGGCTAGACACTCGTCAACAGGTGTGAACCTAGAGACGAGGCCACGTAGTTTCCTACTCACCACGAAACCACATCCAAAATCGCGCTTACTCGCATGGCAGCTGTAGTAGATGTCACAGGATGCTTTTTTTAGAGCAACCCTGCCCTATCCATCGGATTTCTTGGATTGCGGTAATGTCAGCCTTGCATTTTTTGAGGACATCAACCAGCTGGATATTTGCACCATCCCAATTAAGGGTGCGGACATTCCAGGTGCATATCCTTAAATCATTATCCTTATAGCGTTTGCGGGGGTCGTCAACATTCAATTCCTTCCGAGGCTTTCCTTTAGTTTTCATTGGGGGGGTTTTTTTTAAAGTGGCGGGTCCCAAGCCCAGCGCACCAACCCCTTTTTAAAGGAGAGGGGGCCCTTTCGCCTTCTCACGTTAGCTCACCTCTGAACGGATGTTCAGAGGCTTCCCAGGAGATACGTGTCCTAACGGACGTGTGAGTTGCTTGGACCGTTTGACACAAGAATCATTGTTGGCCATTCCCAGGTGTATGGCAGTCAACAACTTTCCACACAATGTGCACTTGAGCAAGCGAATCCCAATCTCCCAATCTTGAATGTACATCGGACTTCCAATTACGCGATTATCACTGCCCTTGGATTGAAAAATACGAAATATATTGCCTTCAATAATCAAGTCTTCTGGCGTCAAATGCCACAAAAGATTTTTTTATTTTTGCCAAAATAGTTACGGATATAGTTTCTTCAAATTTCCAAAATGCTACAAGTATGTGTCCTTTTCAAATAGCAACTCTTGATGTGATGCTGTAATGTCCTTTGGTCATCCATATCAAATTTTTTATTTTGAAAATTTTCGGTACCTTCAGATTAGGCGCCTTTCGAGCAGAACCACGAAACTCATAAAGCCGTCATAAGTTTTTGCTCCGTTGCTTAACCAAAGACGTTGACACCTTATACTTATTGACAATGTTGCGCTAATCGCGGTATATGCATCTACGTTTTTGTTATGACCTTAGTTTTCTTTATGGACATCGTGGTTGTAAGAATCCCTCGTTAATGCAACAGTTGTGGCCTTTTTACATATTACTCTTCTCATTGTTTCCTCCAGAGCATTTGGAACAAATCCTTTCGTGCGAGAAGCGTAGATAACCTTTTATAAGTCAAATTATTGATAAAATTTGTCCTCTTTATGTGAGGGTGTGAAATTATTCAATTAAATTTCTCGCTAACATGGCCATATCTAAAAGCGAACTCGAGGGCCCGGTGGGCACTCACAACAAAGATGACCATTTCCAGTACATCGGTACAAGACACGATGCAACTTTGGTGATGTATGGTTATTTGTCAGTTTTATCATGCCAGCACGTACACAATTACAATTTTTGGAGAAAAGGAAAGAGTGTCAACAGCGGAAGAGTAAGAGAATGTTAAACGACTGTTAATTGCAAAAGAACGAGAACAGTGACGTCCGCAGAAATTGCTGACAATTTGCAGCGGGTGGAGCTGTATGATGACGTCAGTGAATGTAACGGAAGGAAAAGGCAACTCTTGGTAAATGCAATTTAGGTTAAATGCAAGTGGCTTGGGGTGATTTGGGGCCAGTATGAGGGATCGGCATATGGTGGTTTTCAATTGGTCCAACAAAGGTATATGGCTTATGTTAAATAACATTGGTGAAAGACTGCACCGGGTGCTACATTTAACGGAACAGCAAAAGCTCGAAAGGAATGGAGCAATGATCTGTATACATGTTTGTTGGTATGTAATGCAAATTAGATGTACTGGGGGACAAAGACATTCAAAATTCATGTGAAATACACAATCGACAACGTGCAGGGGTAAAGAAGATCTTGCATGACAGGGTGACGCGTGACTCCACGATCTACACGGTACACAGAGCTGTATGTTAATTAGTAAATAACGATTTTAAAGGAGCAGCATCGCCACCGTACACGGCAGCCTGCTTTTGGCGCTTTACGGGTATGCCACGATGGAGTTATTGTTGTGGGACATAACAGTTAAGTCACGAGAAATTGGAACTTAAAATTATAATATTAAAAAAAAAGATAAGTATGGTATTTGGATTTAGATTTATGGAAATAAGAATTTGAAAATAAAGATTTCAAATTAAAAGATTTCGAAACTGAAGCGATTTGGTATTTGGATATAATGATATCATGTATACATTTGAAACTAACAGTTTTAAATCAAAGGAATTTGAAATAAAGACTTGGAATTAAAGTACTCGGAAATATGGATTTAAAGTTAAGATATTTCAGAGCAAGCAGAGATAAGTCGCAAATATGGCAACAATCGGCCTCACACTTAGACCATGAAGAATTGAAACCCGTTTTGGTAATAAAATTAAAAGAGAGAAAAATAAATAAATGCAATTGTTTCATTCCTCAGGGACTGTAAAATATAAATTTATTTATGTGGACTCTGAAGCTGAGCTATCCCAGCCTTTGCCCCGAGATAACTGGAACTACTTTACAACTTCTTCAAAGTGAGGTTTCCTATGGAATTAAAATGTCACCATGGCTTTTCCAATTTCACTATTTTCTGGAACAAATAGTCCCAATAGCTTGAGTAGCTTGGCTATGCAAATTGCTACACTGGCTTCTTAATCTAAAATCCTTCTTCTTGAATCTTAGATAAAGATTGTATCACGTTCAACTTCTTTTCTGCCATGCGCCTGTTTTGTAGACATTGCTAAAATAATGGGTGTCGGACTTGATGATGTCGCAGTTTGTCTAAGAAAATCCGATTTTTGGGGCTTTGTGTTGATTTCTTGCAGCAAAATTAGATTTTTGTTGACTGCTTCCTTGTCGAAATAGTGCGTCGCTAAAGCTGTTATTTGTCATTACGTTGACATCTGGTTTCTAATTGTTTTAGGGGAAAGGAGTTAACTGTCGCACGAGCAACAAATAAATAAAATAATAATTTTCTCTAAACATTTTCTGTTTTTGCTCGAAAATTTTTCTTTAATTTTTTTCCTAAACTCCATTTTTCGCCGAATCAGATTTGTTTACAAACAAGGATCATCACCACTCTGGGCTTATGCGCAGAGACGGACTGCGGTCAAACATGAAAAGCATTGAAAAGCCTCCAATCCGTGGACACTCACGTAGCAGGCCCACCCCACCGGATCTGTACTATAAAGATCATTGTTTTCCACAGCGCTCACGATGCAGCTCGAAAAATAGGGGTAATAACCGAGCCGTCCAACTCTACGATCTTGATTGTCGAGCTCGCCGTCTTCCCACGCAACATACTATCGATGACGGGTCGAATAGCCAATTAAATAATGGCCGCACTGATTCTGCGATTATGAGTAATGTATCCAATGGCGAAGCGCTTAGACATGTCAACGAACTTACTATTGGTAAGATGAACACGGCAGCTGAAATAGCCGTGAAAGCAAACAAACAAACAAACTTAGCCGAGACCAGCACACGCAACCAAAGAACTGATTCAGAGGATAAAGCATTAAGGGCTGCAGTAATTCAGCCTTCTTCAAACCCCAGCACTACAACGAGTGCTGCCGGTGAAGCTGAATGTGGATTCACTGTTGTGAATGCAAAAAAACAGAAGTTTCAATCCAAGCGGGCAGGAAGTCCTCCAATAAACACTCAAGTTAAACTGTACAGGCAAAACGACATAGCAGTATCTGCTGTTATTGCATCTATGGATTCTAACCCATACCAAGCATTGGCTATGGACGATGATGTAGATGTGGTAGAGATGCCAACTACTCAGTCCAATCCCGCCCCAAAACCGCCACCGTTCGTTTTTGAGAACATTTCAAACCTGAACGACATGCTGAAGCACATGAAGAGTGTTGCCGAAAAGGAAAAATTTGAAGGTCGTGTCTCCATGAGTAACATCACCCGGGTATACGCAAAAGATGCAGCAACGTACCATGCTCTTTAAAAGATGTTCGATAATCTGGAGGTCGAGTATCATAGCTACCAGTTGGCTGAATATATACTATATAAAGTGGCAGTCAAAGAGCTACACTACTCAACTTCAGCTGCCGAAATTATCGAAGAATTTAAAGAGCGTGGACACGCTGTGAGCAATGTGTTCAACCACGTAAATAAGAGATCTGGTCGCGAATCAAATTTGTTTTTTGATTTGCTTGAAGAGGCAAAGAACAACAGCGAACTGCATAATATTAAGTATTTATGCAGACAGAGGATCACAATCGAGCCCATGACACGTCTCTCAGCTGTGGTGCAAAGCCTCCGCTACCAACAGTATGGCCATACTGCCAAGTATTGTAGGAGAGAGACTATCTGCGTTAAGTGCAGTGGTCGTCATAAATCGGCAGATTGTGACAGAGCACGAGCTGAGCCTGCCACGTGCATACACTGCAAGGAACAGCACCCAGCTAACTATAAAGGCTGCTGTCAGTACAAAGCCTTGCTTAAGAGGGGCGCAATTAACAAACCCAAACCAACACGAGCCCCCTTGAATCAGACGCCGTCAGCCCCAACCACTCAAGCATCAAATCGCCACTGGTCTGTTCCAGTAATCCCCAACGGTAGGTCCTAAGCCGATATTGTTCTAAGAATCCAGCTCAGGATCGCCTAAACTTGCAGCAACAGCAACAATGCCAGCAACAACAGCAGCACAATAATCAAAATCAACATTGCTCCACGGATTCTGTTCGTACGCTTCAAATCAGATACAAACTGGAGGCCGAAAAAGAGGAGTAGCAGTCTTAGTCAGGTCGGACCTTACCCACTTCCCACAAGGCAGCATTGCCACGCCACAATTCCAACTGGATGTGGTTAACGTGAGCACTGATCTTGGTGATATAGACTCCGGTGCAATATATTGCCCTCCAGTGCCGATTGATCTGAGCGACGCAGACCTTAGAAACATCCGGAATTTGATAGGAAGTCGCTGTCTAATTGGCGGCGATTGGAATTCGAGACACTGGCTCTGGGGCGACTATACGGCAAATCGCAGAGGATTGCTGCTAGATAACTACATCTCATCAAGCAACCTCGAAGTTCTAGCAACCGACTCCCCCACTCGACACCCTACCAGAAGAGGAGGCAGAGCTTCAAGTCTAGATTTTACACTACGACATTGACGATGCGGTAGAAATTTTCACTCACAACGTGCACACAGCAGTAGCATTAGCGCGCCCTCCCATCCCTGAGCTGAACTTAGGCAGACACCATTCCGCCTAGACGCGGCCACAAAAGAGCTGCTCCAGAACAAGCGAAGACTGAGCCGCAAGTTTTTCCGAACACAGCATCCTCTGGACAAATTGGCATATCAAAGAGCCGCTTCCATACTGAAAGAAGCGCTGCGCCAAAAAAGGCAGAGTTTTCTGAGGAGAAACTGGATCAGATGGACTACACAGCTGACGCCAAATATTCGTTGGGGAAAGCCACCAGGGCGGCTAAACGACAAGCTTCACGACAAGTCCCAGTTAAGCACTCTAACGGTGTAATTGCAAGGACTGAATTGGAGCAGGCCAACATATTTGTCACACACTTAGAAGAAAGGTTCACACCATTCTCTCTAGCAGATGGCAATGTTGTAAATAATGTGCCACAGGCCCTTGAAACTCCCCTGCAAATGGACCTGCCAATCAAGCCTTTTCGACCGGAGGAAATAGCGAACGCTATAAAGAAGCTTCCTGCAAACAAAGCCCCAGGACTCGACAACATTTGCCACACAACGTTTAAAGCGCTGCCTATGAGGGCGCTCCTCTACATAACGGTTATCTTTAACGCTATGCTGAGGATGCAGCATTTTCCTTCCAAGTGGAAGATAGCCAGAATAACGATGATCCACAAACCCGGCAATCCTGAGGATCAACCTAACTCGTATCGACCAATAAGTCTCCTACCTACTTTATCGAAGGTATGGGAACGACTTTTTGCGTCACGAGTTACTGAGCTGGTAGGCTATCAAACAGCTATGCCACCAATTCGGATTTAGAACTGGTCATGGCACAATTGAGCAAATCCACAGGGTAGTGAACCACGTGCTGCAGGCTTTTGACGACAAAGAATATTGCAACGCGGTATTTGTTCACGTGCAGGAAGCGTTCGATAGAGTGTGGCATGCAGGAGTCAAGGCGCTTCTCCCGGCACCCTTCTTCCTTATGCTCCAGTCATATCTGGATGAACGCCATTTCCAGGTGAAAGTCAGAGATAAGCTGTCCAGCATTCATGTTAAAAAATCTGGTGTCCCCCAGGGAAGAGTGTTGGGCCCGCTACTATACTCGCTCTTTACAGCTGATCTCCCTGTGCCCTGTGCAGACATAATGGCAACCGACAAAATACTGCTGGAGTCATATTCGTTCGCGCGGCACACCAGAAACCTAGACAGCCGTTGTCGCCTCAGAATGAGGCAACTCTACTGGCTCATAAATAAACGAAGTAAACTGGCCCTGCGCTGTAAGAGAGCGGTTTACAACTCTGTTGTTGCCCTCATTTGGAGGTATGGAGTCCAGCTATGGGGCATTTGTTCCAAGACACATCAAAAGTGCATTCAGGTGTTACAAAATAAAGCCCTGCGGATGATTAGTGATTATCCATGGTTCGTCCGAAACAGCACACTCCATAGAGACCTTCGCGTGGAAACGATAGAGGAACAAATTGGCCGCCATACCAGTCGGTACAACACAAGGCTGATCGCAACACTGCAACACCAATCAACCGATCAACAGACTGAGGAGGCGTACGCCGCTTACGGCCCCAATTTTGCTACCCTCCAAGGAGCCGGCGATGTTTCATATTAGAATTGGTTCAATAAACTTAATTTTAATAAAAAATAAAAAAAAAAATGTTTTAGGAATTTTTTTTGTCTTCAAGACGTCTGATTTCTGTTGCACTCTATATGTTGATAGTGTCCAAACCTCTCATTTTGGATATTGTCCATTTACATCAGATTCATCAGCATTGATGCATGCCGAAGCAATCAAATGTGCGTCTGCTTGAGCGGTACGTCGCCACATTTCTTGTTGCTCAGATAACTGCTGGCTTTTTTGAAATCCGTTAAAATGGAGGATTTTATGCTGCAATGACATTTTTGTTGGTTGACTGCGATGCAATTAAATGTCTTACTTTTGTGTTGATTCATTTGATCAATTAATCTACTTTCAGTATTAAAATACCCACGTTCCTATTCCTTGTCTCCAATCGCCATTTCAATTTTTTCAACGACAATGTAAACTCACCAGAGTTTTCTCAACAGATTGTATATGTTGCCTAAAACTTTCTGTTCTCTTGTCGAGTTGATCTACAAGATAACTTTTCGAATCTTAACAGTAATTGTTCTGTAGTACAAAACTTGTGATATGCTCCCGCTTGGATAGATAAATTGGACAACTTCCTGAGTGACTGCGAAGTTTTTTCATGGTGTCTACATGGCCAATGCTGCCTAAAAATCGCCATTAACTATGCAATTTAGTGCGCTCGCTTTTTGAGCTATCATCTGGACTGTGTTACCACTGGTTTTTTTTTTTTGCTTGCTTAACAGCTTGATTATCATGACTAACTACAAATAATTATTTTTTTTGTTTTTAAATTCAAATTTTGTGCTTTCAAAATTGATAGAATGCAGAAAATTGCAGTTGACTTGTTGGATGAGTTTTTGTTTTGATAGCTTGTCTGACCTAGCTATGTCTCGAATATTCTGCAATGGTAATAGAATCCAATTTTTTGGTCACGCAAATTCCATCCATCAAGTTATTATCCCAATGGATTACTAATGGTGGTGCATCGCTTATCTAAAAAAAATCCATATATATATATATATAAAAATTGGCTGCCGCTATGAAATCTGAACTCACCCATTGTTTTACTAGATTTTTAACTTCTAAAGCTTGTCATGTCACCTTTAATATATGAATGGCTTTTTATCCGATACTTTAGCAGCGTCAAGCGCTGAGGGCAGCCATGAATTCAATCATTTTTGTCGTTTCTGCTTCCTGTGCTATGGTAAACTTCTCAATATTGAAGACCATCAGTAATATCATCGGCCTCACATTGGTCAACTGTTTAATAGACCCAATTAACAAAGATATCGTAATTATTGCTAAAATTATTACTTTATTAGATGTTGGAAGTTGTTATACCTAAATTGCAGAACTCGCAAAATGTGGTCTTTTGCGCATGTATATGTATTGCGTGTGTGGATAAGCAAACAGCCAGTGTGCATGAGATTATGCCTATCCCTCTCACCTTTCCTCTACCATGCTTTGCCTGTGATAAAATATCTAAAGCAACAACATTAGGCAAACGCAAGAACAAAAAAAGACATTTTTCGCGGACAGTTTTCTGGATTGGGTCAGTAGCTGAGCGACGAACGAGTCTGTTCGTTTTTAGCGGTCAACAAAAAACCAATCGTGTGTTCGCTCAACCCGAAACCCAAAAACGAGGACACCAACGAAACGAAAAAGTCGGTTGCTGTAGAGACCGTGAGCGATAGCACTTCATTTTTATGGGTCTTTTGAGTGAGCAGACCACGGAAAAAGATTTGGTTGAGCATATTTTGCGGGCTCTCCTAAATAGTTCCGAATCTGTTAAGGTCCGTACAGGTCTGAACAGATTTTTATTTTCGTCATTCGGGATGGATTCTACTTCTAACTTGCTTACCTATATTCAGACTGACGATATTCTTCTTTATGGTAGTTTCTGTTCCCATGTAGACAAAGTTAGGTACAACACATGGCAAGTTCACATCATCACAGATCATCCAAAACGCGATAATGGGACGACAGGAGATTCCAAGTCATGTTTTGTGATTGTTTTTCAATCTTTGAGAACGCCTTGTTAGCTCGTCGTTCTTGTCTGCCGATGATGTCAATGTCATACATGAGCAGTATCACTTCTTTTTCGTAGATAAAGTACGACATTTAAAATATTATATTTTTTTTTTATCAAAAATGTCTGTTCTTTACAAGCTAGAGAGACTGGATGTTCACTGCTATTTTGATTACCTGAAAGTAAATGTATCTCTTCTAGCCAGAATCCACACTTTAAGAGCACTCTCACTGTTAACTCTGTTATCCTTTATCTCTTATAGTCTCCTATATCTCGATTTTCATACGGACATCCAGACAGATAAATAGATAGATAGATAGATAGAAGGACAGAATGACATTTTTGACTCGACTTTAGATGCTAATTAAGAATATATGCAAATGCTTTATGTGATCTGTCTTGCCTACTTCTGCCAGTTTCATTCATTTACACAGACTCAGTATACCCTTCCACCCTGTGGTTCACTTTCTCACTCTCTCTGCTTACAACATAAAATTCAATGTCATCTCTCTTTCACAAAGACAAAAATATATCATCCATCCCGTATAGACTGGGCTAAAAACTGATACTGAAAATAACATTAAAGGATCACTTGTGTGACTCTTATCTGCCTCGTTCTGTCTAGTCTGTGACTATTCACTATTTATATATATATCTGATAAAATAATAACTAAATATACCATAATTTGCAACGTGATTTGAGTATCAAAGAATAGAATAATAGAATTAATTAAATCGCATTTCCGATTTTATTTTGTATTTTTTTTTACTTTAATACATTGATGGATATTAACGTATAATTTCCTTTTCATATTTCAGACGCTTCAAAATGTTTTTAAAAAATATGCCAAAAGGCAAACTAATTAAATCTCACCCCTGCCTCTGCCTCTAAGCACTTTGCCCACTGAAATGTCATTATTCACTTAGCATAATTAAATTTTGCAGTGCAAACAAAATGCATTCAATGTCGAATGTTCGAACCGGAACGAAATCATTAAAATTAGACACTTTGCAGATAAATATTGAAGCGAAATTCGCAGACGACGCAGTAATTTCAATGACGACGACGACGACGAAATTGTAAACTGAATGCGGCTAGAATTTCAATTGGAATTAATGGAAACATTACCAATATTCAGGCTCAGATAGCAACTGACCAAACTTAGATTCAAGTGCAAAATAGCTTTGTATGCGGTTTATGGGTTTTAAGTTTAAACCAAGAACTAAGCAACAATGGATACATTTCGACTACATTTGTGTAAAATATATTTGAGTATTTCGATGTGTCTGATGCATTAACATCGAATTCAGTCAAATTGAAAAGCGGCATAGCTGGAATAGTTTAAAAATATATTTGTTCTGTGGCTGTTTAACACATATTTTATTTCAGATATGCTAAAATATGCTTGAATATTTTTTTGAGTGTCAAAATGCAGCCAAAATATAAAAAAAAAATTAAATTGTTTTCATTTTGGCTGTCAGTTTATGCTTCACACTTAATTCCGTGCCATACAAATTTTAATAAATGGAAATTTAAAAAAAATAAATTTGACTAATTTTTGCCAGAAGTTTAATGAAAGAAAATTTCAAATATGTTGAATGCAAGGTTTTAATGTACCAAATTATTGGTTAATGTTTATATCAAGCATCCGAACTGTGATAATTGGAGCTAACGGCTTGGGTACTGAGGTATTATGAGATCAATTGTATGATGCTTTGTGAGAGCCACGCCCACAGCAATCATAGTACGGTTATTGGTTTCTTCTATGATATTTTTCTAAATTTATTTAGAAACAAATAAATAGATTTTAAACTAAAGACACCTTAAAAATTGAGGTTGTCCAGCCGAAGAGATATTTATTTTACTTTTCAATTATTATTATTTAATACTAAATAAATTTGCAAAAATCTTTGAACATAACTAATAAGAAAGAACGCAAAATCTACAAAAGATTGTTGTGAACTCACGTATTTTATTGAAGCCGGTACCTCGTGATTTTATTAGAGTTTAATCATTTCAATAACATGGCATAGTAGTCGCTTTGCCACCAAAAAAGGAATCCAATTTGAGTTTGATTTTATCTATACTAATTTTATAAAGAGAGAGATTTGTATTTTTGTGAGTGTGTTTGTAATGAGTAAACTCAAAAACTACTGCGTCGATTTTGAAAATTCTTTCAGCATTGGAAAGCTACATTTACCCTGAGTAACATAGGGTAAGAGGAGGCTATGCCCCACCGCCCATACAAGCGATAAACAAAATTCAACAAATCTTTGCATCCATTTGAGATACGGGGACGAAATTTATTACACATGTTAATGGAATCGGGAAAAGCAATCTTGTTAAGTAATTCGCCACAGATCGGCTCTGTAGCACATCAACTTTTAGCCTCTGCAAAATAAATAAAATACCGAAATAACAGCGTTCAAACCAATGTCACTCAATACTGATTCAGAAAATGATTACTGTTCACATTCAAAAACAAGTAAGAAAATTACAGTCGGGCGTAACCGTCTGTAAGAGGCCCTGTACCAGTGCAGGTCACCTAACAAACACATTAAATGTTTCCCGAGCTTATGACCAAACACATGACCACTTCTCACTGCACGAATAAGTGCCTTATAAAACATTTTTTTATGTATGAAAAGAAACGGGGGGTCGTTCAAATTCAATTGCATATAAAATCGTCATTTGTTATCTGATTTTGATGAACTTTTTGGATTTTGGCTAAGAGGGACGTTATCTCTATACTCGATCTCGGAAACGGTAATAGATAGAGACTTCGTGTTTTTTGCACTCGACTAGAACTGCTCCGGAATTTCACAAGTTTATTTTAAAATTCTACCCCTCCCCTGCCTGCAAGTTCATCTGGCCAAAATATTTCTATTCTCAAATAATGTGGTAACTGCAGTGTTGGTTGAGAAGCCTACTGAAGAAGATTCGACAACTATTGCAGTTGGAGATACCTCCGCCGCGGATCATGTGAGCGTGGATGATGTTTGCGTAACACACATAAGGGCGGAGGGTTTGGAGGAAAAAAAGACCTCTAAATTTTTCGAAAATGTGTACGACAAATCTTTTTATGACTTGGGAAACTTCACGAACAAAATATTAAGTGATAACAAAAACAGACAAAAATCGTACTACGTTTCGTATTCTAAATATGGGCCAGTTAATAGTTTTTGGTTGTGGTTAGTTAGTGCTTCTATTATTTCAAAATACTAGACGCTGCCTATTGTCAACCTTGCTGGTTATTTGCTTCACAAAGAAATAATGTTTGGTGTACGGGAATTCGAGATTGGAAGCATTTATCAGAAAGAATTAAACAACAGTTGTTGTTCGAGTGGCTATTCGGAAGCATGTGCTGTGTATGAATTTTAGAAAAAAATCGATACTAATACTATCGACAAGAAACTTGAAAATGAAATTCGCAAAGTATCATTTTGGAAAATGGTTCTTCAAAGGTTATTCGATATCATACTTACCCTAGCAAAGAGTTCTTTGGCTTTGAGAGGACATCAAGAAGACTTAAATCAGGAAGGATACCACGGAGCTTGTCGGCGGCAAGTTTTGGATATGCCCAAAGGTAATAATAATCATTTCTAAGTTTTTTTATCGTTTTATTTTGTTTGTAATTATTTACTGTTTAATATCAGGTTTTTTTTTTTGAAATTGTGTTTTTCTATGTTTTTAGGATCTACAAGATATCTGAGTGCAACAATTCAAAATGAAATGATTGAGAGCTTGGGGACCAAACTCGAAACCCAGCTACTAGAACAAATTAGGGCGTCACCGTTTTTTGCCATCATAATGGATACGACAAAGGACATATCGAAGGTAGATCAGCTAAGCATTGTTGTGAGGTATGCAGTAATAACCAGATCGGAAAATGGACAGCCAATTGATACAGAAGTAAAAGAAGTGTTTCTAGGCTTTTATGCAGCCATCAAACATGGCGCAGTAGTTTTAGTCAACCAAGTGACAACATTATTTATCGACAAAAATATTGATTTAAAAAAATGTGTGGGGCAAGGCTATGATGGAGCCAGTGTGATGAGTGGTGTGTATAATGGTGTACAAAAACTAAGGATATCCAGTCTAACGCAGAGTACGTACATTGTGCCACTCATAATTTAAATTTGGTGATAAATGATGCCGTTAGCAGTTGTGTGGAAATACAGATTTTTTTCGCAATGTTGCAAGATTTGTATAACTTTTTCGGAAACAGCATCAAACGTTGGGATCTACTATCAAAATTCACTGGCTAATCGGACACCACTCTAAAACAAACAAAATCCGACTAGATGGTCCAGTAGGGTCAATACGATATCTGCAATAAATCTTCGTTATTTTGATATTATCAGAAATAGTTCTAAAGAGTCCTAATAAAGATGAGCGTAGCGAAGCAGAGAGTATTAAAACAAAAATGCTAAATTTCGAGTTCGTGTTGCTTTGCGAATTCATGCACAGTGTATTGAACGACATAAATTATGCATCCAAAACTTTACAAAAATGCGACATCAATTTGGGCAACCAAAGTTGCAAATTTATAGAAATGGTTTCGAACTATTCAAGTCCAAAGCCAGTGAAACTGCAAGAAAATAAGGTATTGATACCCATTTTCAAGAAAAATGGCAAAGAAAAGTTAAAAAACATTTAGATGAATTAGCAGCTGATCACCGATTTCCAAACCGAGAAATAATATTTAAAATTGAGATTTTCAATAATGTACTAGACACAGTAATATCTCAATTAGATACACGTTTTATTGGTATGAGTGCAGTCGTCATATATGTATTCGATTTTCTAACACCAACATTTTTATTACATGTTGATGAAGCAACTTTATTACAAAAGTGTGACGAATTCCAAAGAAAATATTCAGATATAATAGGCCCTAGTTTTTCAGTTCAATTTATTAATATTTACCACCTAGTTTTACCTCAACTAGCTCAAGCATGGACTTCTCACCAATTATGTAAGGAAATAATGAGCAAATATGGAGTGCTAGAATGAGACCTAACGGAAGGTTTTACACCAATGTTATTATTCTTTACAATTCCTGTCACTTCTGCAAGAAAGGTCATTTAACAAATTAAAAATAATAAAAAATTATTTAAGCAATAATATGGGCCAAACTCGACTCCGACATTTATCGCTAATAGCAATTGAAAACAAAACCGCATCAAGCCTGGATTTAAACAAAGTCATTGATACTTTTGCGAAAACTAAAGCTAGGAAAAAATTGTAAATATAATTGTTATTTAGTCAGTTGGTTGGCCCGACCTTTACATAATAAACCCTTGAATCTTCTCAAACCTAGACCAAGTATTAATTGTAATTTATGTTGTTACTGTTTAATATTTTTATTACCTGCCCTGCAGTGCACAAAAAAGAGCTTAAGAAGCTTAGCATTTTGAGAGTATTTGTATATTTCATATTTTTATTTGATAAAACCTAATCAGTTTACATAGTGGGGCCCCATTTTTAGGCCCTGTACCGAAGGTACAAGAGCCTATTGGGTTTGTGCAAATGTATGTAACAGGTAGAAATAATGGTCGGAGACCCCCCAAAGTTACCCCCATTATGGTCAGGAGTGATAGAGGAGTCGATATAGACATGTCCGTCTGTCCGTCTGTCCGTTCGTATGAACGAAAGGATCTCGGAAACGGTAATAGATAGAGACTTCGTGTTTTTTGCATTCGACTAGGACTGCTCCGGAATTTCACAAGTTTATTTTAAAAACTTGCCCCTCCCCCCCTTCCCCATAAAATCAGTAAGTATGCCAGTATAGAGATATCGTCCTTCTTAGCCAAAATCCGAAAAGTTCATCAAAATCGGATAATAAATGACGATTTTATAAGCAATTGAATTTAAACCCTTTTCTTTTCATTCATATTCGGGCAGTGAGAAGTGGTCATGTGTTTGGTCATAAGCTCGGGAAACATTTAATGTGTTTGTTAGGCGAACTGAACTGGTACAGGGCCTCTTACAGTCGGTTACGCCCGACTGAAATTTCCTTACTTGTTTAATTTGGCCCTGGGCCCTTGGTTACCTAGCTACGCCACTGCATCCCGGATGAGAAATGGAATTCGATCGTAGTACGACTTTCAACGTGGATCATCAAGGCAAAAAAGCTTCGACCAAGTTACTGTGATTTTTAGAGATGAAGCACCAAACTTAGCAATTGTGAGATACTGCCACAACGATTTCACTCGTGAAGATCGTTTGCTGCAGGACGACATCAGTGAAGGTTCAAAATAATTTTTGATATGCGTGAACCCAGAGATTTAGGTATCCTTGGGCATTAGTGACTCCAGCATCGATTAAATATTACATGAACATTTGAGCGTAAAGAAGATTTGTTCTCGTAGGATACTGCATAATTTAACAATCTCCCAAAAAGCGGTTGTGTGCCAATTGCAAAAAAATTAGCCACGTTGACTGCAAACAGGCTTATGAGAGAGTAACAGTAGTAATCGATAATATGGATGCTCCATTCGGAAGAAATGGTCACTGTTCCGCTGAAGCAACGTAGGTCGGTGAATTTGAAATGGTATACAACCATATATCAGCGGCTCAAAAAACAGCGATTTTGGATATTCGTAACATTGAATTAATGGGTCATCCGTCTTATAGCATTGACTTGACAACTAACGACTTCGTTTTGCAGTCAAAATTCCTAATTAAATTTTGAGGTCCACGTTTTCCAGCACAAAAAAAGGCTGTGAAGCGTCAAATGCATGCAAAAGTGTATTGTATTAATCTTCATGGAGAATATTTTCAAAAACAATAAAATAAATTTCAATGTTGGGTCATCATTCTTTCACTATTGGGCGCCCTCATAAAATATCTGAATTCTTCTGGTTCGCAAATTTCGCAAGAATTCGATTCGGTTCGCATGGCTTAATCTCGTCTGCAGTTGAATAGGATCCGAAGATTCCCGTTTTATTGTTTCTGCTAAGCACCCCAAAAATATGTACTGATTTGCACCTTTATACAAAGAAGATATTCCCGGCTTGTATTTTTTATATAAATTGATGTTTATTTTTTTATTATTTTAAGATTATATTAGTGTCTGTATACATAAGAACGCTCGACTACAGCATTATTAATTTATTTAATTTATTTAATTGTAAATAATGGAGTAAGCAAAGTCTTTGTAAGTCTATGTAAGCAATATGCCAATGATGACCGAGCGAGCAGGAAATATTGAACAATTATGAAAGAAGAACAAAATCGAACGAACATTTATAAACTAGTCCATTCCAGTTTATAAATATTCCTAGATCGTTCGCTCGTTTCGGTCACTTGCTGCTTGTTGGTTCGATTTTATTTTATTCTGTCTTATTGAAAGCTGGTAGGCATGAAGCAAAATAAATATAAAACAAACAGTTATAATGCAAATGTTAATTAGGTATTGCAACATAGCGTAGATTGAAATAAGTCTTAGCATATAATAGCTATCATAAGTAATCGCAAAATCTCATCAACGGCATATAATGGAATAGTGTAAAGGCTCCGTAATTGTTTGTTAATTTTCAAATATTTTATTTATATCTTCAATCAATTATATTTACATATGATGAACTTTTGCCATCTCTCCACCGAGATATTATCAATCAACGACAGTGGGCTGGTCGAGCAATTTTCATACGTTTTAATATGCAAAAAAAAAAGTATTTTACTCGATGAGTTTCAGTAGGTGTTTTCTTGGACAAACAATTTCATGCAATTTTCGACGAAATCATTTTGAAAGCTGTACGCTTAAATTATTTTTTTACGGAACTCAATTTAAACGCAATTGGTCTCGTGCACTGGTGTCCAAAAAGTGCATTATGTATATATTTTCTTTCTTCCTCTTAACTTGAGCATTTTCCATTCAACTTTGCTAAAGTTTTGCATATTTTCCTTAAAACCACTTGCATCGGTAATCCACCTGGTACGAGTATAAAGCAGCTTCGTAAACATTATAAATCCATTTTGCGTGCATAATCGCCTTTGTTTCAATTTAAATTTAATGCCGCACAAATCTTCTTTCAACTATTTATTTGCCATTCATCTTAATTTTTTTTTTTGCACTTTTTATGTGAAATATGAAATGAAAGACCAACTTTAATATTTTTATACCTTATACACATATTTTGAAATGGTATAATCAGTTTGATTAACAGTTTGCCGCACTATTGGAAACACGATTACACCACAAAATTATTTCATTTAGGTCCAAATCCGACCATAAAAACGGCAGCTCCATATAAATCTGTCCGCTCTACTTGAATTTTGCAATATAAACATTTTGTTGTTGTTTAGTTTGAAATGACAAATTTTTTTGTGTTTCTTTTTTTACCAATCCAAATAATATATCATACACGGATAAACGAATAGGAACATAAGCCCCATACAAATTTAAGGTTCAATCGGTATGAAGGGTATCTCGGAGTAGAGCAGGCTTAACCGTTGCGTTCTTCTTGATAGGGTTGACAATTGAAGCAACAAGCACCTTAAGTATTTTTCGAATGTCATTTTCAAAGTCCTTCATAAATTAATTCACTTTGGGGTAAGTATCACCGGGATAAATTACCGACCTTAAATATCCATGCGAACAATGTCAGCGGCGGTGTTCTCTATGCGAAGTCACACTTTTTCGCCACCATTCTTGAGTCATACTAGTCTTAGTGTCGGTCTGTTAGGAATAAATTCCTCGAACATTTTTATTTGATTAGCCTAAATAATCAGATTAGCAAATTATGTTCAATTTATTGATTGGTAAAATACTTACCTGAGTAATGGAGCCATTTCAAAAAATCACTTTTTCTTGATTTAATCATTTTATTCAATGTTCACTTATTGTGAGAAAAATATTTTTTTTTTTTTAGCTTAAATACATACAGACACAATTTTCTCTATTGAAATGTACAATTTTGTTATTGAATAAGAAGGATTTATTGTAAGTGCACAAACGGGGACATACAACTATTTTTATATTCTTTCATTGCAGTAGATACATTTTCGAAAAAATATTTCCTCAATTTCGCTTCAGAAGCATTCGCTATTCAATTACAGATTTGCGAATTTCTCCTCAATTTGATACTCAATTCAATTGCAGTTTAAAACTTTTGCTGTGTTTTTTATTTTTATTTTTATTTTTACATTCGATATTACGTACATTTAATTTGATTGCACTTAATAAAATCTGCTTTTAATTTATTTAATCTTGTTTTTTTTATTTTTTTTTTTAATATACATATATACTCTTTCTACTCACAACAACGATTGAATGTGCTCAGCGTGCTCAATTTTAATTCAATTAAAATTGCATTAATTTTATTTTTTTTTTTATAAAAATTGCTCCCTAATAACCCAGAAAAAACCATGAGCAGGAAAAGTGTAGCCTGTTTTTAATGAATACAATTTAATTAATTTGTTTGTTTTGGCATTTTTATACGCTCTACGAGAAGTTTGCAAAATGTGGCACTTTTTGATTTTAATGCTGATTTGAATGCTGTACGGGTTTTTGGTGGGCATCTATGCGGCTGGATTAATCCCTACATTATTTTGCAGCTACTATTGAAAATGCATGGTCGGCTTTAACTGCAAAAGATGCTAATTATTGATAGCCCGATTGCTCGAAAGACTTTATAAGGAATCGATTAATTAATAAATCGATTCCTAAGCAAAATTTATTGAAGCTTTGACCTTGTAAGAACATGTCATTACTACTTGGAGAACCCTGTTTAATATGCAATACATACTCGTTTATAGTTGAGGCTCAGTTAGATTTTTGTACAGACGGAGTCAAAATACTATTAAAATACCAAGATGTGGAAATGAAACCAAGAAGTGCGAGCATAAATATTATTATTGGCAGGTCGTCTTCGTATATTCAAATGTTTGTCAAATTAGCTAACTGTACGAATTCAGACTCAGTCGCTGCTAAGCGCAATGCGACTTTGCTATTCAAAGACACTCAATAGTAAAACATCGCGCATTGCAAAGCACACAAATACATTCCAACTTTGCTTCTTTGGACATGTTTTTTATATATGTGGTTCAGAGGATAAGGACCTCTTGATAAGGACATCTTGCACAGTCAAGCGTACTCAATTCTAATCAAAATTGTTTCATTCAAAACATCAATTTGGTCAGGTGCCGCAACAAAATGAGTTTTTGTTTTAGATAGTTTTATATTTATAGGAATACTAGTCTACTCCCCTACGCTCTATTTTGCCTCTATTCTGCCTGCCTGCCTGTGTGAATGACAATATAAAAATAGAGATCTTAAAGCCTATAAGAGATAAAGCCTTCAAATTTGAATATTTAGATTATGCTATTTAATCTTCAGAACATTTGTATCCAATGTACTTGCTTGCCCTCCTCCCTACTTACCATGCATTTTTGTTGTTAATTTGGCTATAAATACAAAATTGGATCTACCGTACATTAACTTTATTAAATATTCCCTTTAGATCCAGATCGGACCACTAAAAGGCGCACAAATCTGACATATAAAACTCTATTCTCTTGCCTTGGGTTTTGTAAGAAAAACAATTCGTTGAGGTCTAGTTTAGTTTGAAACAATTTGGTGTATCTTATACTTATCCAAATATAATATCCGAAACGGTTTAAAACTGCAGCTTCTTTCTTTTTCTACCACAAATAGATTCAGAGATACGATGAATCTCTTATAGTGGTTTTGCACCGCAATATCGCCAATTTTTCTCAAAATTGAAGACATATGCTTGATCTGACCGATTCATTCACTCATCGACGCACAGCCAAATCCTCTAATGCTAAAGAGTTACTAGAGAGCTGGACAGTATTTTTTTTTTTTTTGTTGGTTAAAAAAAGCCCATTTCGTTCTAGATAGTCCAGGACAGCAACATAGTAGAATAAATGTTATTTAAGTAAATTTATGATCGGTTTATCTACCTTTCTTAGCCACAGTAAGGCCAGAGCCCATCTAAGTCTGCAGAATTCAATTATGTTTTCCGACTGGATTCAGCAAAAATCAAGTGTTTTGAGTGCATCTTAACTATATAATAGTAACTTCCGCTTGCTTGTGGTCAGATGCTTAAAGGAAACATCACATCGCTAAAATTTTAACTGAGTTTTTTATCATTAGTGAGTGCAGTTGGACAGAACGAACAAAATCGCGCAAGCCACAGAAAAACGTATCAAAACCAACTCAAATATTACCAGTATTCGCTGAAGCAACTTCACATATCAGCTGTGTGAGGTGAACCAGATTTTGACTAGTCTGTTGGCGAAAACTTCTTTTCAATATCAGTTTAATATGTATATACATTTTTAACAGTTTTTCGAAATTTAGCGGTTAGAGTACTATTTTTTTTTTTTTTTTGTTTGATTTGATGGTAAGTGGCCTCCTAGCTAGCTCGAGAAATTTTTCAATAATTTTTTCTTTCAAAAATGTTTTGCTTTTTCTTTCTTAGTTTTTTCTTCCTTCTTACCTGTTTAAATAATTTTCAACAAATTTTCAATTATTTTTCAAGTGAAAGACAAAAATCTAAACCCTTTCGAACCTAGCCGACATATTAACTTTAAAGCATTGTTGCCAAACTTGTATATGTAAAGCGTATAAAAACTTCGGTTTAGTCAAAATTTACAAGATTCCTGCTAGTACATTTTTTTTTTCAATTTTTTTCCCATTTTTTATTGACTTTAATTAGTGAAATACTCGTACAAATTAATTGCATTAATATATTTCGTTTCATTTAGTGCTCTTTTACATCAGCTATGCTGCTTGCCACGTAATTTAATTTAGCGATACACAATTTTTCGCTTACATTGACATAATTAATCACGTTGCAGTGCAGTCAGATACAAATTAGTATTTCCAAATTTACAAACTTGCAAATAGATTTATTTCAATTTTTAGTTAATTAAATTTGATTTTGCTGTGCAACCATATTTTTTTTTTTTATTTATTTTTTTTGTATTATATATTTCTCACACTAAACACTACTTTTTTACAACACTAAGAATTTGTATATATTTCAACTCTTGTTCCATTCCATCTTCGTTAAGTTTCCGCTGGTAACTGGTAGCTAAAGTTCATTGCAAACTTTTTCAATAGTTAAAATTGATTTTGCAATACTTATAAAGTTTTATTAGTAAGTTAGTTAGTAGGATTTTTTCTTTCTTTAAGGTAAAGCTTTGTTTTCTGGTAATTTAATTAGGTAGGTTATTGGACACTTGTACAGTTGTTTAGTTCTATAGGAACAGAGTATTTTGTGTTTTTTGGTTTGGAGTGTTTTTTCCTTTTAGTTACGATGTGCAGCTACTGCAATTCCTTCGGTTACGCTCAAAATTCAGTTCAGTGCTCTTTCGGTGCGTTATACAATATATTACAACATTTATGGATTTAAAACATTGAATCAAAGTGTACATCTATAAATTTCAAGTACAATTTCACGTTCAGTTGCCCATGTTAAAATACTTTTTTCCATTCTTATGCAAATCACTTATACAAAAATACACATGCTCAAAAATCGTATATATCTTCTTATAAAATCTCGTGCCTTATTCCGTAAACATGCCATAAGTCATATAAAACTTAACGTCTATCATAAGCTACTAGTTTCTCGAAAAAATTCTGTTTCCCGCTTACCAGCACTGTACTGTGGTGCAAACACTGAAATGTTTATGTCTGTGATTAGAAAATGGTTTTAAGATTTTGCAGCTTAACATGAAAGTTCGGTTGAGCGCAGAGCTTCGCTTTGTAGAAAGTAATCTGTTATAAGCGCAGCAGTGTTGAGAGAGTGAGAGAATATTAGGAAAGAGAAAAAAGTGTTATTAATTACATTTTTAAAATTTGTAGATAATTTTTTTCTAAATATAAAAAGTGAAGCATGTATAACAGTATAAGTGCACAGAGAGTACCAGATATCTGATACATTCAGCATATTGCATTAGAAATACTTTCAAATATTTAAAAACTTGAAATAATTTGACTTTAAATTTGTTTTAAAAATCTGATTTTTGCCAAATTTCTCGCACGGTCACGCACTTCAAACTTTAAATATAAAAAGATTATCAAAAATATACGAAATAAACACAATACTTAACGAAACGAAATTACTTAACGAAAATAACTGTAATAAGCTTTAAAAAGCATAAGAAACTTAGCAAATAATAAGTAGCAGGCTATGTATTATTATGAATGAGAACTGAATACGTTCATCTGTCTGCGATATCGAACTGAAACTGAGAATGGAAGCTTATATATCCTTCCAACAAATCTCCTGCTCATTTTTCCAAGAAAAACTGTATATTAAAGCAATTCTCAACTGCAAAATTAATATTGTAGCTTCTACGAGGGGCACTATTTATAATTCGGGAAATAGCAATACTAAATCTGGCTATACTACAATAAAGTTTGACAATTTTTAGCTCACAACATTTTTATGTACAAGCGCTAATTGTGTTGCTATCAGTGAGTTGAAAAAACAATTTGGGCAAAAAATGGAAATTTCAAGTGAACACCTTCACTTCTTAAATTATTTTTCACAACTGTCGACGTGGATTATCTTAACTTTTTATGGCGATGAGACACCATCAAAAATCACTGTATATCGCTGGTATGTTGAATTTCGAATTCCGTGAAGGTCGCCAAAAATCGGTTGTTGTGTCACAAAACATCGATGCGAGGTTGTCATGTGACATACCATGCGATTGAGGCATGAAACTAAACATTAGTTCCATCAGCGTATATAAGATTTTGCGTGAACACCTTGCTGTAAAAAAGGTTTGTTCGCGTTGGAATAATTTGACAACCGCTAAAAAGAGGCTCCTGTGGATTGGTGCAAAGAAATGCTGAAAAAATACGATCGCGGTGTTTATAAGGTCGACACAGGTTGCGAATCATGGATAAATGCGTATGCGCCGAAGCACTGCGAAGCAAATGGTCGCCAGTTTCATCGGCCGAATGAGTCATGTGGGTACTGTTCCGCTTGAGCAATGTAAGACGGTACACAACCATTTGTTTGCCTGAAGTCTTCGTAGAAATTCGCAAAACCAACAGCCGCAGATGAATTGCCACCATGACAGGGCATGATCTAAAACATCGGCCTAAACAAGACAATTTTGTAGTACTCAAAATATCGAATTGATTGGTCATCCGCCGTACAGCCCTGATTTATCACCCAATGATTTCTTTTCATTCACAAACATCAAAAATAAATTGCGTGGTGAACGTTTTTTTACGGCCGAAGAAGCTGTTGATGCGTTCACAACTTATGTTTTGGAAGTGCCTCAACCGGAGTGGAAAAAGTGCTTCGAAAATTGGTTTGAGTGAATACAAAAGTGCATAAATTATTATGTAGAATATTTTGAAAAATAATAAAGCCATTGTCTTTTAAAAATGTTTATTATTATTTATGCGAAGCCAAAACAATTTAGTAGCATTTACTTGAGGCGGATGCTAACATAGTTTACAAATTATGACAAGTAAAACCGATAAAAGGAAATAAGACTAGACATGCTAACATTTTTTTCAAAGTTTTGTCTTCTGGTGTATTCAGTATTTTTGATCAACCTCTGCAAATTCGCTTGATATTTTTGCTGTTGTTAAGCTTGTACAAAAAATATTTGTTTTCAAAATCGGTTATATATTTTGGGCTTAAAAAGCTTTAACAATCTTCACTTAGACCAAGAAACAAATCACACACAAAGTTTTTGTATATGCGTATTCCTTATATCTCCCAGCCCGTCACTCTCACTGTCACGAGAACATCATTTTGGATCAACAGCTAATTTTGATAGAAAGACTAACTTAAGATTACCTTAATTAATCCTTATTAAATATTTCATTTAGATCCTGATCGAACAACTACAAGGGAAAGGCCTTATACAAATCGTAGTTGAGCCCGATCGACTACAACATTCTTGCAAAATTTTAAAATAAACTTGTGAAATTCCGGAGCAGTCCTAGTCGAATGCAAAAAAAAACAAAGTCTCTATCTATTACCGTTTCCGAGATCCTTTCGTTCATACAGACGGACGGACGGACGGACAGACGGACATGGCTATATCGACTCCTCTATCACTCCTGACCATAATGGTGGTAACTTTGGGGGGTCTCCGACCATTATTTCTACCTGTTACATACATTTGCACAAAACCAATAGGCTCTTGTACCTTCGGTACAGGGCCTAATTATCCCAGCAGTCTATATATTTCAAAAATTGTTGCCTTATATATTCCATCCAAATAGAAGAAAGCCAAGGTAGTTTTTATATTCCCAGCGACATTCAAAGCCTTGTGCGTAAAGCCGCCAACTAATACTTCTCACGAGAAAAGCAGAAGTGTGAGCTAATAAAAAGGCTAGTCACTTTCTCTAGAAACCAAGAGCAAATGCTTATATCTTCTCATAGTCCAGCATTTTAGAAAGCGTTTGACACCTGTCTTCTAGGGAATTACATTAAATTCGAGCACATAGGAAGAGGCATAACCTGCTCGGAAGCAACTTTAAATTTAAAATTTTTGCACATCAATTTCCAACCGTTTTGATTATTAATAATAATTCATAATTTTATTGCTGAGCAAAGGACAAGGTTCGACCGAATTTAATGATTTCTTTTGATTTTACAAACAATTGACCACAATTAAAGAATGCGAATTCAATGAGAGCATTAATTTGCGTTATTTATTTGTAAATTTTTTAAAACAATGCAATTAATGACGATGAAAACAAATAATGCTGAGCATGCAAACGAAAATTCATTACTATTAATGAAGAAAAGATGAAAATATATGCATTTCACCTACAAAATATCTTTAATAACTAAAATACGCCTGCCGGACCCTAAAGACGCCAAAAGCAGTTATCAGCTTAAGTTGTATAATGTTGTTCAATTATTTGACAAAATTATTTCATAACTTAGTATTGTTGTTGCGTTATACAAACCAATAACACATATTCCAGAGAACTCTCTTTATATAACACGCATATTTATTAATGTGGGAAAATTAGAAAACAAATGTTTAGTTGTATAAAATACAAAGAGCTAAAATTAATTGAAATATAAAATAGTCTTAACAGAAAAACACGAAAAAAACCTAATTTCGAAAGCACCAGATCAACTCAATTATTTTAGCGTCGGTAAATCAAAAAGTAAACAAGTAAGAAAATCACAGGTCGCCTAACAAACACACTAAATGTTCCCCTAGCTTATGACCAAACACATAACCACTTCTCACTGCACCACTAAGTGCCTTATAAAACATTTTTTTATGTATGAAACGAAAAGGGGGGGTCGCTCAAATTCAATTGGTTATAAAATCGTCATTTATTATCTGATTTTGATGAACTTTTTGGATTTTGGCTTAGAAAGACGATATCTCTATACTGGCATACTTACTTTTTTTGTGCCGCAGAAATTTTTAGCCTTGGGGGTGATTTTATGGGGAAGCGGGGGAGGGGCAAGATTTCAAAATAAACTTGTGAAATTCCGGAGCAGTCCTAGTCGAATGCAAAAAACACGAAGTCTCTATCTATTACCGTTTCCGAGATCCTTTCGTTCATACGGACGGACGGACAGACGGACGGACGGACAGACAGACGGACATGGCTATATCGACTCCTATATCACTCCTGACCATAATGGGGGTAACTTTGGGGGGTCTCCGACCATTATTTCTACCTGTTACATACATTTGCACAAACCCAATAGGCTCTTGTACCTTCGGTGTACGAGCCCACCTTAATTTATAAGCCATCATATCGACTTTTAAGCGGATATTAAGAAGCGTTGCAACAAAAATACATAAGTAGCGGTTGCTTTTGCGTGAGGACTACCCCAAAACGTAATGGGTCACCCTTATAAGTATATGTATGTGGAACGGGCGTCCATAGGAAGACATCATTTAAATTGATAATGCTTATATAAAAACTTAGAAGTTAGTGGTGCACTTCTGTTTGGTCTGCCCCAAAAAGTGGGGCCGATGTTGTAGAACGTTCCCATTCCACTAGGCTAGCCACTCCTCGAGAAGAGTGAGATGGTCTGCAAGTCATCTAGTTACTTTTATTTGGCAACGAGATCTGCTTAAGACTGTTGTGTCTTCAATGTGAGTGTTGTGAGTCAGTGGTCCACTGATATGTGTGTGATGTGTACCGAACATATAATATGAGATGGAGAACGCTACCTTGTGATACACCAGTCATTCTATCTTACTGCGAATGCTGTTTCGCTGAGATATAATTTTGAATAAGCAATACACTAATTTTGTACTTGAATCCGCGTTCAAATGCTTGCGCTACATCAAGAAATATTGCGGTAGACAATTCACGATGTACGAATCACTGCGGTTATTTAGTTTAAATGTTCGATAGTGCCATGGTTTTCACGAAACCCAAATTGGTGCGTGAGAATGACTGATTTTTATAAGAACCAACAGTTTGGATGAGCCGGATAGAAAGCTTATGGGTATATATGGTCTGCAGCTCTAATCGGGTTTTTTAAAGCAGAAGCAGATAGAAAGCAGGTAGATTATAATCAGAGAAGTATTACTTCGGTGTGGCTGTTTCCGGAGCAAATGGACAATTTCTTTTTCAAATAAACATTTTTATATTATTGTCCTCAAAAAACATTAATTCACATACATGACAACAGATGTTAAATGTTCTCAGTATAAATCGGAGTCTCACACATCAATCATTCATCAAATTCCATTCATTCCCCCTAAGTACAATCACTGTGAATAGCATCTAAGTATCTTTCTCTAATAGAATACGAAATCTAGTAATATAAATTTGATGTATTCTAAAAATGGTAAAATAATATTATATTGTAAATACAAAACGGATAATTATTATGATCAAACAAATAAAGTATCTAGAACTTATGCAATAGAAGCGGTCAATCATTCCAAATAATGCACATTTAAGGCACACTTTAGTCCACAGGTCACAAAGAACAATTAAGTACCATACAAAACAAAAGAAGATCCATGAGTTATTAGTGTGCTATCGTTTTTTATCACAGTATAAGTTTTTTCTCATAACTGATACAACAAAAATTCTACAGGCTTACAAATTCATTTTATTAAAAATGTCTTCCAAAATATTTAAATTTCATTTTAAAGCATTGTAAAGTGCTTTTGCATTTTAAACTGTTTCAATTTTAAACGTGAGGTGTTAGCATTAATATGAACATATATAAGTTAATAACAATCTACAAAGCATTCCACCGAACGCTACTTCATACAACATATTCCATGCTTAAACCTGCCTGAATCTTTTATATGCTCCAGAAGTTCTTTGCCAGTAATATCCGCCAATGAATTAGGATCCATATTCGAGAGTGAATCTAGATCGGCATCATTTAGAAAATTCTGCTGCAGTTGACCAACAATTTTACGCAAACGTTTCGCCTCAAGTGAAGAACGACGCAAATTGCGTTCATGTTCGAGCGCAATGTAACCAGTGGGCTAGAGAGCGAGGACAGATGTAATGCATCGCTTGAAATTACTTTTCTTTAATACTTACATCCAACCACTGTTGTCCTGGAAATACAGCAATCAATTCCGTATTATCCTCCAGAGTGCGGAAATACTCCTCATCATCGATTTCAGTGCCATCCGAATCCAAGTGTATGGCTGGCAACAATGCTGTGGACTTCTTAAACTTCTGCGCAACTTTGGAACGCATTTCAACAAGACTGCCAGCAACCAACGACTTGCGTATATTGCGCGTGATGTCTTTGATCTGCAAAGAGTTTAAAATCGATTTTAGCATAATTACAAATCACAGCAGTAGGTGAAAAAGTTAAAAAAATGTAAAATGTTTTCTTCATTATACCCTTCATATTGTGTTTTGAGATAGGTTTTCAGAATTTTAATGGAGTTTGTAATAAATACTCTATTGTATTCGCTAGAACAAACAATTGGAGTACATATGGAAAATTATTTCCCAGATATGTTCACGATGACTGTTTTGTAAGAAATTTTTGAAAATTCAATTCGGAATGGCTTAAATAACTGATGTACTATTCCGTATCAAGACTGCAATCATTTTTGACTTATCCTCTCTGATTTTATTTTTCGTGTAGCCCAAAAAATATCGCGAGAGATGAGGTTTGTAGATGCGTGTTTTTTATGCTTCATTTTACGGCGTAAAAAACACTTCCAACATATAATGATAAAAATTCGTTTCCGTGTTTTCGTTCTCATCTTTGAAAAAAAATAATGGCTAATGCAAACCTGGCGTCTAATCCATAAAAAAGGGACAAGATAAGGCAATATGTTTGTGTGTTGCTGCGTATTTCTATATAACTACCCAATCAGCTCACAAGCTTCCATTAGAACACGTGTCTCCTGGGTAACCTCTGGACAACCGATCAGAGTTGAACAAACTGTGAGAAGGCGATTTATTTAGGGGCTGATGCGCTGAGCTTGAGACCTCTCCGGTAAACGTCTCCGTCTTCTGAAGATATATGTGAGCAGTGGATACATATAACCCGCTCCAGGTCATTAATCTGTGACCATCTCTTTGTATGACGAGGAGTGTCGCAATGGTACCGCATAGAAGAGCGCGCCTATCAGCGAAGTTTGTGGAAAGCGATATCAAGAGATACGGAGAGTTATTCAAGACGGACGGTGAGAAGTTAGGCTTAGGAGTACGCACCAACTTTTATGCAAGCCATATCTTGCATTTGATGTATGCATACCCAATGACTGGAATCTTAGTTTTCTGTCTCCTATCTTTACGGAAGACGACCCCGCTCTTTGCTCCAACTACCTCGGAATAAGTCATAGGCTGAAGCCATATGTGAATTCACTGATAGGACGATATCAGTGTGGCTTCAGGCCAAAACCAGTGACTAAATATTCACATTACGACCAATCTTGGAAGAGACCAATCAGTTAATCAAAGACATACACCACCTATTTGTAGACTATAAAGTCGACTTCCACACGCCGATAGGAACCAATTTTTTCGACGCCCTGTCTACACTAGGTATTCCCGCAAAGATCGTTCGTCTTTGCATGACGATGCTTTCTCACACAAAAAGCGTTGTCAGGGTGGGGAAAAACCACGCTGACCCCTTTGATACCAAGAGAAGTTTCAGGCAGGGCGATGTTCTGTCATGCGATTTTTTCAATTCAGTGCCCGTACATACCAAGTATGTCTTCCGAAAGGAAGTGAAGCTGTTCGCTAAAGCCGATGACATCGATATCATCGGCGAGTCAGCAAGACGTACTCAGTAATTAAAAAAACAGTCTCGTCTCATGGGTCTAGCGGTGAATGAGGACAAGACAAAAAACTTGGTGTCTTCTCACACACCGTCATCGCGTCTTGGACGGTCAGTGACGATGGAGAATTTCAACTTCAGTGTTGTAGAAAACTTCATCTATAATGAGATAACCGATGCTTTTTTGGGCTGAGCAAGCAAATAAGAAGTAAAGCCCTCTATCGAAAGAGTCTGTGAGAGGGAGATTCTCCACAGGATTTTCGGTCCCATTAGAGTCGGCGACGAGTTAAGATCTCGTATGAACCGCGACGGCCATTTAGATAAGAAGTTGCATTAACACAACCAAGCGAACTGATGGGCTTTAAACTTATAAATGTTATTAATATTTTTAAATCTGTGCGAACTACAAAAAACACATAAAAAGGCTCATTTTATAAATGCACTTTACATGAAGATGGAGAATATGCCAAACACTCTGTCGGATCGAGCACTGATGCCTCCGTTGGGTTAGTGCTGCATAGCTAAGCTGTAAAAATCTGTAGCCAATAGACTATACAGATGTAAAACGCATGAATAAAGAATCAGGGGTGGCCAACCGGTCGATCGCGATAATAGTCCAGTCGATCGTGGCAAGGCACAAAATATAAATACTGGAATAATAGTCGCGATCGATCGGTTGGCCACCCCTGATCTATACATATAAATAAAATTGGAGTTCATTATTTTATATCAAAATTACTTTTTTAAAAGTGCATATTAAAATATGCTTAGACAAAAAATTTAATTTTAAAATTTTTGTCTGTCTGTCGGTCCGGATTTTGACTTGACTTTGACTGCCTGATAGCTGCTTCTCTAAGGTGTAGCTTAGGTTACATTTACCACCAATATAAAGATTAACAAAATTCAACAAATGCTTGTATCTATTTAATATGATAATGGGATCAAAAGAAGATCTCTTCATGAGTTTGGGATACTGTCCAGCTTTGAACCTTATCAGGCACAAGTATCTTGGTAATTGCCAAGTGACAGGAAGGGCTGTTCATGCACTTAACCCTATAACACTCGTGACTTTTTCGGAGTGGCAATGCTGGATGAACAGGCAGGGCTGCGAAGATCACAGTATCTACTACCTAATAATAAAAAACTTTGGCCGCAAACCAGTCAAAAACGTTTTGGCAATCACCAGGGGAATGGAAGGGCGATCCATGCACTGAATCCAAAAATCCATGTGGTCTATTTCAATGCGTCAGAGGTGGATGAAATATTGTAGTTAAAAAGTGCTAAAACATTGTTGATGTGACCTCCAACGATAATTTATTTGTAATCTGTGATGTAAGCGTCCTTAGAAAATACGGCAATTAAAATAATATTTCCGCCAACAATGTGTTGTTGTTAATGAGATACCAACTCTCAGTCCATTTCAACAATCAAATATTCGATCAGAATATATTAGAAGGTTAGGATTCGGAGGTTTTGAAAACTCCCAAAAACCCTTGGTTACAATCGCAAAAATTGCTTGCCTTTTCGTCTTTCGCTAAATCTTGCACACGGACATCTTACAATAAGCAACCGTTCGGAATTGCTACCATTTCTTGTTATAAACATTGTGGTTTTGGTAACCTCTACGAAATATCTCAGCCTCCAATACAAGACCCGTAAGATGCAGCAGATTGAAGAGCTATTTGGTAAGCTGGACAAATTCATTAAAACTGATGTAGATCGCGTGTACATCCAGCAACGAATTCGCGAACGTGAACTCCTTCTGCTGAAGATAATTGTGAGACTTTACCACATGACCAACATTATCTCATTTGTCATGTGGGCTTTACAACGGGAGCGTCGTATGATATACATCTCCTGGTTTCCTTTCGATTGGCAAAATTCCATTTGGCTTTTTATTGATACTTTCTTTGCGTTGCTGTGTATAACATATTCGATTTTTGCACTTGCTGTTCAAATGTAATGCACCTCCATCCTTCGTCGTATGATACCGTGTTTCAAAATTAATATAATAGATTAATAAAAGCAAGGTAGAACCCTGCATAGGAGATGTGATAATTTATAGTAGTCCGATGCAAGCAAATTTGGATTATTAATTTCTGATGAATTGGCGCTACTTCTTATAATCGACATCGAATTGTGGAATTGCAACCTTTGACTTTGAATTCTGGCAAGGTTTTCGTTGGGTTTTTAGTTTCCACTTTAGTCGCATCAATATTCAAATTAATCAACTGCAGTTGAGTCATATCATCCAAGAATGTGATCCGTTGGATCAAACTCTTCTTGAAGAAATACAAGATGGAATTTCTGTAGCTTTAATGTTGCTACACAAAATGCTGTTTTCCGAATTAATCCATTACAAGATGCTGCTTGTGAAGTAAACTTGTCTTTCGAGTCTATGTAAAATGTTGATGGAGATACGGTGAAGCCTATTCACGGATATCTGTGAATAGATGAATTTCCTTCATGTTTTTGAACTAGTCATGGCTCATTGGTTGAGCAGTGAGTGTTCGTATTGTGGTGACCGTTTTCCGAACTGCATCTACTTTACACTAAGACGCTGCAGCCGATTTCATTTCTGCAGAACTCTTTTTATAACTTCGAATTTCTTCACAAGAAGTGCATTGCTCTGTAAACAGAAAGTCCAAATTAGGTGTTTTTCTGATTTTGTCTACTATGGTCCTAATCCTAATTAATTTATCGCTATTTTATCGCTGGATGTGCTACTTTTCAAAACCCAAACTTGGTCAAAAACCACAGTAAATTATTAGTACCTTACGGATAATCTTTGTCGAAGAGCTGTATTTTATTTTATTTGATGAAATAAAAAATCCAGATTGGAGCACGTCGGAGTCATCAAAATATATTTATAAATGGAACTCTAAACAAAGGATGTTTTAGTGAAGTATGTTTGTTTTAACTCTATTCACTGATGTTTACCTGAAGTGTCACTAACGGGAGAAGTTAACTCTCGGTGATACGGCATGCATATATAAGGAATCAGTTCCTTAACCGAACGAGAGAGAGTGCAACTCCAGCAGAACAAGACGTTGCCCCTAACGATAAGACTCCCATAGTATAGAACTCAACCCGGCACAGAGATACGAAACAGGTGGCAGTTGAAGACCATATCGCCTTCCTTTTTAATTAAGACACATACCAAATATTTGGCGACTATAAAGCCGCTTTCGACACGCCCATACGATCAAAGTTTTTCGAATCCGTGTCAGCACTGGGTTTTTCGGCAAAGATCGTTCGTCTTTGCATGACGACGCTATCTAACACACAAAGCGTTGTCAGGGTGGGGAAAACCTCTCCGATCCCTTCGATAAAAAGAGATTTTCAATCTTCTGATTGAATACATCCTACTCCAGTGCCCGTACATACAGAGTATGTCGGGCTCGATCTTCCAAAAGGAAGTGATGCTGCTCGCTTACGCCGATGACATCGATATCATCGGTACGCAGGAACGGCGAGTCAGCAAGGCGTTCTCAGAAATTGAAAAACAGTCTCGGCTCATGGGTCTAGCGGAGAATAAGGACAAGGCGAAGAATCTCGCTTGCAAACAGATGCTCTTTTGGGCTGAGCAAGCAAATGAGAAGTAAAGCCCCCTCTCGAAAGACAAAAATGAAGATCTATAAGACGCTTATACTCCCGGTCCTATTGTATGGCGCAGAGGCATGGACCGTAATTGAGTCGAATAAGACAGCATTGGAAGTCTTCGAGAGGAAGATTCTTCGCAGGACTTTCGGTCCTATTAGAGTCGGTGACGAGTTTAGGACCCGTATGAACCGCGAGCTCTACGAGCTGTTCGATGAGGTTGACATAGTCAAGCGCATAAAATTCCAGCGGCTGCACTGGGCTGGGCACCTCATTCGAATGGATGAAAGAGCTCCAGCACGCATGGCTTACATGGAGGGCCCAAACTTGATTGGTGGCCGCCGAAATAGAGGACAACCGGGCACTCGATGGAATGACCAGGTATGGAGAAGACCAGCGTTCACTAGACTATGGACGCTGGCGTGCCTTCCTAAATGCGGCCATGACCGGAAAACGGTTGACGGCCATTTAAGTAAGTACACATTATTTTTTTAGATCACGAGTATTCAATTAAACTAATCACATACGGGTTAACACTTACCATGTATACTTACTGCTGAACTTTTGTATGGAAAAAACTTTATTGACGTAGTTGATTTTGATCTAACTTACGTTAATCTTTATTACATTTTGGCTCAGATCGAACTACAAAAAGTGGTAGCGCCTTAGAAATCTGTCCCATCTTTCTAGGAATATGGTGTACTCTGCATCAATCCTAATAAAGTATTCTATTAGGGTCCAAGTCGGCCCCAAAGGACATGTTGATATAGACATTCCGTCTGCCTGTCTATAAACAACAAGAACTTGGCAGCAAAAAAAGTTTGAGGCTTCAAGTTTGCATACTTGATGGCTCCTTTTCCCAGACAAATAATGTTTAAAGAATGTGCCACTATTATAAAACCTTCCCATCCTTCCCGAGTTCTGGAATAAAAAACTTTCTGCAATTTTCAATGGATTAGTGTTTTTCCGTTAATATTCAGTGATGGTCCAAAACTAGTGGGAGCTATCTACGGAAAATAAATATTGATGGCGCTTTATGGACAAATAGACGTACAATTGCTTTCAATGCTATTCTAATATATGGAATTATGGAATCTGGAAAAGCGTCTTTAGGTATTCAAACAAACTCTGTGACAACAGCCAATGAAGCTAATGTTTCTGCTAAGTTTCAACAACTCTTATTTACTTTTTCAGCTGTGTTCCCTCAAGCAAACTAAAAAAAAAACACTCTTCATATTTACTTCAATTTAATACCACCTCAGGGCTTTCACTTTGCTTAATGCATTCAAAATCTCTATTTAATCTTTGTTATTTCGCTATGTGGTTGGCAATTTGAACATAAATTAGCTGCTGGCTAAAAATAATAGAAATCTATTCAAGCAAAAAAAACAATAATTTCAACAGAATTTAATCAACTTAATATGCCATCACAATAAAAGCAGAGCAGCTAAGACGCAACTCGTTACCAAGTCAACTAAGTCTAAAAGGAATATTTTTTATTTATAAAGACAGATTTTGAATTATTTGTAAGTCGCATGACTTGCATGAAACTATAGAAATTATTCCTACTTGAATAAGAACATTGACATGAGTATCCGTTCGCTACTTACTCCAACAACTTCTTTGAAGCAACCAGGTTGTCTGTCTTATTGAGTGACTGATTGACTAACTGACTCAATGACTGCTTGCTCGTTGCAAAGCCAGCTCTTTTCCACAGAATATTTCATACGAAACGAGCTCCTTTCAAAACAATAAAGCGTTCGCTTTTAGGTATTTTAATACATTAAAATAAGTTCATTTAATCCATAAAGCTGCACACCAATCATTTGGTAAAGATGCCATTGTGTTGTTGAAGAATTTACCAAGTTGAGCTACGCAAATTGTTGTAGCTTTAGTAAGAAATTTGAGAACAGCTCCTGTCAAATATTCAATCAATCAAATAAGACTGCCAAACATTTTTGGAAAATTTTAGGGTTGAATTGAAATTTCATTTAAATAGAGTTCAAATGGTGTTTGGAGTTATGCGAACTAAAATATTTAATATCGAATTATTGAAATTCATGTCAAACAAAGATTTAACGACGACATTCTGAAAAATAAAATATTTACGAAAAATATTTATTCTGCGCAGTTTATAGCCAGAACCTGCATTGACTTAAAAGGACTGTTTAAGTTTTTTTTTATGTCGCAAATACATCTACAAGTTTACTATCTTGTGATCAACTCAGTCTAAGACTCTGAGATATAGGTCTTCTACTTGATATCGTATTATTTTAAATACCGCAAGCTGAAAAATAAAATATTCAAATGGACCAAAATGCAGAACAGATGACGAAACATGAGCAACGCCTTCGCAATGCATGTAATAGCCGACGTTTATAAATGGCTCAATCCATACTAACAATCTTTAAGTTGGAACTTTTACTAGTATGCTTAACGATGATCCCGTTAGCTCGTATGTGACGCGATTTGCCATGGTCTAATTGCGGTGATGCATTTAATGATTGATACCACAGTCTCCGTTTCTTTAATTGGACTCTCTTTCACATCATCTTGCTGTAAAGCAAATTGCAGTTCAACGAGCTCTTCAATAGTCAGCTCCTCACTATGCTCTGCCACAATCTCTTCAATATCATCGTTGTCTACCTCTTGCCTCTTCTGGTAAGCTAAAATAATTATTTTATTGATTACTGGTTCCGTAGATACTGCGTGAAGTTCTTACAATGCGTATTCGGAAAATCTCTCGGGCCAAAGATCTTTCAAGTAGGCTCAAAACTTTTTTGAAGTGAAGCTTCTTTAAGTTGGCTTAATTAGAACATTTTGTAACCACAAAAGGGGAATCGCGCGAGAGGAGAAACAACAAAACATGGAGCAACGATAGGCAATATATTTACACGCTATTTAAACACGGTACACACACGAATATTTGTATCTAATTTTAGTTATTATAAGCCGCTTATAACATTTCAATCACAAAATAATGAAATAACTGAATATAAAATTATTCAGTTATTTCATTATTTGAACACATCCCTTGATTCCATTTTGTTCAGCAGTGTAGAAGGGTTCCTTCTAAAACTCTTTCCGAGTGAAATTAGTTTCCCTTGTGACTTCAAAACAGCGCTGGAAAAGTTCTTTAGAGCTTGTTAAAGTTAGAAATAAGTTCCTCTTCCATTGGAGTGAAATTAAGAGTCAAAAAATTGATTTTGATGAATGGAAACTCTTCAATGAGATCATCTTTCACGTCTGAAGGATGGATAGAAGCGTTGTCCATAATAAGTAAAGCACCAAGTAAGTAGTATGAATGAAATATTTTTTTATAAACGGTCCAAAAACTTTGTTGATCCAATCAGTAGAGATGTCACCTATCATCCAAGCTTCACTATACGAACTACACATGACACATAGATTGCTTTTGTCGACATTATGAGTTTTAAAGGCGCGTGGATTCTCTAAATAATAGACAAGGAGTGGTTTTATTTTCAAATCACCTCTTTCATTGGCACAAAAAAGCAGAGTAAATAGGTTCACTTGTAACCCTCATTCTCCACAAGCTTCTTGAAGTCGCTGACGAAGTTCTCCGCTGCCCTAGCGTCGGAGCTTGCTGATTCACCGTATCTTACAACGCTTTGGATGCCACTACGCATTTTAAAATTCCCGAACCATCCGTTACTTGCTTTGAACACTTCATCTTTGGCTGATGTGCTTGTAGTCTTTTCAACAAGGTCGTCGAATATCTTTTAAGCTTTCTTACAAATTATATTCTGCGAAATAGAATCACCTCTCAATTGCTTCTCGTTTTAATCCATATTTAACATCATATATAATTGACATTCCTTTAGAAGCATTTACATCGAACATTTTGTTGTTACTCTTGAGTATGGTCGAAATCGTTGATAGTTCGTGTGCCCGACCAAGTTAAGCTACGCTAACATTATTTTTTCAATGGTTTTATGTTTCATTTGTATTATTATTTTTGCTCTGCTATTCTGCAAATCTTTTTTTGAAGACAACTTTGTATTTTAAATTACACTTCTTACAAATTAAAATCCAAAATAGAACAAATATATCTTTCAACACGTCTTGTTAAGTGTATGAACACAAGTAAAACAGAAAAGAAAGCTGACAAAATTTAAATTAAATTTTTTTTTGTTTTTTTGCTTTACGAAACTTCATTCATTAAGCGAAACAATTTTGTCTTTTTAATTATTTTCATTCGTTTTACTTCATATCATGTTTCAAACCTAAAATGTTCCAAATAAAGTGGACCATCGGTTAACGAATTGAAAAATCAATGACTTCATCTTCGATTGCATGTTCGGGTATTAATAAGACACTCTGAACATTAAAGAAACTCCAACCCATTGCATCGGTACGGAAAAGTAAAAAAAGCGAAAGTTGTATGCGAAGCTGTTTTCCAAATTATTGATATATGTCTCTGCGCATTTATTAGTTTCCGGCAAAATAAAACATGACAATACTGTCGCAGCCAATCTACAGCATCATCTATTAGCATTCACTATAACTCCAGAGGAATATGCTCCTTTTCATTAATTCAAATAGTGCCATCAATGAACCTGACTATTGTTGCACGATTTCTTGTTGCTAAGAGAAAATAACAAATGATTGAAGTTTCTCTTCAAAAAAAACATTCTAATCGGTCGAGCCATTTTTGAGTTTCTGCGTGAGTTTCGCACGGCAACCGATTTTTATTATATAAATACATGATCCTCCAGGGTGTACTAAATGATCTTTCCACTGTACTAGTTGAAAATGCAATAAGTCCTAATGGAGTACACTAATATTATAAAAAGTTCAATGTTCAGTCTGAAAACGCTTGAAGATGGTGGGATGGCTGGATACATTTGCATTTTTACTGTTCCTGTTCATGTGAGATATTTTAAACGAATTGCCGAGAGTATAAATAAGAAGTGTGCAACGTATCTGCATACAAATTGTATATGTTTCAAGGACGGAACTAATCCCTCAACAGAACACAATAAAAACGAACGAAAAAATGAATGAACAAATCAAATGAACGAACGAACAGCAAATAAGAATAAAACTAACAAAATACTTTTGAACTATTACGTTCGATTCTGTTATTATTTCTCATTCCTATTGAACAGCCAAACAGATTACGAGGAGTAAAAATAAGAAACAAATCGAATAAACAGTTTTGTGCTAGTCTGTTCAATTATATCCATAGCTAGCGGACGCGGCGCGTGCACCTGTTCTTTTTGTTATTATTTTTCAGTGGATCTTATTTCTCTCACTGCCCTTTACACATGTTGGCTGGTATTTCTCTTATATGATCTTTTCTCTTATATAATCTTTCCAGTGGATGTTATATCTACCATTGTTCTTGACATACATACGATAGGCATTTATATGCGTCAAATAGTTGCTGATATTTTGCGGTTTAGTGTTTTACTCTTCTGTGGGGAATAACCCAACAATAGAGCTAGTTTTAACAATGTTTCAGTATGATAAAGCGGAATAGCAACGAACAAACCTATTTCTGGCCAGCTACCTACACAGCATAATAAAACCAATTATGCAAAATGTAAAAGCAGAGACAATAGGAATAGAACGCACTAACAAGCTGCCTACGTCTAGGATAGAAAACAAAAATAGTTATTCTACGTACGTACTCCGACGTACACATTCATTGGAAATTCTATAAATACCAAACAAGTCAGCTGGCTACAGATAAAGTGAAACACGCTTATACACAGGAAAAGCAAATACAATAGAACGTAGGAGAAATAAATACAAAAAGTCAGAAGCCAGCAAGCAAAATTTTCAATATATGACCATAACATTTGATGTAGGCAGATGGAGCAACAAATATTTTAAAATTAGATTTATTTGCCGAGCAGAAAAACTTTTTTATGTTAGGAAAAGCTGAGACGCAACATGTGGCTGCTTTAATAATTGATAAAGCAGTAGGAGTGAACTGTGTAAATAAATAATTCGTATATTACGTATACGCATAGTAAAACCAATTACAGGCGTTTGTAATGGCAAAGTAATGAATGCAGTGCAATTGCTGAAGCAGGGGAAGTAGAGTACAGAAGACGAGAACTGTCTGCAACAATGAAAATTTATTATGCGTAAAACTAGAATAGGAAAAAAAACTATAAGGGAAGAAAGTAAGATAAAAGCTGCAACAAGTCTACTCAACTTTGATATACCCTGTATATAATAGTCCTCTATCCGCTTTCTCAACCGACCACTATCGTTACGAGTCACTTCATCCTTATGAAAATAAGTATTTCTAATATTTCAAAATGAAAAAATTGGAATATATAAATTACAATTATAATGGATTATATTATATTATATTATATATTCTATGGATATATTCCAAAGGTACGTGTCTGATGTGATTTGTCTCCATTTTTAGACGTTTTTGTAAAGTGATGTTTCAGATCAACCCAGCCTAAAATCAGTTGTTCTTCGTTTTTTGTTTTTTTTTTTTTTTTGACTCAACAGAACTCGAACCTATTGAACGTGTGTTTTAGTGCTCAGCATACAATCGGTCAAGTTTAGCGAGTAAAAGCATATATCATTCGAAACACTGAGCAAAACCAACGTGCAAATGGATTAGGCCCGCATTACACCGTCATAGACAAAGCTACAGAAAACGCGTTCAAAGAAAAAACACATATATCACACTCTACCACCCTCCCTATCCAAAATATAAGGCACGATAAAGCTAATGTCAACATCCAAAGAAATTCTGCGGTGAGCATTACCTCAGTTCACTAAAAAGTTAAGATCAACTGTGAAAACGAAACTCTATCGCCACTCAGTCGTTAAAAATTTTCAATTTTAAGCGACAATTTAACTAACTCACCAAATAGCACAGATGAAGGAGCTACAATGTGAATGCCAAACCGCTGCCATTATATGTCCGTAAGAGAAGCTCAAATGGTAGCTCAATAGCACATTTTTATTGGGAGCAATAAGTTCCACAAAACAGCTATTTGGAACGGTACAATACACGAGACCAGGGTTTATATTTACTCTGAATAAATTTATCGTTTTTTTTCACAGCATTTCTCAGATATGAAAATAAACTTTTACACGTACATATCAACTTAAAAGCTATAAAGGGCTTCAAGTCGTGCTCAAAGGCATTGAACCAAGCGTTTCTCCAAGCGAAGCGGTAAGCGTACTAAAAGAAAGAAGACTTCAATCTAAAAGTATCCATAAAAATAAACAACAAGAACAAAATTCCGCAGCTCATATTTAAAGTAGAGCTAGACCCCGAAAATAACGTAATGAAGAAGATCCATTCTACAACTTCTGTGGAAGAATTTCAAAAGTGCAATAACCGATTCACTACGCTCTGTCTGCGTTTCTTTTGGAGAACACCACTATACCGCTACAGGCACCGCAAATAAATCAGATCACGACTCTAAAAATTGTAGTAACTGTGGGCGAAATCAAGCCGGCTTACTACAGAGGCAGTCTTGTATATTAAGAATTAAAAAATATCCTGTTGTCAATCGCACGCACTCCACAGACTTATTCGTTTGATATAACCACCGCCGGTGTGTTCTTTTCTAACGATCAGAAATCAGAGTTAAAGCAAGCTGAGCCAAAGTCAAATGCGCAATCCGTTTTCCACACGGTATCCATGGACCCCTGCGCCCAAAATCCACAACAACAAAAATAAATATATGGAGTACCAATGCCCTAACAAAGAAACATTGATATAATTCTGCTTGCAGCATTAATTCACAAGAAGAAATATGTTTCAATAATTTTAGTGTATACGTTCTATTCCACCAACCACCCAGATGGCAAAGCCCCAGGCGGAACTGGCATACTCAATTGCAATCGTATCAAACACCATTCTCTACAGGTGTTTGAAACTAATTACCTCAAAGCCAACTCAATATATGTTTAATCAGAGTTAAGTAATCTCACACTATCGACAATTTATTGCCCCCCAATTTCTTGATCACTTTATAGAGGGAGGTGATTACAATGCCAATCGTTCAAACCTTTCAAATCCCAACACGAAGAACCTCTAGTTGTTTAATATTTTTTAATCTCTTGCAGATCTCTTATTGGATCATTCTCCAGTCCTCTTTAGCTTACTGGAGAGACCTCATCTTAAGTTCACTACATACAAAACAAACTGGCTCAAATATAAAGAGTACAATAGCAGGAGTTGATATATCGTACGTCTTTCTCCAACAAGTTTTAAGTTCCCCCAATAGAAAGCGGGAGCGGATATTAAACCCATTAGAGACCACACTGGAAAATGAGCTCGCACTTACTTAAAAAAGGCAGATGTTTCTCTATTACGACTACGAATTAGTCTAATCTAATCACCTTAGAGTTCACAACCTTGAAGTATGTAAAGTGATTAAAACCCAGATATATCCTAAAAACGCTGCATGTTATTAATTTTTCCCAAATAAAATCAAGCAGCTTCCTAGCCCAGCTGTTATGTACAAGTATATTCAAATATTATTTAACGCGATTTTTAATGTGGGTATTTTCCAATTCTCTGGAAGAAATCGGTCATATTCATGATCCCGAAATTCGGGTAAAATAAAACACAGACAGCGTCATATAGGCCCATCAAAATTTTATCCACACAAGACTAACAACATTCATATTTGTCGAGGACATAACCATCTTAAGCAGATTTCGGTGCCGAAAAAAAGCAACTTGACGAGTAGCAGGCCACCTCACTGCTTTCCGGAGTGGCTAGCCAACTGGAGCATAAAATTCAATGAACAAAAAATCAAACACGTTATATGTTCACGCTAGACAAAAATACTTGTCCAACTATGAACAACATTGTGATCCCACAGGACAGGTTCGTGGTGCATCTCGGCATTCATCTCGAAAGACGGCTCACTTATTGAAGGCGTATTGAAGCCAAGAAAACTTAAATAAAATTAAAATTCCCCCCCCTCATAACTACGTAATAAAGCCTATTTGGAAGAACGATTATTTTAAAGACAATTCTCACCCAAATTCGGTCGCACGATTTCTAGCCCTACACAGTAACCAAACACAACTCAGGAGAAATGACCTCCCAGCACTCTGATGTGCTTTTAAGGCCGCTGTAACTACATAAGTCTATAACCGGAGGCTCAGTACATAACTTGATTTTAAGATTTGAAAAATTATAGTTTGTCTTTTTAAAAGAGAAGATTTTCAAATCGGTGAGTCGCTCAACCCCTCTATCTTGGCTCTCGAGTTTCCTCAACCAAAAATAAAGTATTGTATAATAAAGTATTGTATATCCCTGTCCCCACGCATTCAATCACTCGACTTACCCTACCGAACCTAAAAAAGTTTCACTCCACAATTTAGTTCGTTCATTCAGAAAATGGGCTGACGAAAATAATATGAATGACCCATGTTACTAAGTAGAGGTCGAAACTGTGTTATTTACAAAGCTATAAGGAAGTTTTTTTGCATAAGAGAAATGTATTTCTATCGTTATTATTAAATCATTATAGTCATTCGATTTTGTTCCATTGCAATGGATACTCGGTATGTTATATGACTAAAAAATTCTGCACGCACCATTTGAGGAGTGTACTCAAGTCCCTTTAGCTTAAGAAACCAGACGGGTCTCGGGTATATTGCAAGTAAATATACCAGACTACTTGCAGCACGAGAGAGCAAACTGGAAACTTGCCTTCAAGCCAATTAGCCTCACCTCATTCACACTAAAGACTTTAGAGAAAATGGAGGATAAGTACATCAGATATTATCCCCTCTCCTGTAGTAGATGAACTATTAAACTCCCTAACCAAAAATGGCATCGAATTCCAAAAAGACACACTATTTGATGAAATTACATTGGGTATCAATATTACACGATCTTGGTGCTCCAAAGTAGGACTGAGGACAGCCAAAACTACAATTGTTTCTTTTTCTTGAAATTATAAGCTGATATCACTTAAACCAATATGCGTGAATGGCACGTTAAAATAATTCTCCAAGATGGTCAAATACCTAGGAGTAATCTTTGCTCAACGTACCACTTGGAACATATGGTGAAGAAATCCATTATGGCAACAATGACTTGCAGAGCAATTACTGGGAAGAATTAGGGTTGTGCCCCTAAAACAATCAAATGGCTTGTGATATCATACGGCACCATTGTCTGGTCGGATAGGGGCACACTCGCATTAGCCAGCAAACAACTGAATAGAATTTAGAGGTTAAATTGAATAACTATAACGAGAACAATACGGACCTGTCCTAGTGCCGCATTAGACGTGCTTCTAAATCTAATGCCGATGCATCTTCGCATCTAACAACATGCGAACAGTGCCATCATTAGGTTAGGAAGGCTTAACAGTAGTAGTGAGGCTACATCAACAATCGAACAAAAGATATCTTGACGGACCATTATTTAAAGTTTGGCAACGCTGAACTAAGATGTTAAACTGGGGGCAATCTGCTGGTTCACAGATGACTCCCAAACATATGAAGAAACTAACGCATGGGTCTTCGACATCGCACTAAGTACTTTGAATCGCTAAGAAAATTCACTAATATCTTTTAGGCAGAAATATATGCAATAGATAGATGTGACCAATTCAACCTAAATAGGGGGTACAAAATCCAAAACATTGCCGTATTCTCCGATAGCCAGGCGGCTATTATAGTAAGTTCGCATGCGATCAAGTCTAAACGGGTCCTGGAATGAAGAGGTAAACTTAAAAATCTATCAAAATTAAACAATATCACTGTATACTGGTAAGCCGATCACGCGTGCACACCAGGTAACAAATGAGAATCCTGAAAAAAGATAAAGAGAATAAAGTCAGAGATTTTTTCTGGGAGAAATGTGAGGGCTTAAGACAAGGAAAAAATTGCAAAGCCCTTACAATACGAAAAGGTCAAACATTTGCGACGGACTCAAGAAGAACCCTATAAGAATGGTTTCAGGTTTCCTGACTGTACGCTGCAGACTCAGAAGATACTTATACAAAATTGGTATCGAGAGTGACAGCACTTGAAGATTCTGTTTGGAAGAAGACGAAACACTTGAACATATTTTGGGCGATTGTCCAGATTTGACCCCCACAAGGTATAAGAAGGGAGGGCGGTGCAAGCATTTAATCCTCGGGGACTTTTTCAAGTCGGCAGAGCAAGATAAAGTATTGAGGTACAAAGGTCGCAGTGCCAACTACCTAATCTGTACATATAATAAAATCGAAGACAAATTTCAAGGTTTTTAAGTTTTAAATTTGTTCTGATCACATTTTGTATAAAATATCGATTAAATGGTCAGTTCAAGATTGAATTACACAATGTGCTGATATTGCGGTTTTTTTCATTACTTTTAAAAGACCTCCTAGACCAATAGACCGATAGATTTAAACTTAAAAACAAAATTTGTAAAAAAAATTGCAATGCCAAAGTAAAATGCCGTGAATTGACCATTTTTTAATTAGGCAACTGAGGAACAAAGCAATTGTGACACGAATTAAGAGAATCAGCTCTACAGGGTATTTTAAGCAACAGCATCAACAAATTGTAACTTAAAAAAAAAACTATATATAACAAGTAAGAAAATTACAGTCGTGCATAACCGACTGAAAGAGGCCCTGCACCGGACATTTATTATCAGATTTGGATGATGTTTTGTGATTTTGGCTTAGAGAAACGTTATCTCTATACTGGCATACTTAATTTTGTATGTGTCAAAGAAATTTTTACCCTTGACGGCGATGTTACGGGGAAGGAGGAGGAGGGGCATAACTCGTAAAATTCCAGCGCAGTCCTAGTCGAATGCAAAAAAAACGAGGTCTCTATCTGTTATTGTTTCCGAGATCATTTCGTTCATACGGACGGACGGACAGACGTGGCTATATCAACTCCTCTATCACTCCTGACCATAATGGGGGTAACTTTGGGGGATCTCCGACCATTATTTCTACCTGTTACTACCTGTAATTTTTGGACGCGGCCATGACCGGTAGACGGTTGACGGCCATTTAAACAAACAAACAAACTACCTGTAAAAGTTCAATGTCATCAAATTTGTTGATTCAAAATTTCAATTTCTTTTAAATAATGTCACCAAGGAACAAAATAAGGAACTCTGAATGAGAAATGAGAAGCACTTCACGGCACTTTGACGCAGCAGTGAATATTATAAAGCAGGCTTCAATTGATCGATAAGGAGATAGGAGAGACATTGCTTTACGTTGTCTATATGCAACTGGAACACATTTTGACTCCATCATTCAAAATCCGAATAAACATGTTTTCTAAAATTTGATGCCAAAAGAAAAAACGAATTGACATAACTGGAACAGGTTACTTTGTCGCTGCTTACTTTAATGCGTTGCAAACCCTGTGACAAAAATTAAGATACTTCACACTATTTGTGTGAAGGGTAAAAAGAAACTGCGCACTTTTAAAGTAACATTTTATGCGGCGGCATATGTGGCGTATACGCAACATTATTGCTTGAAAGGCACACATAGCAGACAAGTTGCCACAGCTACTACATATACACGCACACATCCATACAAACAAAATAGCATACAACAAAAAAGCATACATACATACATACCAATGCGTTTCTCAACAGCAAAACACGCTCGTCTACCGTCAGCCTCGTCGCCTGTCAACGTCCTGCGGCTTTGTTTTCCTTTTCAACCATATTATTTTCACATTGTTGTTGCTCAATTTTCTGCACTGTGTTTTTACAAATTTCGCCCTGACTTTTCCCAACAATTTGCTTCGCTCTTTGTCCTTGACTTTAACCTTTTTTTTCTCCGTGAAGAGTTCAATTTTATTATCAACATACGTAGTCACACTGGCTAGAAGTCGTATGTAGACGCACTTCAAAGTTTTTGCAAGTCTATGCACTGTAATTCAGCACCCTGACGCCCTAGCTCAGCAGCATTATAATAATCACCGCCATCATCGCCTCACACATCACTCCACCAAAAGCATCGTCAAGCACACAAGTCAACTTGTAAGCATGTTTCAGACACATTCTCTGTGCAAATGGCTATTCATGAATAAATGTTGCTACTATTTTTCACTGTTCGACAGTTGAAATACTTCCAAATTTTCAAGTGTCATCGGTTGTGACAAAAAGCCTTCTTCAGCATTTTGCTGCAGACTGCAAAAAGGTCTTAAAGTTTCAGTTGATTGATTTTAAATGGAGTATGAAATATTTTGCCAAATGTAAGACAACCAAAGGCATGATATAAGGTCAACTGCAATGTTTTATGCATAAACAAAATTTATAAATGAAGAAATAAGAAGTCCTTCATTCGCTTAAGCCTTTCTCAACAGTTATGGCTAATAATAAGCTTTAAACAAATGCTGAACTGTCAATTTAGCAACTTAATTTTTGATTCAAACGTTTAATAATTAGTCGAGTAAACTATTAGACACTGAATTGTTAAAATCTTTAATGCAAGTTTAGCTTATTAAATAATTTGGCAGCGGCTTCTGTTGGTGTTTGGGTAATTTTAAACAAAAAGGTATATTCAATTTGTACTAAAATATGTAACAGGTAGAAGGAGAACAGCATCTTAAGTCGAGTCGATATAGACATGTTCATCTGGCTAGATTTCCGTAGGAACAACGAGAACTTAGTGACTGAACTTAGAGCCTTCAAGTTTAGATATTTAGGCGCTATTATGATTTCTTTAGAATATTGGGATTGGCATTTACTATTTACTCTTATGTTTGGTCTATTTGGTCAATTTGTTAAAACTTATGAAATATTCCATATACTATAGGTTGAGGTTGGACGACTAGAAGGGGAAGCCACTATATAAATTGAACCAACATTTCTGCGGTAGGACCGGGAGAATCAGCGTCTTATAGATCTTGATTTTCGTCTTTCAAGAGCAGGTTTAACTTCTAATTTGCTTGCTTAACCCAAAATAGCATCTAGATGCAAGCGCTCACGTTGTTGTCGCTGGTTATTTTGGATGCAAGATAGAGGAAGTATTCTACATCATTGAAGTTGCAATTCTCCATCGTCACTGATGCATTGAAACCTCTCTTGGTATCAAGGAGCGGAGAGGTTCGTTCCTATCCTTTTTGCAATAGCGTTTTGTGTAATAGCGGCATCATGCAAAGACGAACGAACTTTTCCGGGATACCTCGTACAGGCAGGGCGCCAAAAAAATTCGTTCGTATGGGCGTCTCGAAAGCGGTTTTATAGTCGACAAATAGGTGGTGTGTGGTGGAATGGGTCTTTTCTAGGATTTGTCGCAATGTGAATACTTAATCTATGGACTACCATTTGGTCTAAACCATACTGATGTTGTCCTGTGAATCAGTGAATCCGTATACGGCTTCACCCTATTACACAATTCGCGCTGCAGAATCTTATATCCGATGGAAAGAAGACAACTCTTCGCCAGTGGTCTTGAATAACTCTGCAACATCCTCAAACTTACGCTTTTCTTGCTCCATTTTTTTGCGTCTGATAAGGCGTTTCTCCTCTCTCTGTTTCCCTCGATATCGCTTTTTAAGTGCTCGCTTTGCTCCCGACTTCAGAGTTCGCTGATAGGAGGCATTTGTCTCTGCAGTAGCATTGCGACAGTCCTCATTGTACCAATAATAAGTCAGAGGTTTTGAATATCTTGAAAAGACGGAGAGGTTTCCCGGAGCAGTCGGGAGAGTTTGTTTGAAAAGGCTTCGACGGTCCGTTCTGATTGCGGCTTGCCGATGTCTTACTTTCGTGGCATTTTGGTCGTATGAGCCACGGCTGGGACAAGATAGTGGCCCAGGGCGATATTGGGACTACGTAACTTTCGCATGTCCAACACGCTCCATGCCTGGCTTCCGTCAATCACAACATGATTAGTTCGGTTTCGATTAATTTCATCGGGGCATGGTGCTCCTTACTACCATGGTCCTACCTGTGGCGAAATCGATTAGCCTGTCTTCACTATTGGAAGTAGTGTCGTGAAAGCTAAATTTCCAATCTTTTCGTTAAAATCGTCTAGTATGATTTAGCCGTCGTCCTTTTCCGTCGGGGCGAGCACACAAGTCAGGCTCATATTAAAATATGTAGCCTTGAACACATCGCTGCTAGGCACTCATCAACAGGCATGAATCTGGAGACGAGGCTACGTAGTTTCCTACTTACCACGAAACCGCATCCAATTTTGTGCTTACTCTCATGGAAGCTGTTGTAGATGTCCCAGCCCTGTCCTATCCATCGAATTTCCTGGGGATCGTCATCATAAACCCTATTATGATGGTCCCCACAAAAGATATGGGGACCACGGTTTACGGCAATGCACAGATTCCAGGTGCACCGTTTATATGAAAGGTGCAAATATCCAGGCTATGTTTTTATTTTCATTTGGTGGATTTTTTTACAATGGGGGTCCCCATCCCAGCGCTAATTTAGGAGGGTGCTTTTCGCCTTCGCACGGCAAGCTTACCTCCGAACAGCTGTTCAGAGGCTGCCCAGGAGACACATGGCCGTACTGACGTTGTGAGCTGCCTGAGCCGTTTACACAAGCATCGTTGTTGGCCATTCCCAAGTGATTGGCGGTCAACAACTTACTCATAGTGTGAACTTGTGCAATCGACCCCATCTCTCACCTTCTAATACCTTATCAGATAAAATATAAGAAAAATCCGTACCAACTTATCAATAAAGAATAGCTAGGTACATACAAGTCTATTTGCCATTTTCGAAGAAGTACTAATTTTTGTGTGTATGGATTAGATACCAAATCCCATATAATATATCATGTAAGCATTAATTGGACCACTTAAGAACATTGTCATCTGAAGTATACACTGCACATTCGACTGCAATATTATTTCACGTTCATTTCTAGCATACGTAACTAAGCATATAATACATAGCACTTGTGTGGGTATATAAATAACACTCTACTGCTTAATAATGTGACATTAATATGCTAACAAACTTATTTACTAAATAAACTAACGACCGAACAAACTAAAACATTAGCTGAATGCATAAACGCAATAATTAAACCATTTTAAATGATTTGCAACACGTAAACACAATTGCAGATACTCAAACAAAAGCCGCCAAAGGCAACAACAAACAACATGCAGCACAGCAGAAGGATATGTAAAACAATATAGAAGACAACAACAATCAAGGGAAATTAACGTCACATGTATATTGTATACTCTGCTATACGACAGTATGTATCTGCATGTATGTATCCAAGCGCTGCGTATTTACCTACCTGACAAACGTTGCGTGCCGCACATTAAGTGCAAGATAAATACAAAAACGACTGCAGTTGCTGCCATAGCTGCCATTGCTGGCAACAACACCAACGAACACTTCTAACGTGGATGCATATAAAATTCATCACATGCCGCTAGTAATGTCCTTGCTGTTGCATGACTGAGCACACCGGCGCCGTCTATCTAACATTCTCTAAATGTAGCTCTATATATGAGTACATTGCAATGCGATTTGTGTTTTTTGATGATTCTAATTTCGTTCCGTCAATTTTTTTTTTTTTTAAACAAAGAATCCCCAAATGCTGCTGCCTGCGCTCAGGTTAATATTGACGCAATTTGTGCAAATGTAGACAGGCTCTGGGCTGACTTTGATGATGTTCTACTGTTGTGTGAGTAACCCACAACTTGCGGGCATTGCGGCGCAAATTAACAAAAGAAAATCGCGCTTTTAGCTCTGACGAAACGAAACGCAGGATATTCTTAATTGACTAATGAGCGTAGGATGATGTGTTGGCTGTTGGAAAATGTAGGCAGTTGCACAGTGGTCCCCAATGAATTAGAATTAAGTCATTTAACCAATAGTAAGCCTTCTCTCTGTTTTAATTATAAACATAACCTTCACCGAAACTAATGTTTGTCTTATTTATAATTTATAGCTGTAAGAGTTTACTTTCCTTGCCTCACTTTGCAAAAAAAACAAAAAACAAAATTTCTTTGTCTACATATTAACTGAAAACTTTGAAAAAATATCGTTCTCATGGCGCCCGAGCAGTGACCTATGTCCATAATTTAATAATTTGGAAAATTAAATATATTCGGTTTACCTTAAAGCCGAAACTTTTTAGACGAAACTAATGTGTAGCCATATCATTAATCTTGAAAATAGAATCAAAACCAGTAAAGAAAATTAAAAGTTACGAATAGCAACGCTTATAGAACACGCTTCACTGAAGTTTCATCTAATTCAATTGGTTGAAGATGACATCGCTTACTAGTACATTCAGGCAGACATTTTTTATTTATAACACAAAGTATTAGGCACAAGCGGATGAGCTATAATAATTTTAGAATAAATCAGCTTATCACACAATAATACAAGCAATTCGAATTCATCAAAACGAAATCGCTTTAAATTAAATAATCATTCATTCCTTTCTCCACTTGGTCTTGAAATAAACTTGGAGACTGCACAAAGCGACAACAATTATCAAAACCAAAATAAATCAAATAATATATACTTGCATGAAATTCAGACTTTGGTGAAATTTCAGTTGTGTTAACGGTCGGACTCCTTCCAGCAGGTACTACCATCCAAATGATTGGAACTCGCCTAGCAGCAGAGAGATTATAAACGATTACCTTTTAATCTCGAAGTGGTAAACGATTTTACAAAATTATACACTATCTGGAAACCATATGCTCATAGACAAATTTTCGTGGCGCCCGAGCAGAGAATTAAGATTAGTTTAATCAATATTCCGACCATTTTTTTAAAGATATTTGGGAAATTTATCGCCCAATATGGTTTAAATATTGTTATACCATGAAATGACTTTGTTCTTTCGAGTAGTGCTCTAATTTTATACCCTATTCCCAAAGAGGTACATATAACAGGTAGACATCATAAAGAATATATATTAATGATCTGCAACAAAAGCGAGTCGATATAAACATGTCCATCTATTGTTCATATGAAAGTCGAAAACTTGGGGACTATAAAAGATTGAATTGAATTGACTATAAAAGAACATTGAACTTTGGATATTTAATACTTCTATTTTCTCTTCAGATAAATTGTATTTAATGCGCGTGTAGTACCTATATAAGTCTGTGCCTTGTTTTTCTGAGTTCTAAAATGAAATGCAAAATTCTTGAATATTAATTATATTCGATATCGGACTACGAAAAGGGGCAGCCCCAATAAAAATCTTTTGTAAGAACAAAAAATTTGTTTAGTTGAGTTCAGCTTGAACTGTGTATCTTATACAGATAGGCACATATATCCTGTGCATATTTTAGATACAATGAGAGTGCACGGTATTCGAAGTCGAACACACTCGACTGTAGCTATGATAGATTTAAATTTGCAAGTTTTTTAAACAAATACAAGTATGACGCCGCTATTTGCTGAACACTTTCTTAAAGACGGATTTAATGAGCCTTCTTACCTTTAATCGTGAAAATTGCATTGCCATCAATGAAACTATTCTTACTATGCTGATAGGACACGCTTCACTCAAGTGTCGTCTAATTAAATTGGTTGAAGCAAACAAAATAATAAACATACATCACACTCGATATCAAAATGAGATAACAAATTCATCAATAGGCAGCCATTTTTCTATTTACAACACAAAGTTCTGATTCTGATGAGCTACAAAAAAAAAATTTTATAAAAAATCATTAGAATTTTTATTTGTTTTTATTCTTCCAATACATTAAAGTGAATCAAACAAACCAAGTAAGAAAATCACAGTCGGGCGTAACCGACTGTAAGAGGCCCTGTACCAGTGCAGGTCGCCTAACAAACACATTAAATGTTCCCCTAGCTTATGACCAAACACATGACCACTTCTCACTGCACGACTAAGTGCCTTTTAAAACATTTTTTTATGTATGAAACGAAAAGGGGGGTCGCTCAAATTCAATTGCTTATAAAATCGTCATTTATTCTCCGATTTTGATGAACTTTTGATGGATTTTGGCTAAGAAGGACGATATCTCTATACTGGCATACTTACTTTTTTTGTGCCGAAGAAATGTTTACCCTTGGGGTGATTTTATGGGGAAGGGGGGAGGAGTCAGTTTTTAAAATAAACTTGTGAAATTCCGGAGCAGTCCTAGTCGAATGCAAAAAACACGAAGTCTCTATCTATTACCGTTTCCGAGATCTTTTCGTTCATACGGACGGCCAGACGGACGGACAGACGGACATGTCTATATCGACTTTGGGGGTCTCCGATTATTATTTCTACCTGTTACATACATTTGCACAAAATCAATAGGCTCTTGTACCTTCGGTACAGGGCCTAAAAATGTATCTTCATTTATATTGTGCTATTTTAAGTGATATGACTATAATATAGAAAATATATTTCGTAGTTGCCGCAAATCCTACCGTATGTCCAAAACGTATATCATGTCTTTCATTTAGATAAATTTTTAATAATTCAACCATTCTGTTTAATTGATTAATTGAAATTACCACAGTCAAAACAAATTAACTAGCTTCTTTTGACTGACTTAAGGTTCCTGATGAAAAATGCATCATAAGATGTATACACGGAACTTATTTCAATCACTAAAATACTTTGAAGAATTCCAGTGTTCCAGAGCAGCTGGAGCGATCGGTGCACCTTAATGTTGAAATCACGTCGGGCGAAGAAATTGAGGATGCCAGAATAGAGCACAGAGGGTTCTTCGGTTTGCATTGACCGATCACAAGGCGGTGTGGTTCAACGCCAGGTCGCCAACATGTTGTGATGTTATTTGCAATGCCACTCTGAAGGCACTATTTCGTCGTGCAATAATATACATAGCGTTGATCTTCAAAGCTATTGTGAGGTTGCAATACTTCCCAGCTCAGTGGAAGTTCGGATTAATTACCATGATCCATAAACCTGGCAAGCTGGAAACGGACACTGTGTCCCACCGGCCGATTAGTCTTCGATCTCGAAGGTGTTTGAGAGACTTATTGCTGCCCGGATTGTCAGGATCATGGAATCTCAAGAAATTCTTCCTGAACACCAGTTTGGGTTCCGAGCTGGCCATGGTACTGTTGAACAACTCCATAGCACCGTCGACCAAATACTGCAGGCGTTCAACAATAAGGAGTATTGTAACGCACTCTTCTTAGATATCAAAGAAGCAGAAGAAGAATGATGTTGGCTACATTCGCGGATAACGTCTGTGTGACGTACAGATCATCCTGCGAGTACGAAGCAGCCGACGACATCCAAGAATACGACGCAATGTTCGCGCTATGGGCGAGGCGCTGGGAAATTAGTATAAGCAGTCACAAGTCGGCCAATGTCTGCTTCACGCTAAGACGCAACACGCCGCCGACAGTATTCGTAGAAGAAGTGCCCGTCCATCAGGCTGTTACTTCTAAATACCTTGGCATCATCCTGGACCGCAGGCTTACATTTGCTGCCCACATAACAACTATAAGGTCTCGCGTAAAAGCTGATGTGCCCAAGCACTATTGGCTCCTCAGTACGCGCAGTAAGTTGCCACTTAGAAACAAGGCTACCGTTTACAAACAGATCATTGCGCCGATTTGGGGTATAGCGAGTGATAGCCAAATCAATAGACTTCAGGCAACCGAAAATATAGTCACTAGACAAATCACCGGTTGTGAGTGGTTTATTCGAAACACTTTGCTGCACAAAGACTTGAATTCGGTCACAGTCTGGGAGCCGATAAATTTCCACTCCAGTCGGTATAATTCCAGGTTGGAACGTCATAGAAACCGTTTGGCCAATAATCTGTCAAGGGTTCGACCACTGCAATGACTGAAAGGGCGACAGCCGAGAGACCTAATACAGCGCACCCCCAGAGCCAAGTCAACCAGATAAAGGGCGATGCACTCGCCCTCTCCAAACACCGAATACAATTAAATCTTTTATTAAGCTGCGCGCCCTCTTAGGCTGAAATTATAGTTAAAAAGGTTATAAAAAAGGTTAAAAACCACCCCGTATAAAACCACCCTAATAAAAAAAAAATAATTTAATTTGTCAGCCGAAACCCATTAACGTTTCCAATTTGTCTTTATAAATAGTAGAGCAAAGTTCATTCTGCGTTACTACATTTTAAGAATTCTTTGAGTAAACATCGTTTTATTATATTTATATTCTGAGCTCTGCAACGT